>JAYKQN010000011.1:642500-647500 GCA_036785175.1 Eupleurogrammus muticus
CCACACACACACACACACACACACACACACACACACACACACACACACACACACACACACACACCCAGGCATTAGACAGGGCCTTTCCCAGGTAGATCCATCGCGGTCCCTGGGCTCCAGTTCCAGCAGAGACGGGTCAACACTGGGCCTCCATTGTCGGGCCGGGCCCGCGCTCGTCTGGGTCCGCGTCCCGTTGCAAGGTGGCAATTAGGGTTTGTGTGTGACCCCCCCACACACACACACACCCCCCACCTGACGGAGGCCGGGGGAGGGGAGAAGAATGCAATCATTGTCCAATTAAACCAGAGGAGGCTTCTCCATGGCTCAGTCATTGTCAGGGCAGGATGTAGGGGGCGGGGGGGTTGGGGTGGGGGGGCAGGTCTGGTATCACCGGGTCGGGGAGGCCGGAACCTGATCCAGGGACTGGCCTGGGTCTGCCCCCCCTGTGTGCAGACAGAGGAGGCTCTGTTCCGGATGGTGCAGGGACTTTCTGAATCCTTCACACAAGGAGCACGAGTGGATAAAGACCCCCCACCCACCCACCCACCCCCCCCCCATTAATCTATCAATTACTGAACCGATTAATCGATTAGTTGTTTAGTTCATAAAATGATGTAAAATGTCAATCACTTGCAGTTTTATTTCTATTACACACACAGTGACTATAATACTAAATACAGTGATAAATAAGGATTTTATATATAATTTAATATATGTTGTGTAAAAATTCTGATAGTTAATTAGTCTATGGATTATTGAACCGATTAATCGATTAGTTGTTTGGTTCATAAAATCGTGTAAAATATCACTTGCAATTTCAATTCCAATATACACACAGTGAATTTAAAAGTAAATATAGTGATAAATAAGCATTTTCTATACAATTTTAGGTTATATAAAAATGAAGAAGATTGAGTGAGAGTGAAGCTTAGGAGTAAATACAGTGAAAAATAAAGATTTTATATGTTGTGTAAAAATTCCTATAGTTGATTAACTAATAATGAAATATTTGGATTTTCTTCCTAAAAATGAAGATTAATCGATTATCAAATATTTACAGATTAAGTACGTTGCAGCTTTGTTGAAGAACAACAATCACTGTTTTCTAAAGAACAAAGTGAAATCTGGATTTTTAGGAACCAACGACTATTCTGGAAGTTGATCAATCTATTGATTATTGAACCGATTAATTGATTAGTTGTTTGGTTCATAAAATTAATAATAATAATAATAATATTTTATGTAAGAATGTTGACAGTGGATCAATCTACTGAAACCTTAAAATGATTAATCAATTAGTCAATCGATTAGTTGTGCGGCTCATAAAATGTTGTTCACTTGAAATTTCAATTCTATCGTGCATGCAGTGAAGTGTTGGAGTAAATATAGTAATAAATAAGGACATTTTCTTCTTCAAGATGAGAAAGTCAAAAACGTTTTAAAATACAGTTTTAAGAAGCATTCAACAGGCCTCTCAACATGTACAGTTTGAATTTGAAAGTCCATTTGTACCATTTATTTCACAAAGAAGATGTTGAATTTTAAATATTGAATCCACCTAATATATAAAACTAGTTTAATAGCATGTGTCTTTGCACAAACAAACAAACGTCTGATGGATCCTGAACGTTGCACAAATGAGAAGTTCCTCCTCGGCCTTTCAACACACGAACTAACTGTGTTTACCCTGAGCTGCGTCGGACCTGTTCCGTCCCACTCGCCGTCTTACGTAAGAATAAACGCAGGCCTGGGAGCTGTTTTTCCAGCGGTTCGCTCACCACTTCCTCCCCCGCCGCCGTCACCCACTCGCGACCACAATGACATCTCTCAGCCGCCACTTAGCCGCTGATAGATGGTTTCTATTTGGGAAACGGCTTCTGACCGCGAACCGCCGAGCACAACACGGACGTTGACGGGTCGAAATAGAAAAGTTCAGCCTCCGTTTAGGGGGCCGCGGCCCGCAAAGAGCCTCTCTGGGAGAGGAGCTTTTGATTGCTTTCTCGGGCCGAGGTATCGATTTTTTTAATGTTTTACGTAGTTAGCTTTTACCCAGTGGTAGAAAGAAAAAACGAGTTTTTCCCTGATGATAAACTACAGGAGGACTTTAAGCTAAGGGAGTAGAAAGAATTTTTAAAAAAGTAAAAAAAAAAAAGGCAAGAGCGCTGCTAAATGACCCGGTGTCAGAGCTGCTGAGATAACGAGCTTAACGAGCTTCACGGCTTCACGTTGCACTAATTGAGGCAGCGAGTCGTTAAAGATTAAAGTCTGTGAATTACGTGACGACTACCAATCAGCTGTTTTTCCAACGACCAAAGTGACATCCTGATGATGATATTTGACACTAACGACTTTTCTGAAAGTTGATTCATGTATTGATTATTGCACCGATTATTCGATTAGTTGTGTGGCTCATAAAATGGTGACTTTAAACTTTTGTGGCCACTTATGTTATTGATAAAAACGCATTCGTTTGTGGAGACGAAAAAAAAAAAAAGTTGAGAGCGCTGCTAAATGACCCGGTGTCCGAGCTGCTGAGATAACGAGCTTAACGAGCTTCACGTTGCACTAATTGAGGCAGCGAGTCGTTAAAGATTAAAGTCTGCGAATAGTCCAAAATTAATGTGATGTTTCTATAAAATGTCTTGATGATGTTTTTTTTTTAATGTATTTATTTTTTAATTTGCTAAACTATTAATCAGCTGTTTTGTCTCCATCCTCTGGTCCACGGTTCAGACCTTTAACGAGTTTATTTGATTATCACTAAGTGGTCGCTGCAGCAAACAGCAATTAGAGCAAATTATGGTAAATCCTGGGGAGCACACACACACACACACACACACACACACACACGCACACACACACACACACGCGCAGGACACAGAGTGTGTCTTTATGGTTTTGAGCCAAACAGAGTTAATTGGATTGTGAGTAAACATTATCTTTGCTCATCTGTGGGGGATGAACGTCTCATCCAAAAACAATCCTATTATGACCGAGAGATAAGACTGAACACACACACACACACACACACACACACACACACACACACACACACACACACACACACACACACACAGCATCTTTTCTAACCTCTATCCTGATGTTTGAACAGTTTCTAGAAGGATTGGAATCAAATCAACACGCGAGTCATCAAACACGTTTTACAGGAAGTAGAATGGTTAAATAGACATATACATGAAATTCTATTTTTCATTTTGAGTAGAAAATAACAGGCAGGGACTTAAATGGGTTAAAAGTCTCTGGATCCACGGATACTTGACTTGTGTTTCTCTGGTTTACTCCACTTCTCCGAGGGTGGTGGTGCGTTTATTCTAATTTATAATTACATAGAACACATCATAACGTGATATTTATCAAACTGGGTCACCTGCTGCTTCGAGGTTTTACACCAGTGGTTCTAAAATAGTGAGGCTTCATCAAGGGGGGGCGCGTTAGAGCTTGGGGAACAAGGCTTTATATTTAGATTTTTTTTTATGGTCCTAGAATAACGTGTAGTTACACCTCCACCACATTAGGGGGCAGCAGAGTGTTCACAGCGAGCATACAGCACAGAGTATGAGTATGAAGTGTAGACACCAAGTGACACCATGAAAACATATTTAACAGGGATGAGAAGACAGGCGGAGAGAGACGGAGATAAAGAGACAAACGAAAGTCTCCCAAAGCTAAGACGAGGGGGGGGGGGGGTTTTCTTCGTCCATGGGGGGGGACAGAAAATAATTGAATAGCACTGGTGTAGATTGAGATGAGACGTCCTGAAGTGAAGAATCCGTTTTCTGATTCTTTCCCACGATCCTCCTCACTCCGTGACTCTGAGGATTTGGGATTTTTTCTTTGAGTTTTTTCAGTTTATAACCCTGGTTTGATACCAGACCCCTGAGAGAAGAAAAAGAAGGAGGAGGAGAATCCTGGTGGTAAAGCTGATTGGCTGTATGTGTGGACAGGAACTCGCACACTGGGAAATCTCCTTAAAATCCCCATTGATCCTATCGCTGGCTCAGGTTGTTTCCATCATGGCGTCGATATCGGCCTTCGCAGGCGGATTGTTGCTTCTCTACGATGAGAAGCGTTGAAGTAAACGTCAGTCCTCCAAACTTCCTGAGGGATCCAGACAACTGGTCGGAATTTTCCGGCTGGAATAACGTCCTGAGAGGGAATACTGACGTGATGACGGGGGGAGGGAAGGCGGGGAATCCGCGTTCTGACATCCCCGAACTGTTCCTCATTTAACGGTGGATCTCGTACAGATGCACATGTCAGAGTCCTGGAAGACGGATTTACGACAGGTGGTCGGCGTTAAAACGCCGGACTGTTGAAATACAAGAAGCCTCATGACAGAGCAGCCTTGTTGTTCTGATATAACGGCAGCCCAAAGATCTATTGATTATTTAAACCATTCATTGATTAGTTGCTTCGTTTTATAAATTGGTGGAAAATGTCAAAGCTGCAGATTCAACCTAAAATGTCTTTTTTTGTCCACAACCCAAAGATCATCAGTTTACTATTATAGAAGAATAAAGAAACCAGGAAATAATCAGAGAACAGAAGCTGGAACCAGAGAATCTGGACATTTTAGAATTAAAAAATGACTCAAATCAATTAATCAATTATCAAAGTAGTTGAGTAATATAATAGTTGGGTATTAATTGATTAATTGACTGATCGTTGCAGCTCTACTTGAATGTACATTGAACTCGGAGTGTGTGCACTATTACACATTAGGGCTGCAAGTAACTAATTAACCTATTGATGATTGGAACGATTAATCGATTAATTGATTGGTTCAACTAATCATCGTTTGCAGCTTAATTGAATAATAACATTCAGTTTCCCAAAGACCAAAGTGACATCCTGATGTTTTGTTTTACCCATAACCTAAAGATATTTGACTTTTGGGTTAAAACCAATGATTATTCTGATATTTGATTAAGCTTTTGATTATTGATCTGATTAATCAATTAGTTGTGTGGTTCATTAAA
>JAYKQN010000011.1:652500-667500 GCA_036785175.1 Eupleurogrammus muticus
GTGTGTGTGTGTGTGTGTGTGTGTGTGTGCACATTCACAATTTTGAAGCACCTCCTGCCTTTTTATATTTTGTGAGCACTGCATTAATGTCTCACATATTAGTGTTATAGTATATATACACACATATATAAGTGTTTGTGTTATATATATATATACATACATATGTGTGTGTGTGTGTGTATATACATATATATACATATATATGAGTGTTATACACATACACACACACACACATATATATATATATATATATATATATACATATATATATATATACACATACATGTGTGTGTGCGTGTATATGTATATGTGTATGTGTGTGTGTGTGTGTGTGTGTGTATATACTATAACACTAATATATGTGGGAGACATTAATATTAATATTAATATAGTAAAAAAGTCTAAAGAAAACACGTCGTTATGGTAACAGGGACGACAAACTTTAAAACGTAGGATTTTTTTATCACCTTATTAAAGTAAAAGCTTCATCGTGTAAAACAGGCGACAGCCTCAGATCCACGTCTCCACAGTGGAACATTACAATGATGATAGCGTGCGTCACAGGCTGCAGCTGCCTTTCATCCGCTGCCTCATCCAGACGCTTTCTTTATCTTTTATCCTTTTCCTGCAGCTCTGATAATAAAGCTGCCATTAGCCCGCCTGGGTCGGGGGGGGCAACAATAGCAGGGATTGATTCATGGGTTAATGGATGGTACAGGAGGAAGAAGAGGCACAAACAATTACCACATTCAGTCACAGTAGTATGTGAGAAGTATTAATCTGTAGGCTGGTGTTATCCACTAACAGTGATCATCTAGAGTCTACAGCATCTGGATTCTGCTCTCAAACCGCACCACATTGCTGCATTAAATTCTAAATCCACAAATTTTCCTAACCCGACCCCTATATAGACACACACGCACACACACACACACACACACATATATATAGCCACTTAAACACTGACGCTCCAGGCTTATTTTTAGTGAAAGAAATCTAAAATTCTTAAAATGTAATTAAAGACTAAACTGGTTAAATTAATAATACAAATTATGAAAATAAGCTAAATTATCTTCAATGATTATTTAGGTCAGAGGTCAAAGGTCAATTACTATAAAATCCTCCAAATCCCACTGAGGATCATTAAGAACATGAAGAATATTTTCTGTAAGATGTTTAAAAAGGAGATTATAAAGGAGCCAATTAAATAATCCCACAAACAGCTCCAATCTAAGTAAATATCTAAATAGTGGTTAGTTGCAGCTACTACTGATATTATATTAAACTATTTTATTATTGTATTGATGATGTGGATATTGATGATATATATTGATGCTGTAACAGGAACATTGGGTTTTACTGCAGATAAAAATAATTAATTTAGTGTTTAGCTCAATAACAGGTGATTTTCTGTCTCTAATTATTGTTAACGAGCTTGTGCTCTGATTGGCTATGAATGTGTGTGGGCGGCGACTTCTTATAATTAAAATAATTGAACTTTGTTTAATTAAAAATCAATTCTATTGTGTTTTACAACAGAAAAATATACTTTATTTAGTGTTTAGCTCAATAACAGGTGATTTTCTGTCTGTTATCAATGTTAACGAGCCTGTGCTCTGATTGGCTATGAATGTGTGTGGGCGGGGCCTTCTTATAATTCAAATATGTAAACTTTGTATAATTAAAAATCAATTCTATTGTGTTTTACTACAGATAAAAAGACTTTATTTAGTGTTTAGCTCAATAACAGGTGATTTTCTGTCTCTTATTAATGTTAACGAGTCTCTGCTCTGATTGGCTATGAATGTGTGTGGGCGGGGACTTCTTATAATTAAAATAATTAAACTTTTTATAATTAAAAATAAATTCTATTGTGATTTACTACAGAAAAAAATACTTTATTTAGTGTTGGAGCTCAGGTTTAACATGAGATTTATAAGAAAAATCAATAATGAATGAAAAATAAATAAAACAGGTTAAACTACACAAAATGTTTTTTGTTAAATTTACTAATTTAATATGGAAAGTGTTTGCACGCAAGACCTTTTTAAAAAAAACCTCATATATTTTAAGTTCATCATTTTCTAATAATAATAAATACTAATAATTTCAACTTAATTATATTTGCAATTTATGCCAAATTCCCTTAGTAATTCCAATTAATTTCAACTAATCAAATTAATAATTGATAACTCAATAAAAGTTTATGCTGCAGAGACAAATTAAAAGATTTGCAGAAATCTGCTCAGCTTTTATTTTGAAGGTTGTTTTTTACTTTAAATTCATTGTGGACTTTTGCAGCAAGTTCTTTGTTTTCTGTGTCATCATCTCCCATAAAATGTATTTTTAGGAACCTTATGTTCATTTTTTTATCCGGTATAAACCGTATAAAACATCCACGTCCCTCGATTGGCTGGTGGATGTAATAAAAGTCACATTTATGACTTTTTTTCTGGCAAATATCAATAAATACGTGAACAACATAAGCAGGGGGCATTTTTTCTATTCCAGATGGAGCTTTAAATAAATGAACTAACATCAGTGCCTTTTATTTGATTTCACACTCAGACTAATAAAAATCCCTTTAACAGAAACAGATGCAGTCAGCCATGTTCTCTATTTAATAATTAAATATTTATAAAGAAATAGCCGCTGACTTGTTTCTTGCATCTTGCAGGCAGACCCGGGAGCAGGAAACTCCTCCTGACTTCTTCTACTTCTCTGACTTTGAGAGACACAACGCTGAGGTGGCAGCTTTTCACCTGGACAGGTGAGTTCAGGCTGAATTTAACTAAAAAACAACGGTTCTCTCTTCGTTTGCTTCTACTCTTCACATTTTCCTTGCAAAGTGATTTTTTCCACCAGAAAGTGATGGCGACACGTGAAGATTTCTCATCCAAAAACCTTGCAGACGACTGTTTTTAGCTTTGTGCTGTGACGGCTCCAGCGATTAGTCTGGTCCGGTTCGCCCTGGTTTTACTGCGGGTTTACGACATGCTATAAACCAGGAGATGCTGCAGGTGTAGAACAGAACTTTCTGCAGATTAAAACACTCCAGTCTGTGATAGTGTGAACAATAATTAACTCTGAAATCAATGCAGTCAATTGATTATTGGAATCAATAATCAATATAATAAGCGAGCAGAGCTGAGGGTTAATCACATGTACAGAATCACATTAAATACCCCACACCAGGGATTAAAAATACCTCTGTAGAGGGATAAACTCAAGGTTTTTAATTGGCAAGACGAGAAAGTAGAAAGAGAAACCCAGTTTTAAAAGAGTTCACCAGATCTCTCAGAATGTACATTTTGTGTTCATGTTGGTACTTTTTTAAAATAAAGTTAAAATAATAAAATTAAAAAAAAAAATCACACAGAATGTGTGAGTTTGTTTTGACATGAACTGTCAAATGTTTTGACAATTTAAATATTGAATCCACCGAAAATATAAAAAAATCTTTAAGTTTTTAAGGTTTTTCAATATTATCCCTTAAGTATAAAAGAGAAACGAAAGAGGAAAAGTTTAGTCCTATAAATAAATAAATAAATAAATAAATAAATAAAAATTTAAAAATAAATACAATTAAATTCAATTATTATTTAATTGAATTAAATAATAATTGAATCAATAAAATATAATCAATACAATAAAAAAATACAATTAAATTAATTAATTGATTAATTAATACATTACTAATTAATTAAATTGAAATAAATTAAAATAAACCAATAAAATAAAATCAATAAGATTTTAAAAAATAAATAAATTGTTAATAAATAAATTAATAATATTTCTAAAAGCTATTGCTATAATCTTAATGTTGAAATGTTAATGGTGGTATAACGTGCCTTTTTCCTTTTTTTTAACATCAGTTCAATCTTCACCTCTATTCCTTTTTCTCTTGTCTATTATAAAAGCATTTATTCATTGTATTATTCTGTTCTACTGTGTTGTGGCATTAAGCTCAGAGCTGGTTTTCAGGGTCGTGGTGTTTTCAGGGTCGTGGTGGTTCCGCTCTGGGGATTTTTACCATGAACACTTCTGGTTCAGGTCACATCAGTCCTCATGTTCTGTGATATTGTAGCCTGAAGGCTTTAGTTTTTATTCTTTTTTAATTTTCCATTTCACTTACAACACTGTGTGACCTCAGAGTTAAAACTAACCAACAGTTTTCTGAGCAATCAGAGAGCAGATGTAAGAACGGAGTAAAGCAGAAGGTCAGCGGAGGTCAACCAGGCCTCAGAGATCAATATACGACAGATTTCACAGCGTCAGCGTCAGACACCATTTAATCCCTTCTGTGTGTTTGTTGTGGTTAATTATAGAGCACCTAGGGGATCAAATACCACCACCCTGACCCCAGAGGAGGACAGGAATTGTGTAAACTAGACTAAAGGAGGGCAAGGACTCCTTTTTCTCTAAAGCTTTGTGTGAGAGGAGGTGCAGTTTTACACGTTGAATCATCTGTTCCCACCAGGGCTTAAAAACAGCAGAAATAAAAGATTTGGGGAGAAATTCTGACATTTGGGTCAAGTCAAGGCAGGTGGGTGACCTCCGTGACCTCCGTGACCTCTGTGACCTCCGTGACCTCTGGACCCGGCTCCTTCATGGAGGAGGAGCAGGTTCTGACCCTGAAACCTCCTTTATCTGGATGTTTTCACTGCGGATCGCCTCGGTGAAAATGGATCCGAGCATCTGACGCGAACTCGCCGTGACTCACGCTAACACACACACACACACACACACACACACACACACACACACACACACACACACACACACACACACACGCACACACACACACACAGGTGCTCCTTTGTCAGCCCAGGCCCGACATGACGGTGCATTCTGAGCTGAATACTCTCCTCTGTAGCTACAGTTTCCCCCGCGGCGTTCCGGCCGGCCGGTTCCCCCGTGCTCCCATGAGGCTTAGCTGCAGCCCCGGGGGGCGGCCGGGGGTCGTTTGTACGGCAAAACACACGGGACGGAGGAGGCTAAACACGGCGTGAATGGGAGTAGTGTTCCGACTGTGGGTGACACACAGGTGGAGACGACGGGAAAGAGACAATACGAGAGAATTCACCTGATCCCTCTGGAAACAGACGTGTGTGTGTGTGTGTGTGTGTGTGTGTGTGTGTGTGTGTGTCGGTGGGACAAAAACACACATGGGCCTGCACACACTTTTAAAAGGGCAGGGGCGAAAGGGGGGAAAAAGGGCGTGTCGTTGTTGCCACTAGAGAAAAGACTTTACAATGAGGTTTAGCACTAGTTTTAGCTCCTAGAGGGCACTTTAACACACCTTTTAGCTCCTAGAGGGCACTTTAATAAACATTTTAGCTCCTAGAGGGCACTTTAATACACATTTTAGCTCCTAGAGGGCACTTTAACACACCTTTTAGCTCCTAGAGGCACTTTAATACGCATTTTAGCTCCTAGAGGCACTTTAATAAACATTTTAGCTCCTAGAGGGCACTTTAACACACCTTTTAGCTCCTAGAGGGCACTTTAATAAACATTTTAGCTCCTAGAGGGCACTTTAATACACGTTTGTCTCCTAGAGGGCACTTTAACACACCTTTTAGCTCCTAGAGGGCACTTTAATACACCTTTTAGCTCCTAGAGGGCACTTTAATACACATTTTAGCTCCTAGAGGCACTTTAATAAACATTTTAGCTCCTAGAGGGCACTTTAATATACATTTTAGCTCCTAGAGGGCACTTTAATACACATTTTAGCTCCTAGAGGGCACTTTAACACACCTTTTAGCTCCTAGAGGCACTTTAATATGCATTTTAGCTCCTAGAGGGCACTTTAATACGCATTTTAGCTCCTAGAGGGCACTTTAATACACATTTTAGCTCCTAGAGGGCACTTTAATAAACATTTTAGCTCCTAGAGGGCACTTTAATACACATTTTAGCTCCTAGAGGGCACTTTAACACACATTTTAGCTCCTAGAGGGCACTTTAATACACATTTTAGCTCCTAGAGGGCACTTTAATAAACATTTTAGCTCCTAGAGGGCACTTTAATAAACATTTTAGCTCCTAGAGGGCACTTTAATACACATTTTAGCTCCTAGAGGGCACTTTAATAAACATTTTAGCTCCTAGAGGGCACTTTAATAAACATTTTAGCTCCTAGAGGGCACTTTAATAAACATTTTAGCTCCTAGAGGGCACTTTAATACACATTTTAGCTCCTAGAGGGCACTTTAATAAACATTTTAGCTCCTAGAGGGCACTTTAATACACATTTTAGCTCCTAGAGGGCACTTTAATAAACATTTTAGCTCCTAGAGGGCACTTTAATAAACATTTTAGCTCCTAGAGGGCACTTTAATAAACATTTTAGCTCCTAGAGGGCACTTTAACACACATTTTAGCTCCTAGAGGGCACTTTAATAAACATTTTAGCTCCTAGAGGGCACTTTAATAAACATTTTAGCTCCTAGAGGGCACTTTAATAAACATTTTAGCTCCTAGAGGGCACTTTAATACACATTTTAGCTCCTAGAGGGCACTTTAATAAACATTTTAGCTCCTAGAGGGCACTTTAATAAACATTTTAGCTCCTAGAGGGCACTTTAATAAACATTTTAGCTCCTAGAGGGCACTTTAATACACATTTTAGCTCCTAGAGGGCACTTTAATAAACATTTTAGCTCCTAGAGGGCACTTCAATACACATTTTAGCTCCTAGAGGGCACTTTAATACGCATTTTAGGGGGGTAGTCATAGCCTGTTATAGCACATCCACATAGAAACTGTGTTGTTCTGTGCAGTTGTGATGTCACAAGTGTACAGTAACAAACACTCTTCTGATGATGAGCAGCTCTTCCTAAATATTTAATATTCACTTTTAATCATCACGTCTAATCTCTACTTCCTGTATCTTTTTTTTTTTTTTAGGATCCTGGACTTCCGGAGAGTTCCGCCGGTGGCCGGACGCCTGGTCAACATGACGAGGGAGATCAGGGACATGACGCGTGACAAGAAGCTGTGGAGGACGTTCTTCATCTCGCCAGGTACCGACGTCCCAGCGGACGCTCTGAGACGAGGAGCAGGACGATGTTACTGACGTTAGAACCAGATCTGGGATGACCCTGAGGTCATTAAACCCATCTGGTGTGTGTGTGTGTGTGTGTGTGTCCAGCCAACAACGTGTGTTTCTACGGCGAGTGCTCCTACTACTGCTCCACTGAGCACGCTCTGTGCGGGAAACCGGACCAGATCGAGGGCTCGCTGGCGGCCTTCCTGCCGGACCTGAACCTGGCCAAGCGCAAGACCTGGAGGAACCCCTGGAGACGCTCCTACCACAAGCGCAAGAAGGCGGAGTAAGGAAGCCACGCCCCCTCCCCCCGTGGTGTCGTTGCCGTGACGACAGCTGGAGCTTTAACATCTGTGTGTGTGTTCTCAGGTGGGAGGTGGACCCGGACTACTGCGACGAGGTGAAACAGACGCCGCCGTACGACCGGGGGACGCGACTCCTGGACATCATGGACATGACCATCTTCGACTTCCTGATGGGTGCGAGGACAAAATCCATGTTTAGATTTAGGTCATTTTTATTACATTTAATTAACCGCCTTCACGCTTTCTGGCTTTTCAGGCAACATGGACCGTCACCATTACGAAACTTTTGAGAAGTTCGGAAACGACACCTTCATCATCCACCTCGACAACGGGAGAGGGTAAAGACTTCAATTAACCAATTAGTGTCCTAGCAACCGCGATTGGATGAAAGGAACAGGGGGGCGGGGCTAAACATTTGCATAGTTTGCAATATAAAACTGACACGGCAGTTTACAACATGAAAATGACTCAGCATTTTACAATATTAAACTGACATAGAAGTGTATGACTTAAATGACTCAGCAATTTCACATTTAGAACATTGACCTGACACAAGACAAAAAAATGACTTGAAATGACTCAGCAGTTTAGAAGATTAAACTGGCATGGCAGTTTATAACAGAAAAATGACTCAGCAGTTCAGAAAATAAAATTACTCAGCAGTTCAGAAAATAAAATTACTCAGCAGTTTACAATGTAAAATTGACTCAGCAATTTACAATATTGAACTGACACAGCAGTTTGCAGCATATAAATGACTCAGCAATTTCATTTTAGAACATTGAACTGACACAGCAGAAAATGTCATAAAATGACTCAGCAGTTTACAACCTTAAACTGACTCAGTTTATAACATAAACATTACTCACCAGTTTGTGACATAAAAATGATTCAGCAGATCACACCATTAAACTGACTCAGCAGATCACGGCATTGAAGTGACTCAGCAGTTTACAACATAAACATGACTCAGCAGTTTACACCACTAAACTGACATTGCATCTACTGCTAAATGCAGTAAACATGACACATTAATAATTTAACTTTTGACTTTCTTCATCACCAAAAACTGAAGCCAGTAGAGAATAATTATCATCACATTAAGACTAGTTCTACACACTGTTTTACATAATAAGAGCTGTACTGCAACAATATCAACAGCATGACAATGCACTTTTCATCCTGTCGACACTTCTGCATATTTCCGCCTCGGCGGGCTCAGTCTAAATACAGAATCCATCCCATAATATCGAGCCATTAGCTTCACTCACCTGTTGACGCGGCCAGCTTTAGTTCTTCCCGTCGTCAGTGTGTGTTTCCTTCATGGAATGTGACAGACGGAGAAGCGAAGGAAGCAATTAAACTGCAGCCTGACTCCGTCACTCCTCGTGTTTTTAATGCCAGACGACGTTTTCTCCTTTTTACCTCCAGCTGTATATTTAAAAAACACAAGAAAACAAGATAAACACCTTGACGTTAACTTGACAGTGACGATGTGATGCATTCATGGGTTTTTAATACTGTCGGGGCCTAATTATACGGAGAAACTGAAGGGGTGGAATAAACAGCACAAACATTTTTCCTCTTTTTATTGCATTAATTATTATTATTCATGTTTCACACTGAACGTGTAACTTTATTCTGATTTTTACTGTGTTTCTGCTCCTAATGTTTGATGTAAAGCTCCTTGTTGAAGTGTTCGTACATCTGCAGTAATTCTTAATGCATCCTGTCACCTTCCTCCTGCTTTTGTAGGTTTGGGAAACATTCCCATGATGAGCTGTCCATCCTGGTGCCGCTCAGCCAGTGCTGCAGGTCAGATTTATGCACATTTTAGTGCAAAATAAACATATTTATAGTTGGTTTGTGTCAGTTCTAGTTCTCTATATGGAATGTTTCTACTGACCTTTGCACGACAGATTTCACATTTAATTTAAATCAGGGCAATTTTATTTGTTGAGTTTAAAATCACACACTTATCTCAACTTTACAGTTTTTACAACAAAATAGTTAAAACCAGTCCTGAAGCTATTTCATGAAATCTTAAAATACTTTCTAAAACTTGTCTTTCACTAGTCTTAAAGCTGCCTTTAACTCATCTTAAAACACATTTTTATTCTTTAGTTTTAAACGCTGCTCAGATTCTCCTGTTAATTATTATTTTATTTAGTGTTAAATTGATTGTTCCTGTTTATTCTATTTTATTATTGTTTCTATCGGTTATCTGCAGCACTTTGTGGAAGCTGTACACAGTAAATGCATTAGAGTTGAGTCCCTAACAATAAGCTCACGTGTTAATTATAAGGTGTGAATGCTTTTATTTTGGTAAAAAAGAATTTATCAGACAGCAGCCAACGAAGAAAAAAAGCCACAGGCAGATTTTTGCTGATCCTGAACCTTCACAGTAATTTAACATCGTTACAAACGTCTCGTGTTTTTAGGTGATATTAACTTTGTCTTTTATTTTGAAATGCCTGGTCTCCAGGGTCAGGAAGTCCACGTACCAGCGCCTGCAGCTCCTGGCCAAGGAGGACTTCCAGCTGAGCTCCCTGATGGCCGAGTCCCTGCTCCGGGACCGCCTGTCCCCGGTCCTGATCCGGCCCCACCTCCAGGCGCTGGACCGGCGCCTCCGGCTGGTCCTGCAGGTCCTGGCGGGCTGCGTGGAGAAGGAGGGTCACGGCGCCGTGGTGGAGGACGACCTGGGCCGGGACCCGGGCCACAGGTAGTAGGGGTCCCGACGGGGAACCCGGAAAAAACCCGGAAAAAACCCGGAACCGATGAGATCAGACGCCAAAAAAAGTCCCGCTTCTCATATCCAGCTGAATTCAGTGAATTCCAAGACTCGCCACCGATGCTTTAAACGTGCGTTTCTGCGACGGATTTAAAGAAGAACTGGACTCAAACGGAGGCTTTGTACATGTTAGATACAGATTCTGTATTTTTGTTTCATCAGATGTTGTATAGGACATAAACGAGCTGCTGTGTTCTGACTGTGTCCTGTTCTGTTCTGAGACAGTGTTTTATTAGAGTTATAACCAAATGAGACGTTAGAGCGACTGGGTCAGAAAATAAGCTTTATCTATAATTAAAAGGTTGAGGACGCGAGTGTGTCCGCGTTTCAGGATTTTTTTTTTTCCTTTTGTATCATTCAGTTTCATTAGTTTTCAACCACATCAGCAGAATGTGTGTGTGTGTGTGTGTGTGTGTGTGTGTGTGTGTGTGTGTGTGTGTGTGTGTGTGTGTGTGTGTGTGTGCGTGTGTGTGTGTGTGTGTGAGTGATTGATAATGTCAAAAAATTCCTCTAAAACACCATAAAACTAGAATATTTCACACTGTAGTTCAAACAGTACCTTCACTTTGCCTTATTCCAAACTTGTGTCTTCTTTTCTTTCTTTTTTTATTTAATTTCCATGGTTTCCATCTTCCCCTGCAGCAAAAAAAAAAAAAAAACGCTAAATTATTATTGCACCAAAACCAAAAATGAGCTAAATGTTCTTTCACTGCCATTTAAACGTCAAATATTATCTGCCATGATTTATTTTAACAGCTTAACGTCACAGTCTGTGTGTTTAGTTTCATTTGATGAGATTTGATGTCCAAATTACCGTATTGTCACGACCATAAGGCCCCCTACTAAAAGTCTCAGTCTCAGTTCTGTTTGTCATATATACACACAAATATATACACACATGGATATATACATAAATAGAGTGGGAGCTAAACTGAGTTTGGTTGTGCTTTACTTAAGTATTGATTACAAAGTACTAACACATGGATAAAACAAGCACACAAGTGTGTGTATTTAAAAATAGAGCGGGGTAATGTCATCAATCAAACCATCAAAGTCCTCATCCTCTGTTTCTGATTCCAACAGCAGCTAAATCTCCATCAAACATGCCAGCTTCACTTTCTTCACCATCAGAGTCACTTTCCTCTAAATGATGCGTTATAATCCGCTGGAAGTTGCTGCGCTACCGTAGTCCTGGTCTGGATGGAGAAATGGCACCAAAACGAAAGCACCAAGACGGAAATGTTCAATTTTCATTTCTTCTGCTGCTTTACTGCTTTTAGTGAATGGTGACCATAGGAACGCTTCTCCCACTCGTTCTTTGCTCCGTGATCCACTGATCCAGTCTCTGCTCTGTGATCCACTGATCCAGTCTCTGCTCTGTGATCCACTGATCCTGTCTCTGCTCTGTGATCCACTGATCCAGTCTTTGCTCTGTGATCCACTCTTTGCTCTGTGATCCACTGATCCTGTCTTTGCTCTGTGATCCACTGATCCTGTCTCTGCTCTGTGATCCACTGATCCAGTCTTTGCTCTGTGATCCACTGATCCAGTCTTTGCTCTGTGATCCACTCTTTGCTCTGTGATCCACTGATCCAGTCTGTGCTCTGTGATCCACTGATCCAGTCTGTGCTCTGTGATCCACTGATCCAGTCTTTGCTCTGTGATCCACTGATCCAGTCTCTGCTCTGTGATCCTCTGATCCAGTCTTTGCTCTGTGATCCACTGATCCAGTCTGTGCTCTGTGATCCACTGATCCAGTCTCTGCTCTGTGATCCACTGATCCAGTCTCTGCTCTGTGATCCACTGATCCAGTCTGTGCTCTGTGATCCACTGATCCAGTCTCTGCTCTGTGATCCACTGATCCAGTCTTTGCTCTGTGATCCACTGATCCAGTCTTTGCTCTGTGATCCACTGATCCAGTCTCTGCTCTGTGATCCACTGATCCAGTCTTTCCTCCAACTCGTACCACCTGTCTTATGTCTTAAACTCAGCTGTGTAGCTGATTTCCTTCAGTTTAAACTGTGCTTTATCAGCGTGTCTCTTTACCATTTTCAGGTTGTTAAAACAACGATGTTCTGCATAACGCACATCCCTGTTATTTTATCTACATCCATGCCCACACTTCCCCTACATACAGACATAGGGAGCACCAACATTTTGAAGATATTATAAGACTTTAATGTGCCCTTATAGTCGTGAAAATACGGTAATGTTTATTGGTGCTTCACAAAGACAGAGTGTTGAAATTGAAATATAAGGGTTAGTTTTATTATAGGTTGGGAGGATTTTACCTTCTTAGCATTTGAACGCTATTTAAATTAATTTTTTAAATGTTTTTTTGTATGTACCAATGATAGGAGAAAACCAACAAAGCTTTTTATTCTTCTTTCTCTTTTTGGACATACGTTGTTAAAGTGGTGCCAGTGCAATTTTCTGTTCCCTCCTTTAAAATAATAATTAAGGTGTGTGTGGGCTAACCCGGTACCTGTGCAATGACAGAAATACAGTACTTGAATGTTCCAGGGTTGGCAGTATAGACGGATTCATAGAGACGTGTTTGGGGGGGTGATGCGGGGGTTAAAATACCTCGTCCCACCACGGGGGGGGGGACCTGCTCTATGATTTCATTTCTCTGTGTAAATACCTATAAATACGTTGAAGACCTAGCGAGCTGCAGTGATTTGCTTCTGTTTTTTCTGCTGTTGCATTGTTACTGTGAAGATCTGTTTACTACATGATTAAAGTGTGCAATAAAGACAAAAGTCAGGACTTATCTCTCAGTGTGTGTGTGTGTGTGTGTGAGAGAGAGTGTGTGCGCAAAAACAAGGACGAACAGAGGCTGAAACATGTTCCTACTACACAACCTGTAACTAAGGAATATTATGATAGTTGGTTATTAAAAGAATTAAATAAAAGTTTTCACATTATTGCCAACTAGCACAGAGTAACGACTATTATGATATTAATTATCAATTAATCAATCATTTATTGAATTGATTAATCCATTAGGTATTTGGTTCTTCAAATAATTTAAAATGTTGATCAGTGTAACAAAATAGATGCTGATTAATTAAATCGTTTTTAACTGATTGATAAATTGACTGAAACTCTTCCATCAGGTTGAAATTATATCAGAAACAAACTGTAGATTTCACATATCACATGTTCTTCTTAAATGTGTTTGTTCTCACACACACACACACACACACACACACACACACACACACACACACACACACACACACACACACACACACACACACACACACACACACATTTTCATAGTCAAATCAATTAATTCTACTTCCCTCATTTTCAGTTTCTACAGTTATTAATTTGATTTGAGTCCATGTTGAAAGTTTGTATGAGAGCAATAAAACAAGATTTTACTCCATGAATCATCTGTGTGATTCTATCAGAACTTTCCCCATTGATGCCTAAACATCACCAGATTTCAGTGTCACGTCCATAAACGATTGGAACTGTCCGTGGTGCTGAACCACAGAGTCCGGCTCTGTCCGTGGTGCTGAACCAGGAGGCTACAGATTAAACAGATAAAACAGATAAAACAGATAAAACAGATGAAACAGATAAAACAGATAATATGTTAAAGATGATGAGGGCTACAGCAGATTAAAGCGGCCTCTGCACCTTCAATTCATTACTCACTTTGCATACGTTTAATTCTGATTAATCACAGATAAGATATATATTTATTTATAATTCCTGGCCTATTTATCTCCATCATACAGGATGTATTCTCGCTGTTGTCCAGTAGATGGCGCTAGCGTCCTGTCTCTGACACAAGAAGCTGGAAGAAACTCAGGTTTCAGTTTTAGTTTATTTGCTTCTAATGGGGGGAAAATGTGTGTATAATTATCCAATTAGTTTTAATGAAAAAATAGGTGGCATTTCTATTCATGAATGTGATTTAACAAAGTTATTAGGATCCAGTTTATCTCAGATCTGGTGCTAACACAAAAAGGTTTTATGTTGAATTAAAAGCCCCAAAAAGAACCTTCTAGAACAAATATTATATAATATTATTAAATACTACAAAACTTCATTTTCTGCTGCTGTTTTATTTATATTTTTTATATAATAAATATTTTTTTTCGCCTCTAATTATTAAAAATGCTGCAGACAAACATAGAAAATCATCAGAGACTCATACAATAATATGCTGATAACTACTATTATCTATTTTATTCATTTATATTTTGGATTTTCAAAGATTTAAATCTATGGTTTGTAATTAGAGATGGATTTCAACAAAAGAAAATAACAGTAATTTATAATAATACTAATCCTACATGTTGCTGCGTTTCATATGAACCACCATTAGGTTGTGCACTGCCCTCGTGCAACAGCAAACAGCCGAGATGTCGATGACCTGATGAAAACGACGGAAAACACATAAAAGTTTGGGATTAAATGTTGTAATGAGCCAGAATCATTTGTGAATTTGTAGAATGCATAAATGAATTCACTCATCACACACACACACGATTCTTCTTCTTCTTTCTTTCGTGTTTCTACATAATTTCTGTAATTTCCTGCAAAGCCGAAATTAATTCTTTTTTTTTTTTAATCCTCTATAAAACGTTCCGAGCAGGAATCACAGATGTTCCCGATAACGTCGCCTCAGCCCTGACGTCACTGGGCCCTCAGAGGCAGATTCTCTCACCTCCTCCTTCTCCTGCCTGGTAACAGTTCCCAACACCACTGTCCTCCCGTCGCTATGGCAACAGAGAGCAACCCCCCCCCACCCCCTCACCCTGCCTCCCATTGATCCAAGGTGTGTGTGTGTGTGTGTGTGTGTGTGTGAGTCCTCGCCGACCCCGACCTCT
>JAYKQN010000011.1:672500-687500 GCA_036785175.1 Eupleurogrammus muticus
GAGGTGTCAGGGAGAGAAAACAGCGGTGAGAGATAGAGGAGCGGTGTGTGTGTGTGTGTGTGTGTGTGTGTGTGTGTGTGTGTGTGTGTGTGTGTGTGTGTGTGTGTGTGCTGTCCCTAGAAAGATAGGGATGTGTGCAAAAGAGTAAGAATGATAGAACGATAGAGCAGGAGAGGGAGAGTGATAAGAGGTGATGGGAGGGAGAATATATGAATGAAGATGAGAGGCTGATCCCCCCATGGCGATGCAGCGACATGGCTGCCATCAACACGTAAACAGCTGCACCGGGATAAACTCTGTGTGTGTGTGTGTGTGTGTGTGTGTGTGTGTGTGTGCAGTTATAGACATGTATATGCATGTGTCAGACATGTGACATTTGAGACACACAAGTGGGATAAAAATACTATAAAGCATAGTATATACAGGTATATACAGGAAGGAGAGGTGGCAGGTGTGTGTGTGTGTGTGCGAACATGTGTGTGTGTGTGTGTGTGTGTGTGCGTATGTGTGCATGTGTGTGTGTTTGTGCGCGCGTGCGCGAACATGTGTGTGTGTGTGTTCAAAAGAAACCAATAAGACAAGGAACAGGCGACTGGTACCTGGAATACATATTAAACCAGCACTGGTACACACACACACACACACACACACACACACACACACACACACACACACACACACACACACAGCAGGGCTTCCAAAAGTGGGATCAGGCCCCCCCGGGGGGGTGACAAGATGATTTCCAGAGATCAAATCCAATTTCAAACGATTAGGAAATTTTAGAAAGTAGTTGTGTTAATAAGAGAAATGTTGTTGTTGTTTTTCATTTTTTCTGTCTCCACGTGACCTCTGGGGGGGTCACATGGAGACACTGCTGCATTAAATAATCCCACTCTCATTTTCTTAACTTTCTCCTACACACACACACACACACACACACACACACACACTCAGGTCTCCTGCATGATGCAACACAATGAAAGGAAGCTGATTATCATGGAGATTGGGAGGCGCGTGGAGAGCAGCTTTCACTGTGTGTGCATGTGTGTGTGTGTGTGTGTGTGTGAGAGATGGTCAGTAAAGGGCACACAGAGAAACTGGCATCTCGTCTGCTTGGTGAACGGGAGCTGCCCCTCTTCCTCTTCCTCTTCCTCGTCTCTTCCTTCCTGTTTCTGTCTCTCAGCTTCAAACCAAAACAAATACATGAGATTAAAGAGAGAATAAGAAAATAAAAATAAACAGAAGGAACAGGGAGGATTGTTCAGACAGGGGAGGTTTACAGCCGGCGTTGCCCCCCAGCGCCCACCTAATTGCCCAGGAGGCTCGTGGTTAGTTACTGTGGGGGGTTATTAGGAGCCTGGGGGGGGGGTAATGTTTGTCCCTCATTAAAGAGAAGTGGCACCAACACAAGCAGGGCAAGGAGCAACTGGACCACAGCAGCGTCATTACAGAGCTCACACACACACGCACACGCACACACACACACGCGCACACGCACACACACACACGCACACACACACACACACACACACACACTCAGCTGCTAATGGATGTGCGGTCCTGTATGACTCATTCCTGCTTTTGTATTCACGCTGGTCGACAGCTTCCTGATTCCATCACCTGATTCTTCTTCTGTGTTTTTTCCCCTTATAATTTAAATCTGTGATATAATTAATTGATTTTTTTTATTTCATTAACTTTTTATGCATGTTTAAGCTTTGAAGTTCAGTTGAATTCTGACTTTCAGGTTAAAACTTTTACAGATAACTTTGTTGTTTCCAGGGCAACTCTATGCAAAATAATGTTTGCCCCCCCCCCTCAAATAAAAAACCTAATCTGCAACACATTCCATATGCATGAAACTATAAAGTGTTTATATATAAAGACAGATTTCCCAGCATGCCCTGCAGGAGCTTTCTATATCATAGTCATTAGTTGATGTGATTTTTGTTTTTTTTACACATTCTAACGAAACACAAATCAATTATGGCTTCAGACTTTCTTTGTGTCCAATTTAAGTAAAAACTGAAGTGAAATACTAATTTGTAAGTGGAAAACAAAGAAATTCTCTTGTATTTGACAGAGGTAGGAATCATTTTGGGCT
The DNA here is from genome assembly GCA_036785175.1 of Eupleurogrammus muticus. Classification (NCBI taxonomy): domain Eukaryota; kingdom Metazoa; phylum Chordata; class Actinopteri; order Scombriformes; family Trichiuridae; genus Eupleurogrammus; species Eupleurogrammus muticus. The sequence continues at coordinate 674,605 of JAYKQN010000011.1, forward strand.
TGAGTGTAAATAAGACCAAATTACAAACATAAAAAATGTGTAAAACTTCTCAATGAAACGGTTGAAACAGTCAAAACGTTTCCTCTGCAGTTTCAACCTGTTGTGTTGAAACCAATAAAAGACCAAACTTTAACATATTAAAACTCCTAATGAGCCATGTAAAAGCCAGTCAGACAGTCACACTAAAATATAGGACAAGTTTTCCGCAAAAAAAAATGTTATTTCGTCATTTAAGGCTGGGAAAAAAGTGAAAAAATGAAATGAAAAGAACACAGCGCCCCTGGTGGTGATGGGGAACATTACAGCCACTTATACATCGAATAATACTAAAATGTACCTGAAGGAAAATACGTGTCCAGTTTACAGAATGCACATTTGGTCGAGAAGTTCCTGACATGTGTTTATGGAAAATAAACTTTACCAAAAGCTGCAATAATTTAGATTTAGATATGAACGGTTTTAGGTTTTTAGGGCAGCCTCACCACTGTTCCAAAATAAAAGCTGCATCTCTGCTCAAAGAGATCATAAAATAGATTTTAATTAATTCAAAGAAACAAACCACAAATAAATATGTTGATGGGATGATTTCATAATTATATAATTATCATAGAATTTGACTTATTGCATCTGTTTGACGGCAAATTGAAAAAAAAACAAGTTCCTACGTCATGGAATTTCCGTGGATTCTCTGTTACATGGAGCAGGAGTGTAAACAACACATGGTCTGAAGCATCCACACACACACACACACACACACACACACACACACACACACACACACACACACACACACACACACACACACACACACACACACACACACACACACACACACACACACACACACAGCTTGCAGTGTGAGGGTGGGAACATGTTGTTCCAGTGAACAGTAAACCAACCCACTGCTAACCTACATCTGATTACACACAGTAGCTGCTGCACAGCCACGTGTGTGTGTGTGTGTGTGCATGTGTGTGTGCGTGTGTGTGTGTGTGTGTGTGTGTGTGTGTGTGTGTGTGTGTGTGTGTGGCCTAATGCGGTTTTGCAGGTAATATGCTTTTATTGGACGTGCCGGGCCAGTGTGGCTGCAGTGTGTTTGTGTAGCTGATGTATTTTCCTGTGTGGGGGGTGAGTGAGGAGCATCAGAGGGAGGGGGGGGGGGGGGGGGGGGGTGACGGGGGGGTGAGCAGGGGTACTGCAGGGAAGAGAAGACAGAGGTTGTGATGGAGGAACGTGAGGAGGGGGAAGAGGAAGAGCCTCATCTCATCTGTATGCTGGTTGCTGTGCGCGGCTTGTTTGATCTGGGGGGGTGAGGGGGTGTTGGTGGGGGGGATTACTTAGTGCTGGATGGTGGGATGCTGCAGCGAAAATAAGCTTCTCACACACACACACACACAGCGCCGGCGTGTGTGTGTGTGCGTAATTAGGCGGCGAGGTGTTGGATGCAGCACTTTGCTCATTAAAGGGATCTGGACGGCGTCCAGCTCGGTGCAGTTCATCAACTGTCCTTCACGCCCCCCCCCACTCCCACACACACACACACACACACACACACACACACACACACACACACACACACACACACAGACACACACACACACACACACATACACCACCCCCCCCTTTTCCTCTTCCTCTTCATCGTCTCCTCTGGTTTCGTCGCCTCGCTTCCTTCCTCTTCCTCTCCCCCCCCCCCCACTGTAAACACAGCTCTGATGCTGCTGATAGACACTAGTGGGGGGGTGAGGGGGGGTGAGGGGGGGGCTGTGATCAAATGCTGCTCATTAGAGCTGAATATATTTGTGTCTGTAAAAGATCAGTGATGAACACATTTCTCGCGTCGTCTGGGGCTGGCGGCTCGTTAGCAACAACGTGTTAATTGATAATTAATTTATTAATTGATAAAATCACTCAAAAAAAGAAAAAAACGACGTGGACAGGTACGACGAGCTGAAGCGACGCGACGAGCGTGCTGCTGACGGAGGAGACATCACAGACGATGTTAACGTTTGTCAGCGAGTTGTTTAGAGGCAAACCCAACGAGCAAGGCCCTGTGTGTGTGTGTGTGTGTGTGTGTGTGTGTGTGTGTGTGTGTGTGTGTGTGTGTGACAGCGGAGTGTGTGAAGGTTTAGGGCAAATAAAGGGGGGAAGACAGGGCACATACAGCATGCTTTTTGGCTCCTAGAGGGAACGTTAACTCATTTTTTCGGTCAAAAATGTCCATTTTAACACACGTTTTGGGAGGGAACTAACGTGCATTTAGTTTCATAAAGGGGCATTTCAACATGATTTTTAACTCCTAAAAGGGGCATTTTAATGCAAGTTTCAGCTCCAAGAAGGAAATTTTAACACGTTTTGGCCCTCGAGGGGCATTTTAATATGCTTAGGCGTGTGTGTGTGTGTGTGTGTGTGTGTGTGTGTGTGACCTGTCCCGCTGCTGTTTTCGCTGCCAGAGACAGAAAGATGATAAAAGCAAAGAGAGGGTGAGAGAGAGATGAAAATCACACCTGAAATAACGTCCAGGACGAAGAAAACAGGAAGAGACAAAGGTTGAAGGGAAAAAACGTAGGAAGCCGCGATCAGGGAGAGAAAGAACAGAACGAGAATCACACGACTGAAAACAGATTAGGGGAACGAAACGGTGGAAACAGGAAAAAAAAAAGTAGGAAAGCGTCCAGTCGAAGCAGAAGCTGTCACCGCGTCTCTGCTCGGTTCTGATCACGCCGCAACAACAGCACTTTGAAAAGTTTCTACCCACCTCCTCTTCCTCTTCCTCCTCCTCCTCCTCCTCCTCCTCCTCAAACAGCTGCAGGAGTTACATAACGCCAGGAGAGGAAAAAAAGCGAGATCAGAAAAAAGCAGGAAAAAAAAAACAAGGCGAGAGGAAGCAGCAAAGGCAGAACGTCAGTGAACACGTCCTGGGCCGTGATTTAACAAACACGCTGCCTGACGGTTGCCTCGGCTCGGCCTGAACGACGGAGCGATGAAACGACGAAACGATGAAACGACGAAACGATGAAACGACGAAACGATGAAACGCCGCTGCTGCTGCGACGCAACAAACACAAGCTGCACGACCCCCGACGCAGCTTTGCTGCATAAAAAGCAGCAACAACAACAACGGAGCAGCGAGAGGAGCTGAAACTGAACTAGAAAATGATGTTTCTACGCAGAGATGCAACGATCTGTTGATCAGTCGACAACTATCACATTAATCAGCAGCTACTTAGATAATCACTGAATCCATTTGAGGCAGATTTATGAAGAAAATGCTCAAATTCTCTGGTTCCGGCCTAAAAACTGATCATTTTCTGGGTTATTAGGTCGTCTACAGTTTTTAAACTGATGATTCTGATTATTGAAATGAGTAATCGATCAGTTGTTTGGTTCATTAAATAAACCCAAAGATCATCAGTTTACTATTAGAGAAGAATAAAGAAACCAGGAAATAATCAGAGAACAGAAGCTGAACCAGAGAATCTGGACATTTTATCATAAAAATCCCATCACATTATCTATAATCAATTAAAAACCTCTGCCACACATTACATTGACGTGGTAGTTTTACTATTAATCTGACCTCTGACCTCTGGAGTCTAAAACTGGATCCACAGTGATAAAATACTCCTCACGTGTATTTAGTGATAGGAAACAAGTAGTATAATATACACACACACACACACACAGAAACGTCCTTCACACACACATAAATGTATAATTAACCTGAGCCTGACCTCCGACCCGGTGTCCCCGCTGCCGACCAATCACAGCACAGCGTTACGAGCCCTTAGATTGGATGATTGCGACGGCAGCTGCAGCACGGGTTATATCGGGCGCCATCGCCGGATTGCGTGTCTGCTCACACACACGCGCACATGTGTGTGTGTGTGTGTGTGTGTTTGATGTTTATATCTTTTTGCGTGTGCATTAGTGTGTATGTGTGCTTTGGTGTGTGTGTGTGTGTATATGTATGCATGCGTGTGTATGTACACGTTTATGTCTGCATGTGTGTGTGTGTGTGTGTGTGTGTGCATGTACTGTATGTGTGTGTGCATTGGTCTGTTTTTGCATGTGTATGCGTATACATTTGTGCATGCATGTGTGTGTGTGTGTGTGTACATGTCTTAGTTTGTTGTTGTGTGTGTATCCGTGTACACGTGTGTGTTTTGCTCGGCTGCCTGTGAATTAGCTGCCATGGCAACCGGTGGCGGCTGAAGTGAATGAAAACATCGCTCTGTTGTGATCAAAGACGCCAAATCCCGTGTTCGTACGGCGGGCCCTATGTTTTTTTGTTTTTTTTTGAGGGGGGTGGAAATCGTGCGTTGCCGTGGCGACGGGAGGGCCTTCCGATGGAGGGGGGGCGTCTCTACGTGGGTGACAGCCGGAGTCAAAGGTTTAATGCGATAATGGAGAAAAGAGGTTGCAGCACTGCGGAGGTTTGGTGTAGCGGGGGCAGAGCTTTTATTATTTATTTATTTATCATCACACACACACACATGCTCAGTTATATTTAGGTAACTTCTATTTTTCTACTGACTTGTATTTATTTTTCTTCACCATTTTTTCTCCCACCTGTTATACACATTCATCATTATCCATTTTATTCACTATGTATAAATACAATCATATTTAATTATTCTTCTATAGAATTATGTATGCCTTTCTTTTATTCTATCTTGTTTGATTTATATAATTTTAATTTTCTTTTTTTTTCCCATTTTTAGGGCAGTATGACCTTTTACTTTGTAAGCTTCCTGTACTGTAAAATATGTATAAAGCTATATAGACAACCAACAAACCCTTAAAGCATAATCTGCCTACAGCTTTTTAATTTTTTAATATTCTTAACATGTGAGTTGACAAACTTCAGGTTTTATTTTCCTTTGAAATCATCAGTTTTGCTTATAAAATTCTCAAAAAAAATAAGGTGAAATCAAACCAAACAGGCTTCAGACATATTGACCAATTAAATTTAACATTTACTGGTTTTATGAGTCAGACAGACTGTATGTATGACTAATGTAGAATTAGTCTTATATTGAGTAGAATCTTATTCCACTAGCAGATAATTCAGCTTCTAGGTTTACAGGCTTACAGGTCATTTTATTCTAATGACTGAAAAATAATGAATTTACCTTTAACAGCCCTGTTTTAAAGTTAGTCATGTGTCTACCAGAGTGAATTTATGTCGAGCGTCATAACCAAATAACAGGAAAAAGCCATTTAAAGTAAAAAATAAATAAATAAATAAATAAAATTGAGATGCTAATGACCTGTCTGCCTTCAGATGTGACCCGTCAGTCGCCATGGTAACCAGGAGGACACACACACACACACACACACACACACACACACACACACACACACACCAAAAAACCACCTGCTCAGATGAGAAGATAATACAGATAAGCCAACATTTTTAAATTAAATTATAAATTCGATATCATTCACTGATTCATTTGTTGCTGAGGTGAGCAAAAAGAAAAAATGATGAATGCTGCCTTATAACCACCAGCGCTGCTCTTTTGTGAGGATAAAACCGTGCGTGTTGAGCTTTTTACACAAAGAAAATGGAAAAAAGAGAATGAAAGAGAAAGTCTGCTGAATAGCAGTGAATATGAATAGGGATCAATCACAAATGTGCACATTAGGGTCTGTCAGTGATGACAATTTGGATGATTTGATTTTAAATGATGATCTTTGGGTTGGACAAAAAAAAAAAGATTTTAGGTGGAAGCTCCAGCTTCTGAAACAGTGTGTGTTGAGTGATGCAAACTAATCAATTAATGGTTTCAATAGATCAATGGACCAAATCAAAATAGTGGGTAGTTACAGCCAGATGGTTCACTATCATAGAAGAGTTGAGAATGGAACCAGAAAATGTTGACATTTTGTTATTTGAAAAATGACTTAAGAAAAACACACAAACAAGAATATAAGGGGGTTCGCTTGAATGTTTGAGCTTGCATGTATATGTAGCATGTAGCATGTGCATGTAGCATGTGCATGCAGCATGTGTATGCAGCATGTGCATGCAGCATGTGTATGTAGCATATGCATGTAGCATGTGTATGTGGCATGTAGTATGAGTATGTAGTATGTAGCATGTGTATGTAGCATGTAGTATGAGTATGTAGCATGTAGCATGTGCATGCAGCATGCGTATGCAGCATATGCATGTAGCATGTGTATGTGGCATGTAGTATGAGTATGTAGTATGTAGCATGTGTATGTAGCATGTAGTATGAGTATGGAGCATGTAGTATGTGCATGTAGCATGTGCATGCAGCATCTGCATGTAGCATATGTATGTACCTTGCAAGCTAAACCCAGATAAAGAAAGATCTTATTCACTCAACCATGTTGCTCTTTATAATGGAGGAACACACTCACACAATCTTTAATTTACATGCATACACACTCTTACAGATGCTCACTAACACACACACACACAGTCACAGGGACTCATGCATAAGCATGGACTCTCACCTGCATCCATGGGCTACATAGCAATGCATACATAAAGACTAGAGAGGATAGAAGAGGGGCAAGAAGAGAGGAGGGAGATGGATGAGACAAGCGAGGGATGGATGGGTGGAGGAGGGGAGGCCGGCGACAGGGTTCGAAAGGCCCGAGAGATCTGTAATGAGATCTCTGGGAATCGGACGGGATGCTACACGCTTATACGACGGGCGAGCCAGCAGGGAAATGCATTAGAATGCATTAGCTTAGCCGGCTAATACCGAAAATCGGTGTGGACGATTAACGCTCTTTGCATACATCGATCTTCTCTGAAAAAAACAGCTCGTCATTCCGGTTTGCCGGAATTAACGGAGGCCGTGGACAATTTTAAGCGACCCAAGCAGCCAATGCTAATGGGTTAGCGTTGGCCCGCTGTTGCTTTTAGCATGTTAGCCTGTATCAGAGGGTGAGTCACGAGCTTCACGGCATGAATTTAAACATCAGAGCTCGTCAACAAACCCTGGGCTATCTCTGTGGCCTTATTTATTCATGTGGTTCTGACACCCAGCAACACACACACACACACACACACACACACACACGCACACACACACACACACACACAAATTACAAGAGGGAGTTTAAAAGACAATTGCATATGTTTATATCAGTATTTATATGCATTCCCTTTCATTATGTAATAGAGTTTTCACCCGGTTAAAGCATTTATTTATTTATATAATAAAAAATTTACACACATTTTGTATAAATGACATAATGCTAATATTCTGTAAATATTTATTTATTTTGACTCAAAAACTAAGGCCTTTTTCCCGGGGATAGAAATGTCACTGATAGTCAGGACTGACGATGATGTGATTTTATCGTGTGTGTCACAGACAAAATAAAAATCATTAAAATCACAACGTTAGGTGACATACCACTTAATTAGCACATGCATGTCACTGCGGTTTATTTTCAGTCTGTCTCACATTCCGCCGCCGGAAATACTCACGAGTGTGTGTTCATCCACGGCTTAAAATAGTCCCCAAAAATGCGTCTACAAAAAGTCTACTACTAAATTAATGTCTGTCACTCTGTGAGGAGAATGTGTATTTACATAAAATCTTCAGATTACAATACCTATGATAAAAAAAAAAATCATGATTCAAGAATAATTTGTTATAAGTACGTCTGCATAACACTGTATCCTTATTAACGTATTAAGAGAATAAAAAAGAAAGAAATAGGGACCAACAGAGCATCTGAAATTAGAAAATATGTCATCTTTAATTAACACCCCGGTCTTTCACAGTGAACCAAGCGCTACAGACGCTTCGTCATATTTCCTCGTCTTAGCTTTGGGAGACTTTCGTTTGTCTCTTTATCTCCGTCTCTCTCCGCCTGTCTTCTCATCCCTGTTAAATATGTTTTCATGGTGTCACTTGGTGTCTACACTTCATACTCATACTCTGTGCTGTATGCTCCCTGTGAACACTCTGCTGCCCCCTAATGGAGTGGAGGTGCAACTGCACTTTATTCTAGGAGAGTAATGAAAAAATATAAAAGCATGTTCCTCGAGGTCAAACATGTCCCCCCTTGATGGAGCCTCACTCCCCCACTGCCATAAGCCTGTTCTTTTACCTGTTAATGAACCACTGCAAATTAACTCGGGATGATTTGAACGATGTGATGTCAAGTCTAGTGGGGGGAGGGGGAGTGTCCTCTGAGGCTCGCTCACAAAGGAGAAATCACACCAAAAGTTGCGTAATTACCGTCTTTAATTATGGGTAAATCACAGGAAAGTGGTCTACGGAGAGCCTCTATGTGTGACAGTCTGGAATCAAGTCGCCTCATGGGTGCCCTTTTCGACAGAGGGAAAAATGCGATAGTGCCTTGTAAAATGGTCCAAAAGACACAGCGTTCTGCCCCTGTGAATCGCTGTGAAAGGGTACCGTATTATCACGACTATAAGGGCACATTAAAGTCTTATATCTTCTTCAAAATGTTGGTGCTCCCTATGTATGAATGTAGGGGAAGTGTGGGCATGGATTGTAGATAAAATAACGGGGATGTGCGTTATGCAGAACATCATTGTTTTAACAACCTGAAAATGGTAAAGAGACACGCTGCTAAAGCACAGTTTAAACTGAAGGAAATCAGCTACACAGCTGAGTTTAAGACATAAGACAGGTGGTACGAGTTGGAGGAAAGACTGGATCAGTGGATCACAGAGCAGAGACTGGATCAGTGGATCACAGAGCAGAGACTGGATCAGTGGATCACAGAGCAGAGACTGGATCAGTGGATCACAGAGCAAAGGCTGGATCAGTGGATCACAGAGCAAAGACTGGATCAGTGGATCACAGAGCAAAGACTTGATCAGTGGATCACAGAGCAAAGACTGGATCAGTAGATCACAGAGCAGAGACTGTATCAGTGGATCACAGAGCAAAGACTGGATCAGTAGATCACAGAGCAGAGACTGGGTCAGTGGATCACAGAGCAAAGACTGGATCAGTAGATCACAGAGCAGAGACTGGATCAGTGGATCACAGAGCAGAGACTGGATCAGTGGATCACAGAGCAAAGACTGGATCAGTGGATCACAGAGCAAAGAACGAGAGGGAGAAGCATTCCTATGGTCATCATTTGACTAAAAGCAGTAAAGCAGCAGAAGAAATGAAAATTGAACATTTCCGTCTTGGTGCTTTCGTTTCGGTGCCATTTCTCCATCCAGACCAGGACTACGGTAGCGCAGCAACTTCCAGCGGATTATAACGCATCATTTAGAGGAAAGTGACTCTGATGGTGAAGAAAGTGAAGCTGGCATGTTTGATGGAGATTTAGCTGCTGTTGGAATCAGAAACAGAGGATGAGGACTTTGATGGTTTGATTGATGACATTACCCCGCTCTATTTTTAAACACACACACTTAAAAAATGATAGTACTTTGTAATCAATACTTAAATAAAGCACAACCAAACCCAGTTATGTATAATCAATTCTGTAAATAAAACCCTATAGTTAGGTTCCTTATGTGTGTGTTAAATACAGTAATGACACACAGAACTGAGACTGAGCCTTTTAGTACGGGGCCTTATGGTCCAGACAATACGGTAAACTGGAAGTTGTGCATGGTTGCCCTTCTGCTAGAAAACAAAAAAAAAGTGCTGTTCGGAAACTAAAGCACGGACTCGGTCGCCCTTTTCAATGTCAAAAAGGGGGATTAAGTGCCCCCGGGTGTGAGGAAACATGATCCCATAACGAGCGTCCTTCCAACGGACGACAGCGACATGCTGAAGTGTCCTGTAAGTCGCACGGTGAAGCAGGAAAACAGTTAGCGCGTCCTAGAAGATGATCCGACAACGGACTAAAACTGGCTAAAATGTCCAGATTCTCTGGTTCCAGCTTCTGCTCTCTGACTATTTCCTGGTTTCTTTATTCTTCTATAATAGTAAACTGATGATCTTTTTTAGGTTCAGTCTTCCACTTTGAGAGACACTGATCAACATTTTACACCATTTAATGAATCACACAACCAATCGATTAATCGCTTCAATAGATCTTCGGGTCGTGGACTGGTGGAGAAGGATTGATCGGCTGATGCATCGCATTAGAAACGTCTCATTGAAAGGGCGAAATTTGTAGAGGTTTCACGCGAGGACTTTTCATACGTATTTAATTGGTTTCTGTTTTGCAAAACAAGCTGAATCTCCTCACAAGGGGAAGAGACAGGAACCCGTCGCTCCTTCCCGTTAGATTTCTGCGTATCTCCGCATCTTTTCTCCTTAACGGCTCCATCTTTAATATAGCCCCCCCCTCCTTTGAGTTACGCCGTCTCACCCTCTTTTATCTGCTCTCGCGGCGCCTCAATCTTTCACTGTTTCTCTCCCTCCCTCCCCGGCATCTTCTTTCCTTTAACCTTTCATGCTCTCTTCCCGTCATCCGTCGTGTGCAGACATTCTCTCCATCATCATCATCATCATCATCATCGTCTTCATCCACACCTTCTCTCCCTCCACATCTGCTTGTCTAACACATCTTCTCCCCCTTTTTCCTGCATGCTCCCCTCCCCCCTTTACACTTCATTAATGAGCATGTTTTTTTTAAACCTCTTCTTGCCTCTGTCTCACTTTCGGGATGACACGTGATTGCATGTTGCTGCCTCTTTTAATGTAGACAAGCACACACACACACACACACACACACACACAAACACACACACACATTCATTAAAATTTACTCTGTGGGGTTCCTTTTTTTCCCCCTCACAAAAACACACACACACACACACACACACACACACACCAGGCATATCAGCAGGCAGTTTTCCATTGATCGGAATGCTCGTGCCTGTAGGGACCAGGTCTCAGACCCCAAAGGAGAAATTGGTCCCCGCGGCATGAGTCATATGTCAGTCCCTGGACACACACACACACACACACACACACACACACACCTTTTCCCTGTTAATGTATTCAGCACCGCATAACGTCATCGTCAAGGTTAACAGCTGAGGCGCTAATGGGAGGAGACGGTGTGGTGGTTTGTGGGAAATGTGGTCAAATTAGCGATTAGCGATAGCTCAGGTGGTTCAGAGCGTCGCCAAGTTAAAGTATATACATACACACATATACGTACATACATATATGTATATATCAAAGCATCGTTGACGTTCCTCTAATCAAACTCTGATTATCGTCGTCGTGAAACGTTTCGTAGAAACCGCGAGCAGTCGTCCGAGGAGGATTTCACGCCGTTTTAGCCTCGACCGTCTATCTCCGTTTCCCGCCGTTTATGTTCGTTAATGTGAAAAAACCCGCCATTGTTCCGTGGATAATTAATCGGCGTGTGTGTGTGTGTGTGTGTGTGTGTGATAGAGAGAGAGGGTGAACAGATGCAAAAAGGCATGAGAGGAAAATAACCTTCCCTCCCTCCCTCCTTCGTCTGCCGCGATGACGAGACGCCGCTGCTCTCCTCTTCTATTTTTATCATCTTTACACCCCCCCCCCGTCTCCCTCCCTCCATCTCTCCCTCTCTCTCTCTCTCTCTCTCTCCCTCTGTCTGTCTCTCACTCTTTCCGTCTCTCTCTGTCCTTGGGTGTCTGCAGCCAGCTGTGTCTTCAGGCCATTAGTCCCCCCCCCCCACCCCCCCTTCCATCCATTTTCCCCATCACTGATTCCTCCAGCAGGCTCAACCCCTCCCCCCCCCCCTCCCCCCTCCCTCCCTGTGACCACTGGGGCTCCATTGTCACGGCGAATGCCGATAACGCCACTGCACCAAAAATAAAAAAACACGTACGCAGCCGCGTCTGTAAACATCAAGAGACAAAAAAAGACGGATTTTATACAAACGAAAGCACAAAACCAAACCGCAGATTCCACCCAGTCAGCACCCCCCCCCCCCCACGTTCGCCCCCCGCTGAGAGCCTCACGCCTCCTCCCGTTATGAGGAGTTATTGCGCTGCATAGCGTAGCCGCCGCTGCAGCCGCCGCGCTTCCGCATCGAACTCACTCATCATAATAAAAAGTGCGATTGATCCACTTCCCCCCCAGCGAGGCGAGGGCAGGGTGGTGGTGGGGGGGGGTCGGTCTTAGGCCCGGACAGGGAGCAGGTTGCCTTTCAGAAAACTGGGCCACGGGTACGGTGTCCCCGTTTTTTTTGTTTTTTTATATCCGTGCGGTCAGCAGAAGACGTTGGTGCAGAGGACGGTTTGGTCTCCTCCTCAATTAACCACCTAATCTGATTTACTTACATCACAGAATAAAATCCCACTCAGTATTGGACTAATTGTACTAAAACACATCTTTAGCTGTGTATTTTCAGCAATTTATTTCAAAGTTAATTTACTTTTCCAATATCTGAAATAAGGTTTGTGGATAAAAACAAACTACAACATAATAAACATCATTACTTTTTGAATTTAGACGCGTCTCCCTTCTTGAAAAAGGTTGTAATGTCATGCAGAACAGTTAATAAAATGAAGTGATGTGACCGTGGTGCATTTGTCAATTTTACCAGTTTAATATTTTAATTTCTGATGTTATTTCAGTCTGAAAGAACCTGGAGCAGCAACTTCCCTCCTGTTGTGACATCACAACCAGAGCCACGGCTAAACGGCTCGTTTCAGCAGCTCGTTGGTCTCATTTCACAAAGATCATTCGTAGAGATTATCTTGTAGAACCAAACGTATAAATATCAACTTTGTCCTCACCCTACGAGTAAAGAAAAACACAAATTTTACACAAATTTTAAAAATTTGATTTTTTTTTCTTATTGAATGAAGTGTAAAGTAGCATAAAGTGGAAATATTCAGGTAAAACACACTGCTGCTAACAAGCATATGGATTTAAAATATATATAATAATAATCAAACAGCTCTTCTAGGCTTTTCAAATCAGGTCCAAAATGGTCCAATTCTAATCCAGCAT
>JAYKQN010000011.1:690000-742500 GCA_036785175.1 Eupleurogrammus muticus
TGAACGCGCGCGCACACACACACACACACACACACACACACTCGTCTCCTCCACCTTATCACAAAGTTAATTATCAAAACGTCTCGTGAGTCTTTCTCGCCGTTCTGTCTTTCTGTTTGCCTGATCACCCAACGTCACACACACACACACACACACACACACACACACACTTTCCCATAAGTTTGTGTGTGTGTGTGTGTGTGTGTGTGTGTGTGTGTGTGTGTGTGACCAGTTATTATAGCCCAGGGCGGCAGGGAAATTAGAGTTTATAGGAAGGCCTGCATGCACTTCCTAAGAAAAGATCAGTGCCAATTAATTAAAGCATGAGAGGCGTTTGCTAAAATTACACAAACACACGAGTAGCGTCGAACATCTGTTTTCTGTTCACGACAAAAGTCAGAAAACCGTAAGAACTTAGTACCAGATAGTTTAGACTTGGTAGTTTTATGTTCTACGTGGATTAAATATTCAGAATTTATCATTCTTGTTCAGTTACAACATTTGACTTGACTAAACGTTCATTTTAAAAGACCTGACGAACGCTTCTTAAAACTGTACTTTAACATTTTTTAGACTTTTCCATCTTGTCAAACATCTGTCACTGACTCTTTATATTCAGGGTCAACTTGTTGGTTTTCTGGATTTAAACACAGTGTCTGGACTGAGCTTGACATTAATGGGTTAAATTAGCATCATATTAGTATTCACGGTGTTTCTGATAAAACCACATTAACTTCTGTTCCAACACGTCCGGTATTCACCCACTCAAACCACAGGTTTGTTTATCAGTTTTCCTGCTATAAATGATGATAAATGTGGAATATCTGTACAAAACACAAAGGTTATTGGACTAAAACCTGGAATCAGAATAAATAAAACATGTGAGGAGACGACAGAAGAGACAGAATCTATTTATGCTGATGATACACAGGAAATAGAGTTAGAATGCTGTTATACTACAGATAAAAATAATTTAACTTAACACAAGCAGAAACTGACACACATCAGTGAAGTAAAACTTGAAATAAGCTGATATGATTAATAAGATAAGAGTTCAAAGGTCAATTATTATTCCATAAAATGCTATAAATCACTGAGGATCATTCCAGAACATGAACAATATTTTCTGTGAAATGTTTAAAAAGGAGATTATAAAGGAGCCAATTAAATAATCCCACAAACAGCTCCAATCTAAATAAATCTCTAAATAGTGGTTAGTTGCAGCTACTACTGATATTATATTAAACTATTTTATTATTGTATTGATGATGTGGATATTGATGATATATATTGATGCTGGAACAGGAACATTGGTGATTTATCAGGATTTTAACAGGTTAAATGCATCAACTATTAACACAGATCTGATCTGCAGACACGTATGATTCAGTATTTTGATGCTTTGTGAATATTCATCAAACATCTATGAGATTTTATCATTTCTCTTCGTGTTGTCTTCACATGAGACGTTTTTTTACTTCTGTTTTTGCATCCTCTTCTTAAATAACCTAAAGCCGTCGCGTGTGATTTAGCGTCTATTACATTAAAGCCTTTTTCCTAACAAGTTCACACGAAGCTGATTACGTACCTGACGCTGTAAATCTGCGTATGTTTCACATTCAGCAGCTGCAGCGACGTCGTTTTAGGCCAAACAGGACGTTAACACAGACAGAGGATTTTGGATTATTGTAGAAAACCAGTTGATATTTATATGATGAAATGAGACCAACAAGCTGCTGAAATGAGCCGTTTAGCCGTGGCTCTGGTTGTGATGTCACAACAGGAGGGAAGTTGCTGCTCCAGGTTCTTTCAGACTGAAATAACATCAGAAATTAAAATATTAAACTGGTAAAATGGACAAGTGCACAATATTCTACATCTTTTTAATTATGCATCACGTTACAACCTTTTTTATGAAGGGAAAAGCTTCTAAATTCACAAGTAATGATGTTTATTATGTCATAAAACACACTGGAAATAGCTTGAGTTTGTTTTAACCACAAACCAAATATTGGAAAAGTAAATTACCTTTGAAATAAAGTGCTGAAAACACACAGCTAAAGATGTGTTTTTAGTACAATTAGTCCAATACTGAGAGGGATTTTATTCTGTGACGATCACCTTCCATGGGCCTGAGACGAGGACGATACACAAACGGATTAAACAGAAAGGAGAGGAAACGGCAAAGAGACGCTGTGTGAACAGCTGCTGTCAGACACAGGGACACGTCGCCTGCTCCCGTCCGTCTCCTGGCGGCTTCCCTCCTTTTTTATTAGATTTTTCCTCTTTTCTCAACCTCGCACATCTGTCCACAGCAGGAAAGACTGTGAATTAAACATCTGAGATCCCCCGTCCTCGGCTCTTATGCCTCTTACCCTGCTACCACTGTGATGGTGAGGACGGACAGACAGATGCATTGATAAGGGCCAGCCCCCCCCCCCCCCCCCCCCCTCGCCTCGCCCCCCCTCGCCCCCCCTCGCCGCTCTTTTCCCATTTCAGCACTAACGGCGCCGTAGCCGTCACATGTCAGCGGCGTACGGCAGCGGCGTTAGAGGCAGGCTGACAGCGATCCTCTGAGGTGAAGCAGGAAAAAAGCTGCAGCAAAACCCCCGTTTTTTAGTTTTTATTTCTTATTTCCTAACCTCCTGGAGAATCTCGCCACCTCTCCGAGGCAGAAAATCCCATTTCACTGACGCCAGGGGGACGATAAACGGTAAATTTTCAGGTCGTAATTTCAGGAGGGGACATAATAAAAAAAAATATATATAAAAATCCAGCGTATTCTACCATGATAATCTGGTTCCATCTTCTTCTCTAACGCGTCTTTACAGCCTGTTTTTACACGTTCAAATATCTCAAACCATGCTGTTAACCCTCTAAAGCGTTAAAAATTACTTTAAATAGCATATATATGTATATACAGTCGTCCTCAAAATTATTCATACCCTTGCTGATTCTTGTGATTTTTTCATTTAGTGATTAAATAAATGCTTGTTTTCAAATTTGTGTTTTAGCTTCATGTGACCAACAATTGAAAGAATGACAACAATATAAAATAATTTTAAAAAATCATTTCTGGGGTATTTTATTAACGGAGTCCAAAAAAATGCCATGTTCAAAATTATTCATACCCTAGTCCATCGTCTTTATTTAATAGTCAATGGCATAGCCTTTATTCTTTATGACTGCTTCCAGACGATTCTTGTACGTGTCCACAAGCTTCTTGCACGTCTCCTGTGGGATGTTGGCCCACTCTTCCTTGGCCAATGCCTCAAGCTGGGTCAGGTTGGTTGGTTTCCTCGCCATCACTCTGGTCTTCAAGTGATGCCACAGATTCTCAATTGGATTGAGGTCAGGACTTTGACTTGGCCATTCCAGGACACTGATGTCATTGTCCTTGAACCATCTCTTGACTACCTTGGCGGTGTGTTTAGGATCATTGTCTTGCTGGTACATCCAGTTTTGGCCAAGCTTGAGTTTTTCAGCAGATTCCTTGACATTTTCATCAAGTATCCTGATATAATCCTCCTTCTTCATGATACCTTGGACCTTGACGAGATTGCCTGTGCCACTGGAAGAGAAACATCCCCACAGCATTATGCTTCCACCACCATACTTGACAGTGGGCACAGTGTTCTTTGGTCTATAGGCTTCTCCTTTCTTCCTCCAGACATACTGGGTATCCATATGGCCAAATAACTCCAGTTTTGTCTCATCAGACCACAGGATTGTTGACCAAAAGCTGGGTTCTTGCTTCAGATGACCTCTACAAAAGGCCAGGCGAGCTACCAGATGTTTTTTCCTGAGCAGCGGCGTCTTCCGAGGTTTACGTCCATGGAGACCTCCTCTGTGCAAAACTCGCTCAATGGTGGACCGTGACACCTTTGTCCCTGTCTGCTCAAGGGTTTGAATTAGGGCCTTGGTTGTGGTCCGTGGGTTGGTGTTGACCTCTCGGCAGATTCTCCTGGCAAGTTTGGGGGACACTTCACACTTTCGGCCACGCCCACTGAGGTTTTTGACAGTGTTGAACCTCTTGTGCTTGTTGATGATGCTCTGGACGGTTGAGACAGGGACACCATACTGCTTGGAAATGGCCTTGTAACCCTTTCCTTCACTGTGGGCCTGCACAAGACGCTGACGCAGGTCCTCACTGAGCTCCTTCTTCTTTACCATGATGACCAGAGATTAACAATGACCTGAACCCTTTCCCACTATTTATACTCTTCTGGAAAGATGCTATTTTTTTTAACCTTGTTTAACATTTGGTCAACAAAAAAGGTATTCATTCCGATGAGACATCATGAAATAACTTTGGGACAAAGATGAACACATTTGGGACATTTTTGTTGAGATATTGCCAGGGGTATGAATAATTTTGAACATGGCATTTTTTTGGACTCCGTTAATAAAATACCCCAGAAATGATTTTTTAAAATTATTTTATATTGTTGTCATTCTTTCAATTGTTGGTCACATGAAGCTAAAACACAAATTTGAAAACAAGCATTTATTTAATCACTAAATGAAAAAATCACAAGAATCAGCAAGGGTATGAATAATTTTGAGGACGACTGTATATATATATATATATATGTGTATAGGTGTATATATATGTATATAATATATATATATTAGAAATAAAACAACTTATATATATTAAAATTTAATTAGAAAAATTAAAAAGTTTCAGATGTCAAATGTCCATGAGCAAAAAGGGGCTGGTCATGTGACCTCATTAACTGTGTGTCCTTCAAAATAAAAGCCCCCTTTTCACAACTCGATGTAAAAACATCGATTTTATGGCGCAGCTTTGTAGAAGAATTAAGATAAAGGATTATGCAATAGATAAAAGTATCGTGGGATGTTCACACTATGAAGATGCTTGTTACTGCATGAGGAGTTTATATAAATCAACAGAATTATTGAATAAAAAACTGTTAAAATTAGCATCAGTTAGTCTGCAACTAATCCATTAACTGACTTAATGTGTGACTTAATCTGCACAGATTATTATTGATTAATGTAATAATCTGTTTTTGATGAATCAATTATGATTGAATGATTGATAAATTGATAAATTAGATTATCAAATAACATGACAGCTAACTAGAAAGTAGACGAACTAATCAATGAGCGATTAGTCGATTCATCGATTAGTTACCAACTATTCTGATAGTCGATTAATCAATTTGAGTTGATTAATCAATTCAAAGAGGAAGAAAATGTCCAAATTCTCTAGTTCTGGCTTCTCAAATCTGAATTGAATCTTCATCTTTGGGGAAACTGTGAACGACATTTTACACCATTAATCGATTAATCGACAAGTTGTTGATTAATCGTTCCAATAATCAAGTGATTGATCCACTATCAGAACAATCGTTGGTTACAGCTCGAACTGCAACTACTAAAGGCATCAGATGCTGTGAATTATAAGTAATACATTCATTAATATATAATAAAATAACAGACTCTGTTAATCTGCATCATAAAACTATAGTTTCTGACCAAACTTTTGCTCATAATAGAGTCATTATGTGGTATTTATGTTTTCGCTTAAATAATACACCCACACACACACACACACACACACAAAACTGTACGTCTGTATTATATATATAAATAAACAGAGAGAGAACGGCATGAAACGGAGGATTAGGGGCTTAGTTAGCCTGCATGAAATCCCGTTTTCCTCTCGCGCCCCAAAAAGGAAAGAAGGCCATTGGCCACGTTATAGAGAGGGGGGTGGGGGGGGGGGCAAAATCCTGCTGAATCCGTCCTTGTTGTGTTGTTTTTTTAATTTTTCTTTTATTTTTTAATGTTTCTCCCCTGCGCGGCTCTGCATGGCTGCAGCTCCACCTGTGACATCACATTCATCAACACAGGAAGCTGTTACCCCCCCCCAACCCTACAAACCCCCCCAACCCCACCACACACACCCTTTCTTTCCTTATTTGGCAAAAAAAGAGGGAAGGAAGGAAGGAAGGGGAAAGTAGGATTGGCCTTGAAACCTGCTATTGTCTCGCCTCCAGGACAGAAAGCCAGAGAGAGGGAGGGAGGCAGTTGCCATGGTAACTTCCCGGGAGATGCGAGCACACTTGTTTATCTGTTGGCCGAGGGAGCGTGCATGACGGGTCCTCTCGCTGAGCAAAAGTGTGTGTGTATGTGTGTGTGTGTGTTGAGGCGACAGACAGACACACAGAGTATCGGGGGGGGGGGGGGGGGGGGGGTAATGAGGAGGATGAAAACAAAGTTGGACAAAAAGAGGGAGAGAGGAAATAAACAGAGGAAATGAGACGGAAGGAAAAAAAGGGGAAGGATGAGAAGGAGGAAAAAAAATAAAAACATCAGTGAGTCGAAGCATCAGGAGAAAAATAAAAGACAAAGGTGAAAGAGAGAAGAAGGTCAGAGGTCACGGACAACGCCATCACCACCATCATCGTCATCATCATCATCATCATCATCATCACCACCATCATCGTCATCATCATCACCACCACCATCATCATCACCACCATCATCATCACCATTACCATCATCATCATCATCATCATCATCGTCATTATCATCACCACCATCTTCATCATCATCATCACTATCATCATCATCATCGTCATCATCATCACCACCACCATCATCATCACCACCATCATCATCACCATTACCATCATCATCATCATCATCGTCATTATCATCACCACCATCTTCATCATCATCATCATCACTATCATCATCATCATCGTCATCATCATCACCACCACCATCATCATCACCACCATCATCATCATCATCACCATCATCATCATCATCATCGTCATTATCATCACCACCATCTTCATCATCATCATCATCACTATCATCATCGTCATCATCATCACTATCATCATCATCATCGTCATTATCATCATCATCATCACCACCACCATCATTACCATCATCATCCTCACCATCATCCTCATCTTCACCACCATCATCATCATTACCATCATCATCATCATCATCATCATCACCATCATCCTCATCTTCACCACCATCATCATCATTACCATCATCATCATCATCACCATCATCCTCATCTTCACTGCCATCTTCATCATCATCATCATCATCACTATCATCAATTAATTTGTCAACTATCATAATAATCAACAACTATGTAGATAATCAATTAGTCAGTTAAGTCATTTTCTAATTCTAAAATGTCCAGATTTTCTGGTTCCAGCTTCTGTTCTGATTATTTCCTGGTTTCTTTATTCTTCTATAACAGTAAACTGATGATCTTTGGGTTGTGGACAAAAAAAGACATTTTAGCTTCAATCTTCTGCTTTGAAAATAAATCTGTGTATCATCAGCGTATCAAGAAAAAGCCAGAAATGATTAAAATGTTTAAATGAAGATGTTCAGTGAAGAGAGCATGAAAACAACCAGTGGCCCAGAAATGAGCCCTGAGGAACTCCTCAAACTTTGTTTTACTTAATAGTAGTGATGCACGATATATCGGCCAACCGATATATATCGGCCGATATGTCACGTTTTTTAACTTATCGGTATCGGTCCGATATCAACAAATTCTGGCCGATATGTCAACAATGTGCAGAGTTAAACCGCTACAGTTAGTTGGGTCACTGTCTGCGTGTCTCTCGGCGACGCGCTAAGCTAAGCTAGCTGGTCCTAGCGAGCTCCTCTGTCACATCGCATCGCCCGAAAAGACAAAAAAAATGCGCGGAACGTTGCTCCGGGATGTCGGACGCCGTCCTGCCGCCTTCTCGTCGGCGGCCGCGGCGGAGGCGGAGGAGGCCGCTGTCTTTTCGGGCGATGCGATGTGACGGAGGAGCCCGCTAGGACCAGCTAGCTTAGCTTAGCGCGTCGCCGAGAGACACGCAGACAGTGACCCAACTAACTGTAGCGGTTTCTCCTAGCGGGTTCCTCCGTCACATCGCATCGCCCGAAAAGACAAAAAAATGCGCGGAGCGTTGCTCCGGGGTGTCGGACGCCGTCCTGCCGCCTTCTCATCGCCGGCCGCCCCGTCCTCCGCCGCGGCCGCTGACGTCGCCGCCTTCGTGGAGCTCCATCGGGTCCGCTCCGCCGTACTTCCTCTAACCACATGACAGTTTTACAGTGAGCCTTCCTTTAAATAAAGAGCACTGTTGTGCTTTTCAAGTGTACAGTGTTTTTTCTGGTCTGTACTAAATTTGTGACACTACAGAAAACTTTTTCTCTACATATATCGATATCGGCAAATATCGGTATCGGCAGTGACTGCAGATATGTATATCGGATATCGATATCGGCCAAAATTTTCACATCGGTGCATCCCTACTTAATAGGTTAACTAGATGATTTGACAGGAATCCTATAAATAGTTATTTTAAGCAGTTATTGAGTAGAAAATGTGGCACAAAACGTTTGCTTATCAATCAATGAATGGATTTGAGTAATTTTTAACAAGAAAATGTCCAAATTCTCTGGTTCCAGAACTTCTATGTTTACTAGCGTGAAGGATCCACCTGTGCTTCGCCATCATTTGCACATTTCGTATGTTTTTTATTATTTCCTCTGTGAGGTGAGCTCCAGTCATCCCCTCCTTAAAATAACCGGCGAGCGTCTTCCCGAGGACGGCAGCGGCGTCCTGATCCCGGCCGCCCCAGTTCACGGCTCCATCCATCCTCCCCCCCCTGTGTGTGTGTCTCTGCGTGAATCACACACTCCGAGTCGCCGGTGGCCTAATAAGCTGTTTCCTGCCCGGGTACATTTCTTATTTTTTATTTTTTTTTTTTACTCCTCGCTGCCATGCGACACACACACACACACACACACACACACACACACACACACACCCTAACAAGGCAGACCACCTCCACCTCCATGCAGTCTTAATGAGCTCTCCCCTGGTCTAACTTGGCCTAGAAAAGGCAGCGGTCAGCAGCCTGCAGCCCGTCCATCCAGCCAGATCCCCTGCTTTTTTTTTTTCTTTTTTATTTCCCATCAGCCTCTGCAGCCATCACCAGGGGTGGGAGAGGGTAAGGGGGGGGGGGGGGGGGGCAAGGCCTTGTTCGCTGGGCTAATAGATCCAAACGTTAAAAAAAAACAATGCCAGAAACACACGTGGTTCAGTGCCAAAAAAAACGGGAAAGAGGATAAATGGAAAAGCGGGAAATGGTTTTAAGGACTTAGCGGAGTCTAATTTGTCATTAAAGTGTTTTTTTATTACATATATGAATAATGAGTGTGAACCAATTTGTTGAGATATTGTTTTTAGCGGAGACGGAGAAGAGGAGGAAAAAAAAAAATCTCATTAGAGCCGCGATGGATGTTTGTTCCAGTGGAAACGAGCTCAGCCACGTTAATTCCTCACCGGCTTATCTGCCCTGACCCGTTTGTTTTGTGGATTCAGTGTGTGTGTGTGTGTGTGTGTGTGTGTGTGTGTGTGTGTGTGTGTGTGTGTGTGTGTGTGTGTGTGTGTGTGTGTGTGTGTGTGTGTGTGTGTGTGGAGATGCCAGGCAGGAAGAGGCCTTCAGGCTCTATGGAAATCAGGAGGAACGCCGCTGAGAAGCAGGTGATGGAGGAGAGAGAGAGAAAAGAGGAGGAAGAAGGTCTAAGGAGGAGCTCCCTGAAAACAGAGGAGAGATAAAAAAAGGAGGAGAAGAAGGAGGGATGGAGAAGAGATGGAGGAGGGATGGAGGGAAGGTGGTAAACAGCTGCCCCTGGTGGCGGCCTGAGCAAATAAACACATGTAGAAGAAGAGATGGAGGCGAAAAGGAACCAAATATAAAAACTTCTGAGGTACTTGTACTTTGAGTATTTCCATCTGATGCTCATTTCTCTAGTTCAGAGAGAGAGAGACAGAGAGCATGCTGGGAACATGGGGCAATCTAAGCCCAAACAGGGAAAAAGAGATGGGGAAAAAACGTGAGTAGAGTGATAAAAACCTAGGATGACAAGGGAGGAGGATGAGGAGGAGGATGAAGAGGAGGAGGATGAGGATGAGCAGGCATTGGGAAGCAGTGGAGAGATAAAAACCTAGGATGAGAAGGGAGAATGAGGAGGATGAAGAGGAGGATGAAGATGAGGAGGAGGAGGAGGGGGGGGGCGGAGCCTCCCGCTCCCGTTGGCGTGGGCTCTATCTCTGCGTCTCAGGCCGGGCACCAGGCCTCGATGGCAGCGACACACACAGATGCAGCAGCAGATCAAACACAAGGACATTCACTCTTCCTCTAAGTCGCCGTGTGACACACACACACACACACACACACACACAGGAAAAAAACACTGAGCTCAGACTCGGCCTGACGCACACACACACACACTCAATTAGTCTCAGCCCCACAAACACACACACACACACACGCAGAAGAGAGGGGGAAAGACGGATGGAGTGTGTGCGTGGAGGTGTGTGTGTGTGTGTGTGTGTGTGTGTGTGTGTGTGTGTGTGTGTGTGTGTGTGCCTAATTGTGCCAGTGCTACCAGAGCAGAATGAGGGATGGTGTCTCAGCCGCTGCTAATAGTCGCTGACTGGAGGTGACAGGCTCGCTCTCTCTCTCTCTCTCTCTCTTTTCCTCCCTCTCTCCCTCCTCCTGTTTTCCATCCAATCAGCAGTCAGCACATCTGTCCTCTCCTCTTCCCCTCATCCTCTCCCCCTTTTGTTTCCCTCTCTCTCCTCTCACACATCCCTCCTTTGCCCTTTTACCCTCTCACACCCCCCTCCCCTCCCTGCTTTCATCTCCATCCCTTACCCCCTGCCACCTTTCATCACGTCCTCTCCCTCTCTCTCTCTCTCCCTCTCTCCCTCTCTCTCGTTCCCTCGTTCTGTCCTGATGCACAGAGGAGGCTCATGCATGAATGATGGCGTATTGTGTGTGTCGGTACCAACTAGAAAGACCCGTGTCAGCACGCGAGGACGGGGTTCGCTGTGTTGTGATGGGTGTTTTTTATTTATTTTGTCTTTATGAGTGCGGTTAGGTTGGGTTAGCTTCACGTGTGTGTGTGTGTGTGTGTGTGTGTGTGTGTGGGGGGGCTTGGTAGGAAAGTTATTATTCCTGGTGCGCTGCAGCATTTCAGGCCTGGGTGGAAAGATCAAACAAAGACTAGAGGACAAACACAAACGCATGCACCCACACACACATGTACACACACACACACACACACACCTCCGTCTGTTCTCCTCCAATCCCTCGCTGCCGTTTCATATCCCTGCTTCTGCCGTTTGCTCACGTCTGGACTGTGTCCACAGAGAGACACGAGACAAGAGAGAGAGAGACGCTCTGTTTTCTATCTGCAGCAGGTTATTAGACGCATGCAATTAGCAGCTCCAGCAGGATAAATACGCCCGTGTGTGTGTGTGTGTATGTGTGTGTGTGTGTGTGTGTGTGTGTTATGGAGGATGCATCTGGGCTGTTCTGATGAGGAGGACGGTGGGGGGGGATGTTGATGTTACAGAGGCTGCTGGTCTGAATACGTGTGAATCATATCAAAACAGGGTGTGTGTGTGTGTGTGTGTGTGTGTGTGTGTGTGTGTGTGTGTGTGTGTGTGTGTGTTACGGCTGCAAATACTGATTATTTCGATGCTAGATTAATCTATCAATTATTGAAACGATTAATCAAACCAGGAAATAATCAGAGAACAGAAGCTGGAACCAGAGAATTTGACATTTTCCTTCTTAAGAAATGACTAATCGATTAATCGGTTGCGGCTCTTGTTTGTGTGTTTGTGAGGTCACCTCTGTACACACAGTCTTAATACAGATGTGTGTGTGTGTGGTGTGTGTGTGTGTGTGTGTGTGTGTGTGTGTGTGTGGGGGGGGGGGCACCCACCCGTCGCCACGGCGGCGTAAACAACCAGCCTCTGTTCTGTTTATTCGTCTGTTCTCTCTTCCTCCTCCTCTCTAAGGTGTGACCTAAAAGGGCGAGAACGGAATGGGAAAAAAAAAACAAAAAGAGAGAGAGAGGGCGGAAAAAAGCGAGGAAGACGATGTGATCGCCCCCCCCCTTCTCCCCTCCACCCCCCACACCAAAAGTGCTCTTTTTCATTTCTTTTCATCAGCCGCCTGCTGCATATCTCACCTCTCCTCCTCTCTCTCTCCTCTTTTTCTTTTTCCTCCTGTGAACAAATCCCTTTCTCTTTAACTCATATGTATGCAAATAAGGCATCATATGCAAATGAGACAGGTACAGACAGGCAGTGGAGGGGGGGGGGGCTTAATGGGAGGGGGGGTAATGACAGGATGAAAAGGAAGAGGAAGTGATGCGGGTGGACGTCGAGCATCCTCGCGACCTCACGTTTAACCCGAACATCTCTACGCATGAAAAGGGTGAATTAATACGACGCGTAGTGAACGAAAGTTCCTGCAGCTCGAGGTGAATATTTTCACAAATACTGTTTTATGGTGGGATAATGATGCAACACACGGTTAGTGTTAAGAAAAGATCATAGTTTGGGTTAAAATGATCAATGTGAAATATGAAGGGACAAACAAAAAGCAACTGTTCTGTGAAACAAAGCACTGATCCAAGCACCCGAACCTCCTCCTGCTGAGAGAAGAGAAACTAAAGAGGAACTTACGATTCAAAAACCCAAAGATCATCAGTTTACTATTATAGAAGAATAAAGAAACCAGGAAATAATCAGAGAACAGAAGCTGGAACCAGAGAGTTTGGACATTTTAGAATTAAACATTATTAAAATCTATTAATGTAATATTTGATCGGTTTATTAAATGGTATAAAATGTTGATCAGTGTTTCCCAAAGCTGAAGATTCAACCTCTAAAATGTCTTTCTTTGTCCAGACCAACAGTGCACAATCTAGGCCTGGAAAGAAAGCCTATTGATAAAATTGAGTATATATTGATCAATATCAATAATTACTGATGAGGATGCTGGTTTACAGAAATAAGAGAATATCATCAGCATATAAAGAGATAAATGACTGGATGTACTATGAGCCAAGGAGGGAGCAGCATTTAAAAAAATGACTGAAACCATCAACAATACACTGAAATATGCTTTTATTGTATTGATGATGTGGATATTGATGACATGTATTGATATTGTTCTATTCCCTCCCAGTCACTTCTCTGTTTAGTTAGTTTATTAGTTTATCGTCCCAACGCCCAAAAATGAATAGTCAGGATTTATTGATGATAAAATAAAAAAAAAAGGAACACACGCTGAGCTTAACGTACGGCAGTCAAACGCGATCACGGTCGACAGCGTCGTCTCGCCTCAGGTGAGCGATGCTGCCGAATGGATCCAGCGGCGTGTTGCCAGGGAAACGAGGATGGCTCAGAACCAATGGTGCTTGTTGGTTGGCTGCGAGGTCCAGGATGAGCTAGCTACCCCAACCCTGATGAGAGGTGGATGGGAGCGCCTGCAGGAGGAGGTGGTGAGGCACGTGCACGGGCATGTGCATGTGAGCATGCATGTGAGCGTGCATGTGAGCGTGCATGTGAGCGTGTCTGCAGCCCTGGTGGCAAACAACTGGCCCACGCCATGAGCCAGATACAGGGAGAGAGAGAGAGGAGAGAGAGTTGTGGCTTTGGCAGCATTTGATTAGCAGAAATGTGCATGTGTGTGTGTGTGCATGCGTGCGTGCGTGCATGGATGGTACACACACACACACACTCGCGCTAATGAGGCTAATGCTAAAGATCAAGGCCACTTATCGAAAACACATGCACGCAATGGATTACGGTCGCGCCGGCGTGACACGAGATAATCACGAAAGCGCATATCTGCCGCGGGAAGGATGCAGCAGGGGCTGATGGGTAAATTAGCGCGAGTCGTGTTCATGTGGGTCACAAAAAAATAAATAAATAAATAGAAAAAACATTTTAATCTCCTTGGACTGACATATAGAACGAGGATAAAACCGTAATAACTTGGCATTAAATGCGTTTTTTTTTTTTTTAATTTTCATGTTTGTCACACACACACACACTCACACACTCACACTCACACACACACACACAGGCGACTCCGCGCCATCGGCTGAGCGTAAAAACACACCGGAACCGTCCTCTGAAACATCCTCTGGTTCCATCTTCAGACCCAGACGACACGACTGTGGAGTTTTAGAGTTTTTATTTCCCAGCATGCATCAGCTCACCTGTGACGCTGGTGGTCGAGATAAATGCGTCGGTTGCACGGCGAGCGCTCGGCCCTGCAGAATTTACTGGATAATTCGATGCTGCAGCAGAACGCAGCTCTATGAAGGGTAATTAGCTCCATGTGTTTCCCTGCTCGCCACCTGTGTGACGATTAATGAGAAGTTTCACCCTTAAAATAAATTGCATCTTTTAATTTTTGGGTCTGTTTCCCCCCCTGGATTAGAGTCTAGAAACTATGAGAGATTTCATACACAGAGTTTCTACCGTGGAAAAACATCAAGATTCATCGTCAGCAACAGTGAATCACCATTAGGTTTAGAATAAAAACAACAACAGGAAATGATGTGTTCTCAACTTGTGCTGCAATGCACCGTAGAGCTGCAACGATTAGTCGATTAATCAATTAGTTGATCGTCAGAAAAGCCCCGATTATGGATTGATTGTTTTGCAAGTTTTCTGTAAATCTGTAGATTTCCAGTTGGAAAAATCTGACAAACTGATGCTATATTACTGCATCTTGTCCAACAGAAACGCGACGCAACCATCGTCTGTTCTGACAAACGCGTTTAGAAGAAAAAAAACATCAAAAGTGGAAATAAGAAATAAGCCGCTTCATTTGCATAGAACTCACCAGGTTTTCATTTCCTCGTCCTCAACGACCTCAACGGGCGGATAAACGTCTTCCGTTTCCCCCGTCGCTGACACACACACACACACACGCACACACACGCACACACACGCACACACACGCACACACACACACACACTCACGCACACTCACGCACACACACGCACACACAGGCTTGGAAAGGGGCAGGTAGGAAAATGGTGGTAATTATCATTAGTTCTTTGTGATTAACCATGTGACACACACACACACACACACACACACACACACACAGCTTTGATGCCCTCTGCTGTGTGGTACAAAATGGCGCAGTGTGTGTGTGTGTGTGTGTGTGTGTGTGTGTGTGTGTGTCCTAGCAGAAGCTGTGTGAGACAGAGAAATGGGAACCAGGCCAAGCGGAGGAGGATGTGAGGACCTCGCTATAGCATCAACTTTATATATTTATATGTGTGTGTGTGTGTGTGCGTGTGTGTGTGCGCCTCAAGCTGCTGCGAGTGTTCTGATTGGATCTCGGTGAGCAGGTGACGTGTGTGAACGGAGCTCAGCGTTAATTTCATCAGACGCGACCAGACGATCAAAGACGTTTTTTTTTTTCCTTCTGTGAGGAAAACGAAACGAAACCATCGCCCTGAACCACCGACTGTGATGAGATTAACGCGAGACGAGGCAATTTCCATTTTATTGAATAAAAACTACTTTTTAAATCACTCTGAGGAGTTGTCTCATTATCGGCGCTGCAATGCAAGTCTCATCAGTTTATTCTCATTATTGCACGACTGTAGAGCTGCAACGATTAGTCGATTAATCAATGAGTTGATTGATTTTAGTCGACTAAAATGTGACTAAACAAAAAAAACAATAAAAGTTGAGAATTTGCAGGTCAACACTGACGTGGGTAGGAAGGGCACACACACACACACACACACACACACACACACACACACACACACACACACACACACACACAGATGACGTAGATAGAAGAGACAGAAACGTTGGGGGGGGGTTTCTCCTGCAGGTAGAGGGTGACCTTCACTCTCTTTCCTTCATCTGTCCACCCCCCCCCACACCCCCCGTGTATCCCTGTAGTTCAGATCTCAGTTGTGTGGCAGGTAATTTGTGCGATTGGAGATTAAAGTTTAATTAGTGAGCGAGGAGTCATTTGGGTCTTAGCAGAGTGTGTGTGTGTGTGTGTGTGTGTGTGTGTGTGTGTGCGTCTCCTGCTCGCTCGCTCGCTCACCCCAACACATCAAGGCTCATCACCGGGAGAGAAAGCGAGAGTGGGAGTACAGGATCCAATTCCTGCTTTCATCAAGAAGAACAAAGGATGGAGTTTCCCCCCCCCCCCCCCCCCCCCCGCCCCCCCCCCCCCCATCTCCTCCTCCTCCTCATTTCTCTGCCCCCCCCCCCCCCATCAACTCCTGAGCAGTTGGCAGAGTTCCACAACCATATTCACACTTCCCTGGTCCCTGGCGACACACACACACACACACACACACACACACACACACACACACACACACACACCACCTCCATCATCACACTGCGCCACATGCTGGAAAATACAAAAAAGGGGGGGAGGGGGGGGTGGATGAGAAAAGAGGAGGGGGGAGAGAGAGTTTGTCTCATTTCATCTACCTGTGATGACGTCATCACGCCATCACTCGCCCCCCCTCCCCCGTGCAATCTGTTTTTATCTCCCCTCCCAATCTGTTTATGCTTTTTCTCCCACAAAGTGTGTGTAACTTGGTCGTCTGTCGGCCAGACGCTTTCCTTTATACATCAAAGGTGGCATATGGTGACACACCAGACGTGCACGTGCACACACACGAGTGCATGCAGGCGAGGCGACATGCACATCGGTGGGGGGGGGGGGGGTCGTGTTATTTCAGCGAGGCGAGACGCTGCCGCTAATCGATAGAGGCCGTGATAACGATCTGAGTTTCTCCTCCTTCATCCCTCCATCCTCCTCCTCCTCCTCACACCTGCCTTGATCTTGCAGCTTCCATCCATCGCCCCCCCCGTCTCCCTCCTCCTCCTCCTCCTCCTCCTCCTCCATCACCGTCTCAATCCGTCTTTTTCTCCCCAGCCTCTTCATTTTCCTCCTGTAACCTGCTCCCTCTCTTCCATTTCACTTATCATCCATCGCTGGATCTGTGGTTATCCTCCGCTTTCCTTTTTTTTTTTTTTTTTCTCTGGCCAGATGGAGTCGAGTATTCCCCCGTCAGGGTAGAACAGTGGAGGTGGGGGGGGGGGGGAGGAAATGGGAGAAAGGGGAAAGAGGATTCCTTCTGGGAAGATGCTCAGAGGGAAAGAATTCCCGTGTTTCCCGCCACCAACATCCCAGACCTGAAGAAGCTGGACGGGAGGTGGATGTTACTGGTTATTGATCAGGATTAATTAAGCATTACACATTCCCAAAATATTCTGGGGGGGATTTAAAATGTTCTTGTTAGGCAGAGAGAATCTACGTCACCTGGCTACAAATCATCCGCTTGTGTCGGATTCTGCATCTTAAATCTCGTTATCAGGAAATATGATGGATTTTCATGAATAACCAAATAATTTCCATTAGTTTCAATTAATTAAAAAAACTTTTGGAAACATTAAGTGGAAAATCCTTCCCAGAACTTTGAAACACAACCGTAACTTTTAAAAATGTCAGAAAACGTTCCAAAAATCGCTGGAAAAACCACATTTTACAAGCCGGGAAAACGCCCAGGAGAATCGATTTAAAGGTTTATTATTTAATGATTATTGATCATTTTCATTTAATGACCGGTAGATAAAACGCTGAATTTATATTATGACTTTATATTACATGGGTTATGGGTTATTCAGAAATAGGAGGACATCATCAGCGTATAAAGAGAGGTAAATGAATGAACGCATCGCGAGGCGTTCATGTCCCGTTGACAGGACTGTGAGTGAATCCTGGTGTAAGCTGGCGGCACATAAAACCGGACCTGGGAGGGCTGTTAGGACTAAACCTGTGTGTGTGTGTGTGTGTGTGTGTGTGTGTGTGTAATCTCTATGAAAAAAGTCAAAGACGTGAGTCACGCCGGTGAATGCTAATGCTGCCAGATATCACCATCCTGTCTCTCAGAGACGGAGAGAACGAGAGAGGGAGAGAGAGGAAACGGGGCGGAAAGAAAAAAAAAAAAAAAAAAAGACGTTACCACAATTTTTACATAAAATAAGACACTCGTTCTTATTTATAGACACGCGGGGGCTGCAGAGGTCAACATCTGAGACTGCTCATCGCCACCATAAATCTCCGCTGCAGGCTGTGGGTTTAATGTGCTGCCCCGGCCTGACCTGAGCCAAGGTCACACACACACACACACACACACACACACACACACACACACACAGGTCTGCCAACAAGCAGCTGCATGGTGGCTACAGGGCAGAGGCCTCAGAGAGGTAGAGGACAGCAGAGGACGGTTTTTACTTAGAGGACACCAGAGACAACCAAGAGCTGGGATGTGTGTGTGTGTGTGTGTGTGTGTGTGTCACAGCCAGAGACAGCAGGAGCGACACGGCATCATCAATTAGATGAACCGGAGTGGCACAAAGAGGGAGCAGGTGCAAATCTGTGTGTGTGTGTGTGTGTGTGTGTCTGTGTGTGTGTGTGTACTTGCATGTGAACGTGTAAATGAGCACATGGGTCCGAACACTCAGGAGATGGGAACGCAGCAGAACCGGCTCCAACGGAGCGCTCCACCCCATTACAGGGTGTGTGTGTGTGTGTGTGTGTGTGTGTGTGTGTGTGTGTGTGTGTTCTAATGAGCTGGTCCAAACCAAAATGGGTCACTACGAGGTTCAGGACGTTCCGATCCGTTACCAAACTCTAAAACGCTGCACTTTTGTTGATGAAATTACTTTTATAAAAGTTTTAAACACAACTTTAATAATGCGCTGCAACTTTTTTGAAAATCTATTAATTGATTTGAATCATTTTTAACAAATTGTCTGGATTATGGAGGCTATTGGTCCGGACAAAAAAGACATTTTAGGTTGAGTCTTCAGCTTTAGGAAACACTGATTTAACGTTTTACACAGTTTATCAAATCAATTAATCGATTATTCTATCAATCGTTTAAACAATTAATCGAATAGTCGTTAGTTGCAGCCCAAAAGCTAAAGTCTTATGTAAGTATAAAAAACAAGACATTATGACATCACTTTGGTCTGGTTTGGTGAAATGATCTTTCTTTAATAGAGCTGCAATGATTAGTTGATTAACTGATTAGTTGCCAACTATTCTGATAATCGATTAATTGATTAAGAAGAAAATGTCCAAATTCTCTGGTTCCAGCTTCTGTTCTGATTATTTCCTGGTTTCTTTATTCTTCTATAATAGTAGACTGATGATCTTTGGGTTGTGGACACTGATCAACATTTTACACCATTTAAAAAACTAAACAATTAATCGTTGTAATAACCAAAGGGTTATTGAAAAATGAGAGAACATCATCGGCGTATAAAGAGAGTTAAATGACTGAAATATGATTATGAGCCAAAGAGGTGCAGCACTGATTTGTTTTGTTAGTTTTTTTACACAAACTCTGAGTGAAACTATCATTATATTGTAGTATTTTAGATTGTATTTTCTTTTTTCTTGTATTGATGATGTGGATATTGACGATATATCGACATTGTTTTATTGCTCAGGTCTGGTGCCAAACAGCCAATATGTGTCTGTATCTGAATCTATGAGGATGAATCACTAACAGTGAGTCCTGTCATTCAACTATTACCTGCTGTTGACCAACAGGAGCCACAGAAACACTACAACACTGGTTGTGTAATTTAATAAACCGAGATCTGAGCCCCAAAATCTGATAAAGTTCACCCTTGACCGAATCGCCACATATCACCAAGTTTCAGCATCAGGTTTTACTGTAAATCTTATCACAGACAAAAAATAAATAAATACATAAGCATCCATCTTGGATTTCAGTCTGTAGCATAAATAATAAAAAACAAAAACTGATTGCTGAGCTTTTGTCTTCCTCTCTCGTCCCGTTTTCCTGCCGGAAGATTCTGACGGAATAACAAGTAGCTCTGCGGCCCACTTTACAGGACCTCAACTCCCGCGTGTGTGTGTGTGTGTGTGTGTGTGTGTGTGTGTGTGTGTGTGTGTGTGTGTGTGTGTGAGCGGGAGATCTGAATAAAAGTAGAAGAAAGAAAAAAAACGAGTGTGTGGGCACGGCCGAGGTCGTCGATATTATGGAACACGAAACCCGCAGAGATGCTCGCTCGCTTCCTTTGTTCTTCCTCTTTAGGGTCAGTGTGTTTCTCACACACACACACACACACACACACACACACACACACACACACTTTCTCGCAGCAGTTAATGAGCAATCAGTTCTCTTTTTTCCGATTCCTGTCACATGATCAGGTATCCACGACAACCTTCACTTATGGAGGGAGACAAACACAACATATGTGACGTGTGTGTTTGATTGCCTGTGTGTGTGTGTGTGTGTGTGTGTGTGTGTGTGTGTGTGTGATCTTCCCTCGCTCATCCCTCTCTCCTCCTCCTCCATCCCTCCATCCCCGCCCGTCTCGTCGCTCCGTTGCCATGTCAACAAAGCCAGGTTTAGTCCTTCAAAGGGCATCGCTAGGCAGCTGCCCACTGGAGGTGACCAGAGAGGAGAGATGGACGGGAGAAGAAGAAGGAGGGATGGAGGAGGAGGAGGAGGAGGAGGGAGCCATGATATTGGGTCAAGGCTGCGAAAGCTGGAAAAGAGCGAGAAGAGATATTCAAAGAAATAGGTCTGGAGGACTCGTCCTTTCGCAGCCCACATGCTCGTCTCTCGCCCCTTTGTTCCCGTCGCGCTGTAAAGATCGTATAAAAAAACGAGATGTGCTGACCTCAGGTCTTCCAGAAGCTTTTCTGGACCAAACAGATCAATATGTAGTTGTTCTTTAGAAAAAATAATCATAAAGAACCCCCCCCCACGCAGCCCTGTCACAACACTTCTTCAGAGCCTGAAATCTACGAACCAGCAGCACAAATACAAGCAAACGATGGTCAACATAAAGAAGCAGCTTTTAACCCATCATCCGTTTTCAGATCAAAGTCAATCTGAAATTATTGGATTCTTGTATTTCTACGCGTCTTCAACTTCATCTGCACCATAATTACACTGAGAATGGTTTATTTGGTGATCTGTAATGCAGCGTTTGGCATGAATGTTCATAGTAAATTTTTATATACATGTACACACACACACACACACACACACACACACGCAAGTGGACATTTTTCTTACAAAGGTGCAGTTCTTGAGCAAATTACTTAGTTATATGTGTATATGTGTATATGTGTATATGTGTGTGTGTGTGTGTGTTGTGTGCGATCATCCTTGATATCCACCACGTTACGTTTAATATAAATGAGTGAGAGTGTGTGGGTGTGTTTAAAATAACCCCCCCACACACACACACACACACACACACACACACACACACACACACACACACACACACACACCAGTGTAATCCCTCAGGTTTACTTGTGTGATTTATCCACACGCACACACACACACACACACACACACACACACACACACACACACACACACACACACACACACACACACACACACACACACACACCTTTCACTTGACTGAGTGGCTCTGGCGTTGCCGTGGCAACCGCAGACCCCCCCCCCCTCATCGTTGTTGTTGTTTCTTCGCGGTGTGAAGTTGAGCCTCTCGTAAAGGTCGCGCTGTGTCGCCGTCATCCAGACGACGGACGCCGCGCTTCACCGACGTTGACGCGTCGTCGTCATCTCCTCATCTCGTTTGCGAACAAACGCAATTCATCAAAATTATTTTACATCCTGAAATAAAAGAGAAGCAGAGAAGATGCTGCTCCGTGGTGTGGAGGGATAACGTTGGCTTCAGGAATTCTAAAACGTAGAGACGGATGCATCTGCGTGACCTTTATTTATTCTTTCATGCTGATGCTGCAGCAGCAGCGTGTGTGTGTGTGTGCGTGTGTGTGTGTGTGTGTGTGTGTGTGTGTGTGCTCTCTTCTACGTTCAACAACGTTGTGTGTGTGACGTTACAGAAATTGTGTCTCGGATGTCATCTTCTTCAGAGCTGCGATACACAGCCACGACTGTGAATGCCGATGAGTCACACACACACACACACACACACACACACACACACACGCACACACACAGGGAAGGCTCCATTTCCTCCGTTTTAGACGCTTATTGAGCCGTTTCAGCCACAAACCCTCAAAACAACAAAAAAAAAAAGAAAAGCTGCTGGATTAAAACCAGGAAACTACGGCAGAGGGACTGGTCGACTGAGACGTGATTAATGTCTACTCAGATGTTTTCAGCAACATCATTTGTTTTTGGAAGGAGGTTTGGACAGGAGGAGGAATTTTCTGTGTTTTTTTTAATAGAAAAATAAGGTTAAACTTATGCTGGATGTGTATGAGCAACACGCTGAATAGAGCTGCAACGATTAGTCGATTAGTTGGTTTCTTGATTCTTCTATAATAGAAACTGATGATCTTTGGGTTGTGGACAAAAAAAGACATTTTACATTTTATGAACCAAACAACTAATACAATAATCAACCGTTGCAGCCGTATTGACCACTGACATCATTCACCTACTTACAAACACACATTATTGCAGACCAGTCGTATCGTAACTCGGCTGCTTCCATCACACATTCTGGTTTATTCGTTGCATACCCTGTATTTCTGGGCCCGTCCCTACCGTCCCCTCCGTGTCTCTTCCTATAATCTACGTGACTGGCTGCCGGTGACCCCCCGCGACCTCCAGCTGTGTGTCATGACAGCCCGACACTGACAAATGTCAGAGCAGATATTAGCTTCCTCCTCCTCCTCCTCCTCTCCCCTGGGCGAGAAACCGCCCACGCTGCCCGGTGAGGAGAGGAGACGGGAGGATGACGCCAGCTTTCGTCCGTCTGTCCGCGGACGTCAAGTAAAAGGGCAAAAAACACAAAATAAAAAATAAAACCTCTGCAGACACAGCGACAGGCACTGCTGGTAGAAAAAGAGGAGGATGTCGGCGTGCTGATTGGGAGCAGAGGAGGGGTTGGTGGCTGTGTTAAGAAGGGTGTTAGACGCGAGTGTGTTAGACACGAGTGTGTGTGTGTGTGTGTGTGTGGTGATGTGGGGGGGAGCGTGGTGTGTTTAGGTTATTTTCGAGCAGCGTGTAACGGAGGCTGGGCGGTTTGTGATGATTCAGGTGGTGAAGTGCAACTGTTTTTTGCATGTGTGTGTGTGTGTGTGTGTGTTAATGTAATATGTGTGTGCGTGTGTGTGTGTTAATGTAATATGTGTGTGCGTGTGTGTGTGTGTGTGTGTGTTAATGTAATATGTGTGTGTGTGTGTGTGTGTCTCCCACCTCCCTTTTCCAACCGTCTCTGCATGCATAATTAACCAGGATGACTGGGGAGGTAAACACACGGGGAGACGCTCCATCCCTCCACTCTACGCTCCACCTCCATTTATGCATGTGCCTGTTTCTGTGCATGTTAGTGTGTGTGTGTGTGTGTGTGTGTGTGTGTGTGTGTGTGTGTGTGTGCACGCACATGTGCGTGTGCATGTGTGTATCAGAGGAAAAGAGAGATTTGATGCGAAAATGCTTCAGAGCCAGAGTTGGTGGAACAGGAAGGTTGTCTGTCTGCGTGCAGCGCGCGTGTGTGTGCATGTTTGTGTGTGTGTGTGTGTGTGCGTGTGTGTGTGTGTGTGTGTGTGTGTGTACGTGCAGCAGAAGAAGATAAATCCCATCTCAAGCTGCCTCTGAAGATGATGCGATGAAAGGGGGGGAGAGAGGATAAAAAAAAGAATGAAGGGGGGGCAGCTCTGTGCATCATGAACCCTGCAGCAGAACCATCACACCCACCCTCACCTCCTTCCCTCCTTCCTGTATCCTCCTTTCCTTCCTCCCAGACTATATTTCCTACATAACATCCACACACACACACACACACACACACACACACACACACACACACACACACACACACACAGCCAAAACGCAGTGTTTGGCTTCGTCTTTAATAAACAAAAACGCCATTTATGAGGTGGGCGGAGCCTGGCGTGACCAATCAGAGGCGAAGTGTTGGGCCAATCACAGACCCCGACCACATTCAAGACAATCTGCCGCTTTTGTTGTTTGCATTCATACGTCCTCGTGTGTGTGTGTGTGTGTTAATGTAATATGTGTGTGTGTGTGTGTGTGTGTGTGTGTGTCTCCCACCTCCCTTTTCCAACCGTCTCTGCATGCATAATTAACCAGGATGACTGGGGAGGTAAACACACGGGGAGACGCTCCATCCCTCCACTCTACGCTCCACCTCCATTTATGCATGTGCCTGTTTCTGTGCATGTTAGTGTGTGTGTGTGTGTGTGTATCAGAGGAAAAGAGAGATTTGATGCGAAAATGCTTCAGAGCCAGAGTTGGTGGAACAGGAAGGTTGTCTGTCTGCATGCAGCGCGCGTGTGTGTGTGTGTGTGTGTGT
This sequence comes from Eupleurogrammus muticus, assembly GCA_036785175.1. Lineage (NCBI taxonomy): Eukaryota > Metazoa > Chordata > Actinopteri > Scombriformes > Trichiuridae > Eupleurogrammus > Eupleurogrammus muticus. The sequence continues at coordinate 714,264 of JAYKQN010000011.1, forward strand.
GCATGTGTGTGTGTGTGTGCGCGTGTGTATGCACGTGCAGCAGAAGAAGATAAATCCCATCTCAAGCTGCCTCTGAAGATGATGCGATGAAAGGGGGGGAGAGAGGATAAAAAAAAGAATGAAGGGGGGGCAGCTCTGAGCATCATGAACCCTGCAGCAGAACCATCACACCCACCCTCACCTCCTTCCCTCCTTCCTGTATCCTCCTTTCCTTCCTCCCAGACTATATTTCCTACATAACATCCACACACACACACACACACACACACACACACACACACACACACACACACACACAGCCAAAACGCAGTGTTTGGCTTCGTCTTTAATAAACAAAAACGCCATTTATGAGGTGGGCGGAGCCTGGTGTGACCAATCAGAGGCGAAGTGTTGGGCCAATCACAGACCCCGACCACATTCAAGACAATCTGCCGGTTTTGTTGTTTGCATTCATACGTGTGTGTGTGTGTGTGTGTGTGTGTGTGTGTGTGTGTGTTGCAACCACTGCAGCTCATATTTCCCAGGAGCCCGCGCTGCAAAGCCCACTCAGTAAATCATCTATCCTCCTCTGTACCCACTCCTCCTCCTCCAACTTATCATTCTATCGCTTCCAGCCCCCCCACCCTCACCCACCCCCCATCTTCATCAGACCCATGACGCCTTCTTGTGCCCCCCCCCCCCACTCCAGACAGCAGAGAGGGAAATGAAATAAGAGGGAAAAAGGGCGATGGTTAGAGATAACAGACGGCCGTCGTGAGAAAGGCAGAAAAAAAACACAAACGAGCAAAACGACTGCTGAGAAATACAAAAAAACTCGATGGCAGCGCCGCCTAATGAATAAGAGAACGGCGGCCGCCACATGGACGGGTCGGGCAGGACCGGACGTGTCTGACCCCCCGCGGAGGCCACGCCACGCTACACAAACACGACGTCAGGACGGGAGTGAAGGGAGGAGGCGGAGGGACGTGATCAGAATGTAGACGCGAGGGAAGAGGCAGCGGCAGCAGTGTTTGCTCGCTCCGAGAGACGCGCAAAATGGTTTAAAAATCCAATTAATTATCCTCCGGCGTGAAGGCGCTGTGGAGAAAATGACGGAAACTCACAGATAAACACGGAGCATCGATTACCCCCCGAAAAAAAGGAAAAAACGGCGAAACGAGACCAAAACCGTCCTCGACGAGTCGGGTTGTGAATCCGAATCCGAGCCCCTGATCCCCCCTATAAGCATCTTATTTAGGTCATTGTGTAAACAAGCATCCTCACACACACACACACGCACACACACACCCACACACACACACACACACACACACACACAACAGGGGTTACGGCTGCAGGCAGAGGAGATAGGAAGGTAGGAGAGAGGACAGAGAATCTCCAGGGGAATCTATAGGCGGGTTCAGCGTGCGTGTGTGTGTGTGTGGATGTGTGTGTGTGTGCGCGCGCAGGGGACTGCCAAAAGCTGTGTACCTGCATGCATAAACAGGCCGACACTCACTCATAGTCTCACACACATGCAAGAATGAATATACGCACGCGCACGCACACACACACACCATTTTAGAGATGAATAATGCTACTGTGCATCCAGTGGGATGCACCATTGTCCCCTGGGTGGGTTGAATGCCAGGATATTGTCCTGGATATGGATAACACACACACACACACACACACACACACACACACACACACACACACACACACACAGGCTCACAGCTCTGTCTCCAGGTGACTCTGTTCCTTTTATAGAGCAGGAGCGCTCTACACCTCCCCTCTATCTTTCTTTTGTATAAATGCATAAACACACACACACACACACACACACACACACACACACACACCGTCACACACGCACATGCAGGCAACAAGATTACAGTGGGAAAAAAAACAACAACACACTGACACGTGCACTCAGACGCTGTAACGAACACACCAAACGCAACGCTTGCACACTCCTATGACACCACACACACACACACACACACACACACACACACACACACACACACACACACTTTAACACTTCCCACTTCCCCTCGGAGGAAATTGGGGTTTGCATCTGCGCAGGAAGACGGGAAAGGAGAAGAAAGAGAACTCAGCCGAACCTTTTATGAAACACTGCATCAAAGACGGAGCAGAAAACACGGCGTTACGCTGTTTGTTCGTAATAAACCGAGTGGTTAAGAGAGAGAGGGGCCAAGTCTGCACATCATATCTGATTCAGAATGAATATGAATAATGCATCAGGGAGAGAAAAAAACAAAACAGCTGGACAATAAAGGGAAATAAAAGCGCGGCACTGCCAACATGGTGAAAAGCAATAAAACACAACGGATGCTCTTCAGGGGTCAAACTACTGCCGAGGCCTGGAGTCTTTGACAATGGTTTGGTCTCGAGCTCGTAGCAGAGTTGCACGCATACACACTTGCGAGGTAAATTAAATTCCAACACATCACTCACTCTGTCAGTCCCTAACATGTCAATTACAGCCGAGAGTATATAAATATATAAGTTAGGCATAAATGATCAATCATTTCAGGTCCAAAAACCACAACTTCAGGCAATGCAATCTTAACATCGTCAACTATTTTGCACGCGTGCACTGCCTCTCCGACCTTCACTATTTTAGGTTTATAGACTTTTTTGATCTACTTTAGGTTCAGACATAAATTCTCTTTTAGTTCTTTCAGTTGTAATAACTGCTGTTGTATGGAGTCTGTGTACAGCATGTTTCTGGCTAATAGAAAGGGCGACATTTGAATCAATTCTTGACTTTGGTTTTCTTTTTTGCGTGAGAGTGATGGCATTTATTGTTTTTTGGTATGATTTAATGTTTCTAGGATGCCTGTAAATGTGCAGTGAAACTTTGATTTGAAGAAAATCTTGAATGAAGCCTGCCAGAAAAAAAACACAATTCAATAGTTTTTTGAAATCATTTAGCCCTACTATGTACACATACATGTATATTTTGCCATATCTTGTTAGATGTTGGTATTTTATCCTCTTCAAATAAATAAGCCATAAGAAAATTGCATCACACGTCTGCCCCTCCATCTTGAGGAGCTTAAACAGGTCCTGGATCCTGCACTGCTGAGGGGCCATTTTACACACACACACACACACACACACACGTCATCAAACGAAAACATGCATCACTGTGAAATTAAATTGTCCCACCTAATTGAAAACTGTAGGTGAAACATCCACAGTGGATGGGTTGTGCACACCTGTATGTTCATATGCTTGAATCATGTCATCTTCAATGAATAGAACTACACATTGAATCTGAAAGAAAAAGAAAACGCAGAATGCATAAATCCAGGCTCTAACCCTCCCAATGTCTTTTTTCCTCATTTCCCCATCAGAACCCCTAACCCCGCCCCCCCTCCCCCTCCCCGTCTCACCTCACCTCCCCCCTTCTGCTCTGGCTACAGACGGAGTTATGCAGTCCTTCCGTGAGCGCAGCGGTGGTTACCACAGCAACCAACCCTGTTATCAGCAGGAGCCCCATGAATTATCCCGCCTGGAGACCTACCGGCAACACCCGCACCATCCCCACCCCCAGCACCCGCATCCAGGCCCCGGCCCACATCCGGGGCCCGGCCCAGGGCACGCCAGGCCAAGCTACGAGGCCCATTCTCTGGCGAACCCCTCAAGCATGCCCACAGCCGGAGTACCGGGGAACGGAGGGGGGGGCGCCAAGGACTGTTACAGCCAGCAAGCCTACGCCGGTTACCAGGGCAACGGTGGCGGGAACGGGGTCTCGGCACCCTCGCAGGCAAAGAAACCCTACAGAGGAAGCAAAGCACCCCCGCCGAATCCCGGGCAGCACCTGCAGGGTCCCGGGGGTTACACCAACCACATGGGCCCTGGGAATTACACGGCCCAGTATATGAGCGAGGGCCACCTCCAACAGAAGTGGGAGGACCCGGCCCAGTTAGCACAGTATGAGCAGGAGATGGTGGGGCGCATGGAGGCAAGCGGAACCCCCGCGCCCAGCTCCTCACAATACATGGACCAGAACATGCTGGGCCACTCCCAGACCCAGTGCCACCAGCCCTCCACCCCTTCCTATACCAGTCCCCACCACCAGTCCCACCTGCCCAACCCTGCCCCCTCCCCTCTCATGTACCCACAGAGCCACCTGCACTACCCCCAGCATTCATCCTCCCCTTCCCCATACATGGAAAAGTGTAACCCAATGCCCCACTGTTATAAAGGCTACAACATGGCCGCCAATTCCCAGTATAGCAGACAAATGAGCAGCCACAGCAACCTGAAGCAGGGTGGTTACAGGTCAACCCAGAACAGTTACGGCAGCTACCAGCAACCTCCCTCCAGAGGTTATGAGCAGCAAACCCCTTTACAGACCATGACCAACCCCCAGGAACCCCACCCAAAATACCAACACTACAGCCAACCCCAACAGAACTACTGCCTCTCAGAGCTGGCTGTCCGATCACCAGAACAGTATTATCAAACTTGTAGCCCCTCCTCAAGCCACTCCCCTGCACGCTCCGTAGGGCGCTCGCCGTCGTACAGCTCCACCCCTTCACCACTAATGACCAACCCAGAGTCGTTCCAGTATGGCCAACCCCCCATGACCCCTGGTGCAGCCTCGTCTTCGTCGTCTTCTTCTGCTGTCATGCAGGACCAAGGCAGTTCTAACACCATGTTGATGCCGCCACGTTCACACCCCTCACCGAACGTCCCCCACGCAGCCCCCCACAGCTACACAAACACGCCGCAGGTACCCACCATGAAAGAACGGTTCTCGGAGAAGCTGCTGTCAAACCCCAGCTTGTGGAGCCTGAATGCCCTCACCTCTCAGGTGGAGAACATCTCCAATAACGTCCAGCAGCTGCTGCTTTCAGAGGCCCTGGTAGCCAACAAGAAAGCCAATAAACGCAGCAGTGGAGGAAGCAACAGCAGTGCTGGAAGCGGAGCACCCTCGAAAAAAGGTGAAGAGTACAAAAGTCCTTCGTATACAGATGGCAACGGTGGTATTGGTGGAGGACCCATGCAGGACCCTTATTCGACACCACAGCACCAGCCGATGCCCATGGAACTCCATGAGGGGGGCTACTCCAGCAGCAGCGATGAACAACTGGAGAGGGGGTACTACTTCTGTGGCCAGGGCAGAAGTCCGGCACAGGCCCCTAACAATACACACCTCAACCTCGACACAGCCTCTTCATGCTCAATGACGTCGCCAGATGATATGTCCACCAGGTCTGGGGACTCAGGTCTTCACAACCTTACCCCTGACCATATTAGATGTCAGTCAGGGCAAGGAGGAGATGGCATGAGTACTCCAGTGAAGAGTATTGGTGATGAGAGGTCTCCCACAAGTATTACAATACCCAGCCCTATGAAACAAGAAAGGGACTCCCCTTCCAATATACAGCATATAATTGAGCCTGTCAAAGAGAACTTTGAAGAATCAGCCTGGACAGAAAAATCAGCTGAGAAAGAGGAGCTGACAACAGAAAAATCTTCTGACCGTGAGGGAGATTCAGACACGACTAAATCCACAGAGAAGCTGGAAAAATGGTCAGAAGATGAGAACTGTTCAGGCCTCTACGGCAAAATAAACAAAGAGGTGAATGAAAAAAATTATTGCTATGAGGAGGCTGTGTATCAAGGGGTCCAGAGCAAATATGACCCTGATGCAACAGATTCAGTTGAACAGTCCCCGGCAGGTCTCTCTGAATCCAGTCACAAGGAACATTTTGGCCAAGAGATGAAAGCAGAAGCATTCAAATCAGAGTCCCCGACTGCTTCTGAGAGCTCTGTGAAAACACTGCCTTTTGTTTCTCGGGGTGACCTTGAACAGGATCAATATTCCACAGAGAAGGAGGACAGCTCTGTGAACACTTCCCCAACGCCCCAAGTAGAAGTCTTGGATGAGAGTAACTCAGACAAGAGGGACGGCAGAAATGAGGGGGATGAAGAGGAGGAGGAGGGGGAGGAGGGAGATGAGGAGCGGGAAGGAGACGAGGACGCTGATGAAGAGGATGAAGAAATACAGAAGCAGCAGCAACATTGTCTTTCCCCTCCTCTGTCTGCAGACACTAGCGATGAACTGGAGGAGGGGGAGAAGGTGAGCCAGTCTTTAACTGAGGAGCACATGAATATTAGAGATGGAGATCTCTGCAGTGGGACAGAGACTCAGAGCACTGAGCTCCATATGGACAATGAGTTCGCAGGGGCACCAGCCCATCCGAATGCAGTGACAGCATCCGCAGATGCTTCCGAAAGGCAGTCGGCCATCGCAGACACCGTTCCTCAGCCTCAGTCTGCTATGCCCGTCTTCTCAGCTCTCAATGACAAGTCGATACCCTCAGCACAGGCCAGGGATCATATTGATCACAGTGATGCCAAAGTGCTGGAGCCAGACTCCCCTCAGCTTCCAGGGAAGTCGATACTTCCCTCTCCCCCCTCTTGGGCAGACACTCCACCCTCCCCAAAGAAAGGTGACGAGGATGTGGAGCCCGGCATCAGCTGCTCCAGTGCTGTGACCCCCTTGGCCAAGCCAGAGCCGGTGGCTCCATCTGCTCAGCCGAGAGCATTTGGACGCAAACATGCCAGAGGCAGAAGGAGACCCATGCAGTCAGGTGTTGGAATCAGGCGGCACCTAAACTTGGAGAGTGAGGGAGAAAAGGAAGAGGAAGGAGTTCCCTCGCCTACAGAGAAACCCTGCATGCCTCAGAGTAAAACTGTACTATTCTCAGATCAAATGGACCTAGCTCATCAGGAATCTATCGTGAACCAAACGACTCCCAAAATGCTAGCTGATGGTTTTCGTTCAAGAATGTGCACTCGCTCGTTCAATACAGTGGATTTGCCGGCTAAAGTTGAGCCTCATGTGAAGAGAAAACCAGGTTCAAAGCCTGGATCCAAACCAGGACCAAAACCAGCAGGGAAGCCAGGGCCAAAACCAGGGCCTAAACCAGGCCTAAAGCCTGGGCCAAAGCCTGGGCCAAAACCTGGACCAAAACCTGTGACAAATGCACCTGAATTGCCGCTGAAAATTGAGACTCCAGTAAAAAGAAAACCAGGACCGAAACCAGGTTCAAAACCTGGGTCAAAGGCTGGATCAAAACCTGGCCCAAAATCTGGTTCAAAACCAGCTCTAAAGCCAGGAGCAAAACCAGGACCTAAACCTGGACCAAAGCCTGCAGATGCTCTACCGCAACCTGAAACTACACCGTCCAAGACCTCAGTAGGTCGACCTAAAGGCTCAATGTCCAAATCAAAACTGGGACAACAGGAAGAAACCATTCAACTTTTGACTGGACTGCAAAACAGGGGCCGAAAAACTGTTAAAACTACAGTATCACAAGTAAACCAGGATGTAAAACCAGTAAACCAAGAGGAGAAACAATTAAATCATGAAGGAAAAACATCAGAGAAAGAAGGAAAGAACATGGTCTTAAGATCCAGGAAGCCCTCACAGGAAAAACTGCTAAAAGAAAAAGAAAAGCTTATAGAGGAAGATATTCTACCGCTGACACTCACACACAGAGAAATTAAACACAGTCACGAGGAAGAGGAGGAGCCTTTAACTGTGGAACAAACCCTAACTGTGATTCCTAATGTACAAACCATAGATATTACAGCAGAACCCCCTGCACCAGTTTCCTCACCAATCCCAGCTCAAAAAATAGAATCAAAGACATTAATTCCGCTAAAACGAAAACCTAGCCCAGAAGCTTTCACAATGCCAGTAAAGAAAAAGAGGGGTCCAAAGCCCAAATCAAAACCCTCACCACCTCAGCCCCCCCTGCTGGAACAGGTTGTCTCTACACCTAAAGAGAAAGTTGTCCGGGCCCCCAAAAGAAAGCGAGGCCAACCCAAGAAATCCTCTGAGGTCACTCCACCACCCAAACAAACTCCTCACGTCAGTGAGACTGATTTCACTAGTGATGTGCCTGTGGTGCCTCCTCAATGCCCCACTAAAACAAAAGTTCTCCCTCCGCGCAAAGGTAGAGGACAAAAGTATGAGGCCATGGTGCAGAAAATAACTTCTCCTAGCTCGAAGAAACACCCCCCAACTTCCCATCTGGACAGCAATCTAAATGATGATGTGACAACCAAGGCTTTGTCTCAACACGTCTTAAAGGAAGGTGAGACGTTTGTAAATAGCTCAGAGATGCTACAGGGAGAGGTGAAAAGCGCAGAGTCTAGACCAGAAGGAGTGAAACGACATGAAGGTGGGGCGAGAAAAGAGGAGGTGAAACAGGAGAGAGAAAAACACGAGGTGAGTCAGGAGACATCAACACCGGAGGACGTGAGACAACGGGTGACAAAACAATTTGTAAAGAAGGAAGAGATAAGACAAGAAAACATTAAAGCCGGCACACAACAGGATCTTGGAGATGACAAGTTTCGAAGCTCAATGAAGTCCCCAGTAGAAGTCGGGGTTACAGGAGAGTGGACACATGAGGCCACAGCGACTGTTGCCAGTAAGTCTGCCAGAACTAAAAGGAAGAGATGGGCCATGGTGGAGAGTACAGACGCCTCAGTCGTAGCTTTGGAAGCAGGAAGCCTTATAGTTACAACACCAAGGTTAGCCAAGCAGAGGGCCATTAAAAACAACCACGAGATGCACCTAAAGCAGAGGAGGAAGAAGAGAAAAGGACAAGCCCCGCTTGAAGAAACAGAGACAGGCAAGGAATCAAATATTGAAACTGCAGAAAAACAACAGGAGAAAGAAGAAGAGACGATAACCCCCACAGAGTCCACTGTACCCTTGCCAATCAGCATAGATGATATCACAGAATCCCCCCAGTTGACCAGCGCAGAGCTCATCCAGAAGTCGAGGAGAGGCAGAAAACCGTCGGCAAATCCAACCAAGAGGAAACGAAGCAAAACCTCAGAGCAGATTCCTGGCAAGCCATTGAAGGTCCATAAAAAGCCCGGGCCAAAACCCGGAATGAAGGACGCCATTGAGGTTATTGAGGCGGTAGTAAGGGCTGCAGGATGTGAACAGGCTGAAAAAGAGGAGCGGGAAAGAGAAGAAAGGGAAGGAGAAAACAAGGAAAAGTCAAACACATGCACTGTGGGTCCTGTTGTTACAATAACAGAAAAGCAGACCGAGATGATTTCTGTAAAAAGAATCAGACGCAAACCAGTCCAACAACATTCTAAACTGTCTTTCTGTCCGTATGTGCGGATTAACAACTCTAGAGATTTTTCCTCTTGGTGCGCCATAGTCAACAGGCCGGAGGACGCGGTAATATTTCAAAGACGTAGGAAAAAGGGCATTTTAAGAATGAAGAATCCTTTCACAGTGGCAAAGGTGGTGCCGCATGCCGCTGCCATGCTACAGGGACCCTTGGTGAATAAAAATCTAACTGACCGGTGTCTTACATGCTCCTTGTGTGGAAAGCCATCGAACTACAGAGATCTAGGCGATTTGTGTGGACCCTACTACACAGAAGACGGCATTCCGAGGAAGATTTTGACGATCGAGCACAAAGAATCGCTCAGGGAAGTCCTGGAGCAGACCAACGGTAGCAACGGTAGCAGCGGCGAAGAAGCAGGAAACTCCTCAAAGAACGAGGGCGAGGGCAGCAGGGTAAACACCACGGAGGCGTCCACTCAAGAGGGCAGCGTTAGCAGACACCATCACTGGAGATACCGCCGGGCAGAAAGAACAGAGAGATCGGGTCGGGAAGGCGGTCCACGGAGGTTAACGCTTCGAGAGCGGTTCAGGAGGATGAAGCAGCTCCAGGCCATTAGCACAGAGGCTTCGAGCGACCAGGAGGCCAGCGGCAGCATGTTCCGACGGTTACAAGTGGAGGCAGAGGCCAAGGAGCACTGGGCCCATGAAAACTGTGCCATCTGGACCAAGGGAGTAATTATGGTAGCCGGGAGGCTTTACGGACTGAAAGAAGCTGCCAACAACTCAGCCCAAACGGTATTTATCACCGGTTACTATTCTGAAATATGTGCATGCTTATGGATGTACTATGTAGAGCAGGGGAGTCAAACTCAATTCAGTTCATGAGCCACATACAGTCCACCAGTAAAAGTATAAATAACACCACCTGCGAACTTCTCCCCTCATGTTTATGTAAAGAAATACGATATACATATTTACAGGATATATTAACCTTCAATTTACCAAAACAAAAGAGATGACATCAGAAAAAAATATGATGCCTCAGAACAAATACTCACTGAACAATATTTATTTTTTCAAGCAGCAGGTGAATTTATCTCCTTTCTTACAAACAATTTACAAATCAAACCCGTAATTATTTTATATCTTGAGGCCTGACAGATGTTTACTGACTATACATTTCTGTGAGGAAACAGGAACTGGTACATTTTTTGTCTTATTTTGTACAGTCATCATCCAGTGGGCCTGACTGGACTGTTTAGAGGGCCCGTTCTGGCCCTTGGGCCACATGTTTGACCCCGCTGCTCTGTGGAGCTGCAACGGAAGCCTGTTTTGTTAGTTATTTGGTTCATAAAATGATGAAAAATTCAGCTTAAAACTGAAGATTTAATATAAAATGTTTTTTTTTCCCCAGACCAAGAGTTCACAACCCAGAGAAAATCAATTTACTGTTAAATAATAGAAGCTGGAACTAGGGAATTTGGACATTTTCTTCTTAAGAGTGACTCAATTCGATTACTTTAAAATTGAAAAGGGATCAATCAATCAACTAATCATCACCTTGTTGAAATCAGATTAAAACCTGCTGTTGAATTGATCCTTATCTTAATCATTACAAGTCATTTCTAAAAAAGTAAATTCTCTCTTCAGTCATCTATCAATTATTGAATTATTCCATTAATCAATTATTAAAGGGTGAAAAATGTCATCTACCGTTTTCCAAAACTAAAATTTGGACATTTTCTCCAAATAATCTATTAGTCATGCATTGGGCCACATGTTTGACACCTCTTTCAGAATCTGTGTGACTTCTTTGAGAAATGTCAACTTCTTTCTTTTCCACATCTACTTTTATTTATTGGTGAATTTGTGCATTTCTTTATTGATCCGGGTCCATGTGTCCGTCTGTCCCACTAACCCCCCAGAGCTGCTACAGGTGCCAGATCGTGGGGGCGTCCCTCAGCTGCTGTTGGAGAGGCTGCTCTCATAAATACCACTATGTCTGCGCCAAAGAGATAGGTAAGAGACCACAGAGAAAGCCCTGGGAAGCCACAATGGGGGGAAAGGGAAGAAAGCCAGCGAGGGGAGGGGGGAATCTGGAATGGGGAGGTGAATGTGGTTTGAGAGGGCAGCAGCGGGGGGGAATAATGCAGGAAAAAAAGGAGAAATGAAAGGAAAGGGTAAAAATAGAGGGAGGGAAAATGCACCAAGAAGCAACATTATTGATTGTGAGGAGGGAACGAGGGAGGGGGTTTCATATGAAGGGGATGATGAGAGTAAAGTGGGATCCTGGAGTGTGTGAGAGGAGTGTGTGTGTGTGTGTGTGTGTGTGTGTGTGTGTGTGTGTGTGTGTGTGTGTGTGAATATTGACCACGAAACCCCCCTGGTTCCATCCATTTTGACGCCGAGGTTCTGATTATGCATGCGTGTCTGCAACTGAAGACGATTCTAATAGTCGATCGATCTATCGACTGTTAAATTACTGCTTGTTCATGAAATGGTGTAAAAAGTCAACTAATGTTTTACAAAGCTGAGGATTTAAACTAGAATTCTTGTTTTCCAGACAAAAACTCCAGGCCCAGAAAGAACACCTATTGATAAAATTGAGTATATATTGATCAATCAGTAATTATTGACGATGACGCTGGTATACTCAGAAATAAGAGATCATCATCAGCATATGAAGAGAGTTAAATGACTGGATATTTGTTTCAATGATGTGTGAAACAAATATCCAGTGTGTGGGTGTGTGTGTGTGAATATTGACCACAAAACCCCCATGGTTTCATCCACAGGGGTTGTTAGTGGTGTAAAAAGTCAACTACTGTTTTCCAAAGCTGAAGATTTAAACTAAAATCTTATTTTTCCAGACCAAAAGTCCACAATCTAGGCCTGGAAAAAAAAGCCTATTGATAACATTTAGTATATATTGATTAATATCAATAATTATTGATGAGGACACTAGTTCACTCAGAAATAAGAGAACATCATCAGCATATTAAGAGAGACTCAACATTATCAAGGGAACTATGAGCTAAGGAGGGAGCAGTTTACTATTATAGAAGACTAAAGAAACCAGAAGATAATCAGAAAGAGAAGCTGGAACCAGAGAATTTTGCACATTTTCTTTTTAAAAGTGACTCACATTGATTACTCTAAAAGTTGGCAACTAATCAATTAAATGACTAATCTTTGCCGCTCCAGCTGAAACCTCAGTGAGGCAAAAATCAGATTAAAACCTGCTGTTGAATCGATCCTTAACCTAATCATTACAAGTTATTAGTAAAAAATAAAGTCTAGCTTCAATTGGGCTGCAACTATTGATTATTCAATCAATCCATCAATTAGCTGTTCATTAAATGGCATAAATGTGCATCGCTGTTTCCTACAACTGAAGTTTCAACCTAAAACCTGGTTATTTCAACTTAAAATGGCTCAAATTGAGTTATAATTATTCATAAATAGTTGTAATGGTTGGCAACCAATCGATTAATTGACTATCTGCATGCATCGATGTGTGTGAGCTTTCCCACCTGAATTCGTCCTTTGCACGTTCTCTTAAATGCACATGCAAACCCGACCTGGGTTCTACCAGCAGTTTTTAAATGTGTGTGTGTCACGTGTTCTTATTGTCTATCTGAAGCCGGTTCTCTCCTTTTTTTGTTGCCCAGGCTGCACATTCCACGAGGACGACTTCTCTATCAAATGTCCCAGACACGAGGTAAAAATAACGAAAACCAGACACAGAGCGAGATTATCAGTGCAAATAACGATAGATGTGAAAAAAAAACAACAGAGATTCAGTGGAGTTGAGTGTGTAGAGTTGATCCAAAGAAAAGAGAGAGCGAGGTTTCCAGTCACACACAGGAGTTTCAGCATTCCTGATTTTGTCAATTTGATCTTGTTTAAAAAACACTCTTTTTTTTAAGATTTAATTGACTAAAATCAAGAAAAGAAACTTGGAATAAGCTAAATATCTGCCAGAATAAGATAATTCTACTCCGTGTTGGACTAACTGTACGAAAAAACAAGATTTTTTGTTAAGATTTCAGTTCTTGCAATGAAGTATTGCACTCAAGTAGAATTTTGAGGTACTTACATATACATCTACTACATAATAATTTGCTATTTACTCAACAGCTTTTGTTACGATCAACTTTTTATGAAGAGTACTCATACAATAAAAGTATATAATATTAGATTGTATTTATTTATCTGCAAGTATCAATGAAAATACCATGTATGATAAGTACTATTATTTTTACAACTACAAACATTTTTTTGAGAATACTTCTGTACCTTTACATAAATATGATTTCAAATGAAATATTTTCAGTGTAGTGGAATTACTTTTACTCAAGTAAGAGATTTCAACACTTTCTCCACCACTGATAAACAATTATGGTACAAGAGACAAGATTTTTTTTTAAAAATTGGTAGCAGGTAATTAAAAGGGTTTAAAAAAGCTAAACACACACACACACACACACACACAAAACTAGTTTTATATTCAACATGGATTAAACATATAACAGTAAACATGAGATTTCTGTAAAAAGGCACAAATGGACTTTTAAATGACATGGAACCGACATGAACACAGAATGTAGATTTTAAGGGACCTGATGAAAAATTCTTAAAACTGTATTTTAAAGTTTTTGACTTTCTCATCTTGTCACTGACCCACATGCTGTGTATAGAACTTTCAGTTTTTATACTTAAATAAATAATGCCTGTACTTTGATTAAATATGATTTTAAATGAAATATATTAAACATAATGAAGTATTTTGCTTGTTGTGGTAATGCTGGTTCTTCCACCAGTAATAAATAATTAAAGGTATAAAGCAGATATTTATCTACTTATATTTATAGTAACAGGTCTTTGTACAGTAACAGTTTTATAGTTTTATATTTCATGTTATTTTAGTTAAAAACTCCAACTACAGGATGAACTTATATTTCATGTATATTCATTACTGTCATAAAGTTTTACTGCATTATATACAGATTTCATCATTTCCTTACGCTCACAATAGGCAGATTCTAATTATTTTTTATCCATCCCATAATAACACTTCATTATTTCCACTCACCTGTTGCTGGGTTTAGTTTCTTCCTCTTCCTCATCCTCCTCTTCCTCATGCTGGTAAACGTTGAATCAGTCCGCGTTTAGTCACGTTAGCGTCGTTCTCCGGTTTCCATCTTCACCATCTTCATCATCTTCACCATCTTCATCATCTGGTGATGTAATTAACCACTTTTTGTCGCTTCCTCCACATTGTTCCTGTGGTTTCTGGATTAAAACTCACCACGTTGACGTTAATTGACAGTGACGTCATGACGCCTTCAGGGACCCGCGGGTTGTCGGAGTAAAAAAAATAAATTAATTAAATAAAAACGCCCCCCGAAGAGAGGCGGGGCCTTAATAAGGGGGCGGAGTCTGACTTTTAAGTCAATGCGCGTTAGTGAGCACGGCGATGCGTTCAGGGACCCTCGTAAATTTAGGAAACAATCGGAAATACACGTTTAAGGAGTGAAAAGTTAATAAAAACCCACCCTACGTTAACACTGAGTGTGTGAGAAGGTGAATGCATTGCTGCTACAGGTCTGACCAGACACCAGACATAAAATCATTCTACTTTTTCTGAATAGACCACACAAATTCAAACATTAAACTGGGTAAATGGTCAAACAGGGTTTGAATGATTCCAGTGGCTAAAGCTTTTTATTCCTCACTGATCCAGGCTCTGCTTCCATTTCCTCCTCCCTCCCTTCGCTTATTTTTTTTCGACCCTTTTAAATCAATAAAGTCAATCAATCGAGACTGATCGAGTTTTATTCATCACATGTGCTAATCTGAGGCGCCAGAACCTCAGATTGATTCCAGATGACGCGAGCAGGACAGATGTGAACGACTGGAAACAGAAAAGTGATGCTGCATTCATCACCTCACGTTTCAACCAGAACGTTGTAGACACATGTTTATGTCCTGAAGCTTAGTTTCATTAGAATATTTTACCTGTTGTGACATTAATTCACAAAGATGAGTCTCATTCTGTAAATTACAGTATTATACACAGTGTTATACACAGTGTTACACACAGTGTTATACACAGTGTTATACACAGTGTTATACACAGTGTTATACACAGTATTATATACAGTATTATACACAGTGTTATACACAATGTTATACACAGTGTTATACACAGTGTTATACACAGTGTTATACACAGTGTTATACACAGTATTATACACAGTGTTATACACAGTATTATATACAGTATTATACACAGTATTATACACAGTATTATACACAGTGTTATACACAGTGTTACACACAGTGTTATATACAGTATTATATACAGTATTATATACAGTATTACACACAGTATTACACACAGTGTTACACACAGTGTTATACACAGTGTTATACACAGTGTTACACACAGTGTTACACACAGTGTTATACACAGTATTATATACAGTATTATATACAGTATTATATACAGTATTACACACAGTGTTATACACAGTGTTATACACAGTGTTACACACAGTGTTACACACAGTGTTATACACAGTGTTATACACGGTGTTACACACAGTGTTATACACAGTATTATACACAGTATTATATACAGTATTATATACAGTATTATATACAGTATTACACACAGTGTTATACACAGTATTATACACAGTATTATATACAGTATTATATACAGTATTATATACAGTATTACACACAGTGTTATATACAGTATTATATACAGTATTATATACAGTATTACACACAGTATTACACACAGTGTTACACACAGTGTTATACACAGTGTTACACACAGTGTTATACACAGTATTATATACAGTATTATATACAGTATTATATACAGTATTACACACAGTGTTATACACAGTGTTACACACAGTGTTACACACAGTGTTATACACAGTGTTATACACGGTGTTACACACAGTGTTATACACAGTATTATACACAGTATTATATACAGTATTATATACAGTATTATATACAGTGTTATACACAGTGTAATACACAGTGTTATACACGGTGTTACACACAGTGTTATACACAGTGTTACACACAGTGTTATACACAGTATTATACACAGTATTATACACAGTGTTATACACAGTGTTATACACGGTGTTACACACAGTGTTATACACAGTGTTATACACAGTATTATACACGGTGTTATACACAGTATTATACACAGTATTATATACAGTATTATACACAGTGTTATACACAGTGTTACACACAGTGTTAAACACAGTGTTATACACAGTGTTACACACAGTATTATACACAGTGTTATACACAGTGTTACACACAGTGTTACACACAGTGTTACACACAGTGTTATACACAGTATTATATACAGTATTATATACAGTATTACACACAGTATTATACACGGTGTTATACACAGTATTATATACAGTATTATACACAGTATTATACACAGTGTTACACACAGTGTTATACACATTGTTATACACAGTGTTATACACATTGTTATACACAGTGTTATACACAGTGTTATACACAGTATTATACACAGTGTTATACACAGTATTATACACAGTATTATACACAGTGTTACACACAGTGTTATACACATTGTTATACACAGTGTTATACACATTGTTATACACAGTGTTATACACAGTGTTACACACAGTGTTATACACATTGTTATACACAGTGTTATACACATTGTTATACACAGTGTTATACACAGTATTATACACAGTGTTATACACAGTATTATACACAGTATTATACACAGTGTTACACACAGTGTTATACACATTGTTATACACAGTGTTATACACATTGTTATACACAGTATTATACACAGTGTTATACACAGTATTATACACAGTGTTATACACAGTATTATACACAGTATTATACACAGTGTTACACACAGTGTTATACACAGTGTTACACACAGTGTTATACACATTGTTATACACAGTGTTATACACATTGTTATACACAGTGTTATACACAGTATTATACACAGTGTTATACACAGTATTATACACAGTATTATATACAGTATTATACACAGTGTTATACACAGTATTACACACAGTGTTATACACAGTGTTATACACAGTATTACACACAGTGTTATACACAGTGTTACACACAGTATTACACACAGTATTACACACAGTATTACACACAGTATTACACACAGTGTTATACACAGTATTATACACAGTGTTATACACAGTATTATACACAGTATTATACACAGTGTTACACACAGTGTTATACACATTGTTATACACAGTGTTATACACATTGTTATACACAGTGTTATACACAGTATTATACACAGTGTTATACACAGTATTACACACAGTGTTATACACAGTGTTATACACAGTGTTATACACAGTATTACACACAGTGTTATACACAGTGTTATACACAGTGTTATACACAGTATTACACACAGTGTTATACACAGTGTTACACACAGTATTACACACAGTATTACACACAGTATTACACACAGTATTACACACAGTGTTATACACAGTGTTATACACAGTGTTATACACAGTGTTATACACAGTGTTACACACAGTATTATACCCAGTATCATACCCAGTACTACAGCAGTACTATAGCAGTACTATAGCAGTACTATAGCAGTACTACAGCAGTACTATAGCAGTACTATAGCAGTACTATAGCCAGTACTATAGCAGTACCATAGCAGTACTATAGCAGTACTATAGCAGTACTATAGCAGTACTATAGCAGTACTACAGCAGTACTAGTACTACTAATGGAACGTGACCTTGTGTTTGATGAATGGTTCGTCCTCGTCAGCCTGGAGTCTTTTCCCTGTCAGACAGACGCCATCTGGTGGCGGCGTGGAGGAGGAAGGTCAAACACAGAGGGAGGGGGGGCAGCGGTGCATTAAGGGAACAGCAGCAGCTTTTCTCCCCCCCTCCCTCCTCCTCCTCCTCCTCCTCCTCCTCGCTGCAGACTGACGGGGATGAGAAGCCGATCAAACCCCCCCCCCGCCCGCCGCCGCCCATCGCCGCTCGCTCCCCTCTCCACCCCCTTCTCTCCTTCTTTATCTCATTATTTCTCCTGTCCCCCCCCCTCCCTTGTTCCTTTTATTTTTTCCCTCCTCCTTCGCTCCCCCACTGCTTCGCCTCCCTCCGCCTCAACCTCTCGTCTCCTGTTCCCTCCTCAGCCGTCCTCCCTCCATCCCTTCATCCCCCCCCTCCATCCCTTCATCCCCCCCCCCTCCATCCCTTCATCCCCCCTCCATCCCTTCATCCCCCCCCCCCCCCCTCCATCCCTTCATCCCCCCCCCTCCACTCCCACGTCTGAGCAGCAGAAATAGAGTGTGAGAAGAAGAGAGGTTGTTGTTAGCGGCTGAGGCAGAGCTGTCATCAGCTGAGGATCTGAAGGCCTGCGTGTGTGTGTGTGTGTGTGTGTGTGTGTGTGTGTGTGTGTGTGTGTGTGTGTGTGTGTGTGTGTGTGTGTGTGTGTCGGTCTGCGTCGCTCGCCAATTTACACTGAGCGGCCTAATCAGAGGGAAGAGCAGACACACACGAACACACACACACACGCACACACACACACACACACACACACTGGAGACACACAGCTACCCCGCCCATGCCCCCCTCCCCTCCCTGAAATCCTCCTCCTGTAGCTTCATGGTTTCCACCGTGTGCGTCCACATGTTCATTAACAGGTTAAAAAACAAAAACACCGTCACACGTAAAACTGGAGGAAAACCAGATGTTTTTCTGCTGCGGCTGAACGGGAACAAAAGGCAAACGAGTGCATTTACGTCAGAGATAAAACGACGGAAAGGAAGAAGCAGAGGAACCGAGAGGAGGAGCAGCAAATGGAGCAAAAAGCGAACGCCATGTTGTCCAGGGAAAAAGGAAAACCTGCTCCTGAGGCGCTCATCCATCCAGTTCACAGAGCAACGTCCAGAAAGACACAGACCTCAGCCTACACCTCATAGTAGAACACATTTGGGATGAAATAGAGAGACAGGCCTTCTCCTGCAACAGCACTGTGTGACATCACAAATGCGCTTCTGAAAGAGTGGTCAAAAAATCCCTGTGAACAACACTCCTAGTGGGTGAAATAGAAGAACGATTAGAATAGGTTAATGGTTCTCAGAAGTGAAGTCAGGGACCAACAGAAGACCAAGAAAGTCCATGAAAGACCATGACTGACCATGTCAAACCATATGATACTGAAAAATAAAACTACATAAATGGTCTTATCAGTGATTGTGGTGTAATGTCTTTAGTTTCTTTGTCTCCAACATTTCAGACTCAGTAACACACCGGTCTTTCACAGTGAACCAAGCGCTACAGACGCTTCGTCATATTTCCTCGTCTTAGCTTTGGGAGACTTTCGTTTGTCTCTTTATCTCCGTCTCTCTCCGCCTGTCTTCTCATCCCTGTTAAATATGTTTTCATGGTGTCACTTGGTGTCTACACTTCATACTCATACTCTGTGCTGTATGCTCCCTGTGAACACTCTGCTGCCCCCTAATGGAGTGGAGGTGCAACTGCACTTTATTCTAGGACAGTAAAAAAAATCTAAATAAGAAAATAAAAAAGCATGTTCCCCAAACTTATGTGAGTGTCCTATGTTTCTCCACAGGATCTGTAAAATATTCCAGTCCATCGAACTCCACCGCCCCCCCCCCCCCACACGCCAGACAGGCCCCGCCCACCCAGCCAGACAGGCTCCGCCCACCCAGTGAGGACAGCCACCGGAACCAGTAAAAAAAAAAAAATCCGGTGAAGACTGATGAGGGTCAGGCGTGAGCCGCCCCCCCACAACCAAGGGGGGGGGGGGTTTAGGAATGTAGAGAGGAGTGTGTGTGTGTGTGTGTGTGTGTGTGTGTGTTCTGCCTTCGGATGACTTGCTATCATATTCTGACACCTGGCGGACACTGAATGGACGGGAGCATCCCTCTGGCCAAGAGGCACGTGTGTGTGTGTGTGTGTGTGTGTGTGTGTGTGTGTGTGTGTGTGTGTGTGAGATAAGTCATCCTTCAGCCACATCATCTGTATGGGTGTGTGTGAGTGTGTGTGTGTGTGTGAGTGTGTGTGTGCATCTCCATGCATCCACAAAAAAGAAAAAAAAAAGAAAAACAGAACAGCAGCAAACTGCTGGATGTTCCTATCTCTATGTGCGCGTTCGTTTGTGTTTAAAACAACTACAAAAAAAGAGGAAACTGTACATGATGACGTGCTTCACAGGTTCTAAATATTCTGATATCGAAGAGTTAAGAAAAGAAAAGAAAAAAAAGAAACGGACGCAGTATTTTACTATAACGCTCTTATCTTCGGAGATGTATTTTGATGTGCATTATGACTATATGACATCATTGCGTCACCCTTGGTATATGTCAAGCTTTGTGTTAATAATTACAAAAAAAAAAACAGAAATACGACTTTAAAAAAAAGACAAAAAAAAGCTGAACTCTTGTTTGAGAGCCCCCCCCGCACACACACACACACACACACACACACACACTCAGCTCGTGTATGAACCATCGTCAGTGACAGGGTCGCGGGGTCGCCTCACCTCATACCCGTGTACAGATCACAAGTATTACTGCTAAAAAACACACACACCCATCACCAGGAAGTAGGAGTACTCCGTCCAGGACATAGCCACCACCACTCGCTATAGAACAGCCTCAACCAGACGTTAAGTATTAGAGCAGAAAAGAAGTGCAAAAAAAAAAAAACGCCACGCCAAACTCTCTTTTACGAAGCTCATTATTATTTAATGGTGTATATAAGTATTTGAATCTGTTTAAATGTAAGATGTGATGTACTAATATAATTGTGTATAGTATTTCCTAGAGATGTTTATTTTCTATAAAATGGAATATGTTATTGCTTATAAAATGTTATTAAAAGAATCCATTGATGGAAAAAAACAAAAAAAAAACGGTAAAGACCTTTTTTTTGGGGAATGTCACTTGTCCTGAGTTGGAGCATGCCGCCGTTTTATTGAGTTTTTCATGTCTTATTTGTTCGGACTCGATTGACACAGCATCACTTTGTTTGAAATGTTTTTTGTAACGCCAATGTTAAATATACCAGCACCTTTCAATGCTGCTATGACCAACGCCTGCTGTGTTTGTCTTTACTGAACACACACTCAACATTCACATTAACACTCACACACAATTTAAACTGAATATATTGGTTTGTTGGTTCAGAAAAAACAAGTAGATGAAATTACTTTAAGGAAATAAAGATTGAGGAGATATTTCATAAAACAAATGATTCTTTGGTTCTACATATTCACAGTCTGTGTTTCATAATCATTGGTTTCATAGTGAGACGCAGCAGGAAGGAAAACTATTTATGATCGACACCAAATGTTCAAATTTTATTCTTATTCTATTTTCTAAAGGACAATCTGATTCAGCTGCTTGTTTTCTCCCCAGCACCAAATGTGGAAATGAGCATATTTTCTATGCCTATAATAAAATAGCTATTTCTTTTCACAGTTTTCATGTTTTTTTTTTAGTTTTAATAAATGTTATCACCTCATTCCAGTTACTAATAACAAAGGGATAAGGGACAAAAACATGTAGATAATCAACAATATAAAACACTGTTGATCAGAAAGTTTGGTTTTGATAAAACTCGTACTATAAATGTATTTCTGAGTTTACGGTCCCACTATTCTCTATTGCACTTATTTTCCTTGCTTTCTTAAAAAGTAAAAGTGTGCTAAAATCTAGATATGGATAAAGCAATTAAATTTTTAGACGTAATAACTATTTATTTGGATTCTGTGACCTGAATAATAAGAAAAACATGTTTATCTCTGCACCAGAGGCTGATCTGACTCGTCTTTTTGCATGAATTTATTTATGATCCGATGGTACTTTAACACTCAAACACACATTTTCAGTAAAAGTGGAAGCAGCACAGGAATCGCAGAAGTCTTCTTTACAAAATGTTTTAATATTTACATCATAAAAGGAATAAAAGAACAGGGAAGGGATGAACTTGCCAGTGGAAGGTCTTCTTCACCTCAAACCGACGTCTTTTCTTCACATTAGTGACACGCTAGAAAACACACGAACTGGTCCTGGGACGAACACACACATGCCCAAGTTTATGGATCTTTTTACATTCCTCTAAAAAAAAGAAAAAAAAATCCTAGGAGGATGAAACCGACCGAGCGAAGGAAGCGAACCAGCAAGAGTCACTACTTTTCTTTGGAAAAAATAATCAACTGGTTCAACGAGTTGCAGAGCTCGACTTCTGATATCGCAGAAAAAAAATAAAAAATCAACGGATATGAAGCAGACGTCGCAATAAATGATATTTTAACCATCTTTGACGGCTTCTACGTACAGTAACTACATTATTAATAATATTTTGGCCTGGCCAAATACGAGGGAGGAAAAAAATAAGCATTCGTCACTCTGCTTATGCAAAATACTGCTTAATCAAAGTTCATACAGATTATAAATACATTTTTTAAAATATGTACACAGCAAAACAGAAGGACCTATATGAAAATAAGCTCATCATAAACCTCATTATTACTCATCTGGTGAAGGAGCCGTCAGGCCCAGTGCAGAAAGGGGAGAACAAGCGCTTCTTTTATTTTTAGTTTTTTTTTCTCATTTCTCGCCCGCTCACGAAACAAAAAGAGACGTCTCGGCTCTGTCGGCCAATCAGAACAGCCCGCCGCTCCAGAGCCCGTCGGCCAATCGGATCGAAGGAGGCGTGACTAAGTTTAAAAATGAAATAAAATAAAATAAAAGCCCAGGGGGTAAATGTCTCTTCTCACGCTTCACACTCACGCCTCATGGCGCCTCCTGGTGGTCGAACCAACGTCCTGCAACGCTGCTTATTAATGATCCATAAAGCTGAGTTTATACTTAACAATATAATCACTAGTTAGATATTTAATTTGTGGGATTATTTAATTGGCTCCTTTATAATCTCTTTTTTAAACATCTTACAGAAAATATTCTTCATGCTCGTGGATTTAATGGGCAAATTGATCTTTAAACTATTAGCTAGCGTATTTCATGTCTTTTTTCTGATTTGGGTCAGTTTGGTCTTGTTTTAGATTTTAAATAAAGTTTTTTTTTTTTAAATGTTCTAACTATTTTCACTCCGTCACAGCAACATAAAAGCGTCAACGTGACTCAGGCGTTGAATCTTAAAAGTAAAGAAGAAATTATAATAAAAATTTTAGCAAAAGATCAGGCAAAAAAAAACAAATATATTGCCTTGAATGACACGTTTTCTTTTTTCCCCATTTTTTTTTCTTATACTTTTCTTCACTTTTTAAACATTTTATTTTACACCAGACTGTGTGTTAGCGATGTTGAAGTCGCTTTTTTTTATTGCAAATGTTGACAGATGGAACCGTTTTTTTTATCAAATTTAACTCTGAAAGTCAACTTTTACTTAAAAAACAGGAGAACACCAACACGACTCAGTTAACTTCTAATTGTGCTGTGACGTGTTTTAACTATTTATCTAATGATTGTTGTTAGTTGTAGAACATTGATAGAGTGGATTTAGATGTAGTATAAGCTCAGCTTTACGCCCCCCCCCATGATAAGTGCCTGTGCCGTCCAGGTTGATTTGAACTGATAGCTGCACGCCAGAGCGACGGCGTGGTTCATGTGTGTGTGTTGTGTTTCTGATGCCCCTATGTACACCCCCCCTCGCGGGGGTGGCCCCTCTAGCTGTTGGTGACCGTGGTGCCGCTGCCCAGCTTGATGATCATCTGCTGGCAGTCGTGCAGCGTCCTCTTGTCGCCCAGCTTCTCCAGGGTGCGGGCGGCGTCCGCCAGCATTCCCACCCGCTGGCCGGGGGCCGACAGGAAGGAGGGGGGCAGGTAGCGGCACGCCAGCATCACGGCCTCCGCCTGCTCCCGCTGCCCAGGACGCGTCTCCGCCTCCTCTGGAGGAGGAGAAGAAGAAGAGGAGGTTAGTAGGAAACTGTACATACTGTATTTACACGACCATAAGGCTCCAAACTAAAAGCTCTGTGTGACATTACTGTGTTTAACACACACATAAGGAACCTAACTATAGGGGAGGGTTAATATACACATATATAACACATATATACACAGATATATACACACACACATACACATAGATATATACACACATAGATATACACACACACACACACACACACACACACAGATATACATACACACACATAGATATACATACACACACATAGATATACACACACACACATAGATATACACACACACACATAGATATACATACACACACAGATATACACACACACACATAGATATACATACACACACAGATATACACACACACACAGATATACACACACACAGATAGATATATACACACATAGACACTTTACTTAAACTATTAAATCATTGAACTTTGCAGATAATTGAGTTTATTTCATTTTTTCCTGATTTGAGTCAGTTTAGTTCTGTTTTAACTTTTAAACTAAGTATTTTCATCTGTAGTAAAACATTTTTTTCCAACATTCTAACTCTATTTTCTGTATATCATCAGCATAAATAGATTCTGTCTCTTCTGTCGTCTCTTCACATGTTGTAGATTTATTCTGATTCCAGGTTTAAGTCCAATAACCTTTGTGATTGTACAGATATTACAGATTTATCATCATTTAGAGCAGGAAAACTGAAAAATAAAGCTGGAGCTTAGGTGGTTAACTTTCCACTGTTCTAGTAAACAGGTTGTATTTATCAATAAAGACTGGAATCTGTAAGGAGGGATCAATATGATTAAAGATGAATATTCTCCATGTCTGGTAATCAGCCAATCACACGACTCCCCAGGTTTAATCACCGATGTGATTTTTCTGTATTGAACAATTAGCCGGAACAGACAAGAAGCTGATTGGAGCGTCTGATTGGAGCCATTCACCGACTCTCCGCTCACAACGAGCTTGATTTGAAAAGTGGCGAGAAACGGGAATCTGAGGAAACGCGAACATCCACAGTCGCGACTTAATGGGAAGATTTAAATCTCTGTCTAGTAATTTTCTCATTAATTCCATCTGATAAGTATAATCGAATATAAAAAGTGAAACGCTGATAAAGTTTGACTCATACAGCAGATAAATCCTTCTATAAGACATTCTGATGTGTCCAAACCCGTTTTCCCAGAACATTTCTGGACCAAGCTGGAAAAAATTCACCTATTTTCTATAGAGTTCTGCTGTAAATGGACACTTGGAGCTACAGGTCCTTAATGAACTTTATCACTATATGCTATTTTTTTGAGAAGGGCCTGTGTTTCCGCCACATGACGTGTGAGATCAGGATGAATCTGGTGCGGTTTGTCCACCAGGTGGCGCTGCAGCACCGTCTCTGTACATCTGTCCTTCACACTTCTCTACAAACTTTTAATCTGATCCACCTCACGCTCCACAGGAGGATTTCTGAGGATCCTAGGATGTGCAGCGTGGAGTTTGAGGTGGATCTGATGAACGCTTCTGGAGAACGCTGCAAAAACCCAAATACAGCGCCCAAAAAACGCTGCAGAAATCACCATTAACTTTTACACATCAAGGACCCTTAAAACTCACAAAAACTGACATCTGAAACTGCCATTAACAACAATAGATTAATGACTGACTCACAACATGAATGGATCTGACAGTGAAAGCCTGCATTTACTACATATTTCATCATCATCATCATCGTCGTCATCATCTCACCTGTCTTGGCTCCAGGTGTCGCTCTGCGACGTAGAGATCGATCCAGAAGCTGATGAGTACGAGTTGGACTGGCCCCCGCCATCAGTCTGGCTGTAGCCTCATGGAGGAACAACTGGAGGAGGAGGAGGAGGTGAGAGGAAGAGTAGAGAAAGAGGACGGAAGGAGAGGAGGAGGAAGTTTTAGCCGCCTGCTAAAAACTAGCGGTGGTTTTGTGTGAAGTAAAATAATAATAAAAACCCAACGCACTCGTCTCATCGCCGGCCTGAAGCTGTGCGCCAGCTTGCGCAGGGAGCTGAGGTCCTGCTGGAAGCCCTGGAGCTCGGGGGGGGAGGCCTGGTGGACCCCCGCCGGGCCGGGGACCGGGCCAGGCGCCGCGGACCCCGACCCGGCCGGACCCGACCCCTGCTGCTGCAGGCGCCACACGTTGGTCCTCATCACCAGCAGGAGGTCGCACAGCAGCAGCTGGACCACCTGGAGACACAGGGACGTAATAAAAGGAAATACGAGTAAGTGGAGGACTGGAACTTCAATTAAGATTTAAATAAAACAAACCGAAAACACCAAAGCTTGTGAGCAAATACACAACTTCCTGTGGTAAAAAATGCAGAGAAAAACTCAGCTGCAAAACATTTAACTACAGAACAGAACATATAATAAAGGAAAGGAATTAGTCGCCTGGTCCCAAATAAAAGCCTGACCTGATAGTGACTGAAACAAATAAATACTCCAGTTATTTTAAGTAGGAATCATCGTACTGTGATGTGCTTTATTAATTAAGTTTTTCCATATTTAAATTTTAAATTACCTTTTTGCTCCAGCCACTACACTCTATAGATGCATTTGATTGTACAGGTGTTAATCTGTCAAGTTACATGTGGAAATAATATTAAAAAAGTAAGACAGGCACAATTTCTCAGTTATAGAACAGGTTTAGTGTTAAATATAGTTTAATAGTTAAATTTTCAGCAGCACCGTGACTTTGTTCCTGTTTTTGCATTTATTTTCTTTGCCTGATTTGTCAACTGAAACTAATAATAATCATAATAATCATAATAATAAACACCCGGCTGTTGTTTGATAATTTATGGCAGATATAAGCACTAGTCAGAAGAGGTGAAGGGCATTTCAGCTCCCTGTATGTGTGTGTGTGTGTGTGTGTGTGTGTGTGTGTGTGTTCTGCCGTCAGTGGCCCAGCTCGGTGTTGCACTGCAGGAACATTGCACTCCGCTGAGACACACATGCAATGCAACTACAATGCACCACAGCTCTGTCCGTGCAGACGTCGCTCACACACACCCTCACGCATGCACACACACACACACACACAGATCCACCACAATCACCATCTGCCAGACTCCAGAGGGCAGGACGCTGCCGCGCCGTTACGAGGGGGATTCGCCATCTGCGACGAGGAGTGTGTGTGTGCTGGAATGATTATGTGTGGGCAATTTCCCCAGTTTACAACTTTGTACACACACACACACACACACACACACACACACACACACACACACACACACACACACACACACACACACACACACACACACACACACACACACACACACACACACACACACACACACACACACACACACACACACACACACACACACACACACACACACACACACACACACACACACACACACACACACACACACACACACACACACACACACACACACCTGCCATGTGTAATTTTATACGTTTTACAGGTAACAACCTAAAAAAATATATATGTATCCCTCATAGGAACAATAAACATCAACGAGGCAAATTTGCACATGTGTGTGTGTGTGTGTGTGCGCGCACCTTGTCTAGACTGGAGCTGTGGCAGTGGGGGCCCAGGTTGAGGCTGTCTCGCAGGAGGACGCTGGCCTTGTCGCTGAAGCTCAAGCTCAGCTGGCAGTTCTCTGGTTTGGACAGCAGAGCTCGAACAGCCCGGAACGTGTTGAGACACGCCTTGGGCAGCAGGCTCCTGTCAGGGCAGCGGGGCACGGGTTAGAGCGGTGGGAGCATGGGTGTGTGTGTCTGTGTGTGTTTGTCTGTGCACGTGTGTGTGTGTGTGTGTTTGCATGCATGTCCATGCTCCTGAAGGTTCTCCATCCTCCAGGTCAACTGGTCCTCTTAGATTAGCAACATCTTCACCGTACTACGAAGTCCAGTTACTTTACTCTACAAGGTAAGTGTGTGTGCATGTGTGTGTGTATCTGTCTGTGCATGTGTGCATTTGTGTGCATTTGTGTGCATGCATGTGTCTTTGTGGGCGTGTGTGTGTGTCTGTCTGTGCATTTGTGTGCATGTGTGTGTCTTTGTG
>JAYKQN010000011.1:745000-800000 GCA_036785175.1 Eupleurogrammus muticus
TTGGAGGAAAGACTGGATCAGTGGATCACAGAGCAGAGACTGGATCAGTGGATCACAGAGCAGAGACTGGATCAGTAGATCACAGAGCACAGACTGGATCAGTAGATCACAGAGCAGAGACTGGATCAGTGGATCACAGAGCAGAGACTGGATCAGTGGATCACAGAGCAAAGACTGGATCAGTGGATCACAGAGCAGTGATGGATCAGTGGATCACAGAGCAGAGACTGGATCAGTGGAAAGTTAGGTGCCTTATGTGTGTGTTAAATACAGTAATGACGCACAGAACTGAGACTGCTCCTTTTAGTAAAGTGGCACCTTATGTTGACAATACGGTAAATGAACCACACCTTACGACCAGGAAAGCGCTAACGTGATACAAGGATGGAGGGAGGCGTTTCTCACCCTTCTCCCTGGCTGCTGCTCTTCTCTCCGTGAGGCTGGGCCACGCAGTACAGGGCCTTCTCCAGCAGGTGTTCCCTGAAGGCCTGGGTCACCTGGGCCAGAGGATCCACTGCGAGAGCACCAACATATGGATTAACATGCAGAAGCAAAATACACAATCAAGAACCAGGCTTAAATTTCTGGGCTTCCCGCTGACCGGTGTTGCCGGCCTGGCTGTAGATGCTCTCCTTCGGCGTGCTGCGGATCGCCCAGTCGCCGTCCACGAAGAAGCGGTGTCCGAGCGGGTGGCAGAGCCACTGCATGGCCGGGGGCACGCTGCCGCTGGACGACAGGCAGGCCTGGCGGGCGCTGCTCAGGAACACTCGCTGCAAACAGGAGGGAGAACGTTGGGTTACAGCTGGCACGTTACCGTAAACTGCTTCCCTAGAGTTTTACTCTGCATATTTTAACCACATGAAGCTAGAATTTCACGTCATACTTTAATTATTTAATTAGCGAATTAATTAAGTTTCCCTGGGAACACCTGAGGAACATTTATTACCATCACACGAGGTTACGCAATGTAATGAAAATGTGTAACCTGTTAAAAAGCATTAAAACGAAGAATGATTTTAATTTATCTTCCCAGACACTTGATGAATGAGACAAACAGCTGCTCATTTATGAGACACTTTCTGATTTCTCTCTTTTCCCCCATTAATTTTTTTCTCTGCTGCAACACATTCATAATAAAAAAAAGTCTGTAAGGCCCAGTTCAGAAATCCTTACACGGATGAATAAATCACGTTTGGCATTAAACAGTTCTGATGCACCAGCCCATCCCCAAATAGAACGCTGTGATGCCGTGTTTTAGTATTAAATCGCTTAAATCTGCATAAATGAATAAACTAGTGAGGGGTCTGCGTGGCGACTCACGGAGGTGAAATGCAGGACCCGGGGCAGGCTGGCTTTGACCCGCAGGGCCGCCGACACGTAGATCTCAGCCAGGGACGCCACGGGCAGGCAGGACCCGGAACACTCAGCCAGGTTCACGGCGCTCAGGGCCATGTTCACGGCAGACAGGTGGCTGCCGTTCAGCTTACCTGCACAGACATGGAAGACAGGAAATTAGTGAGTGAAAAAATAAAGAAATCCCTTGTAGTTGACAGGGGTATGAATCATTTTGGGCTTAAGTGTATATGTTGTCATTAAGAGCCAGCATCACTGCTCATTAACATAATCAACCTTTCCTCTTGATGGAGATGGATGTTACTACTAAACTTCATCTATACATGAATATGCAGGAATATTTTCCCCAACATCCTTGTTTAAAAAGGTAAAAGAAATAATCAAATTCAAATACAACCTATGATGAAATGATTTTCACCCTGACTCGTCCTTATGTTTCTACTGAACTAGGGAAAAAGGCTTTTTCTCCTACTAATCGCTTTGTTAAAAATCTTAAAACAGGCAAACTAGAAAGTCTTGGACTTTGTGACTGTTCTCAAATCAGATGCTACTCATTTAAAACTATCCCTACCATTCTATTAATCTATTTATTTTTATTTTCTAATTGTACAAATCTTATTTATGTTACAAATTGCACTGGAAAATGTTGAGGAAAGGTCACTTTTGGCTTTTCAGGCTAACCTGGTTAAATAAAGGTTAATTATTCCATTTAGACCTAAAACGCCTGCAAATAAAAAAGGCTTTTCTAGGATAAATGCCCTTATTGCCTGAGGGTGTTCTGAAAAAAAAAGTATGCAAACCTTAATATCTAAGCATCTGAAGGACATTAAAACATGGAATAAATTGCATTTTAAAAAGGTAGGAATCCCCGATGTTAACATATTATATTAATAATAATACCACATCATTTATCTACGTGTAGCATTGGTTTTCGTTGCAGCATGTAATTCATTATCATTGATTCTCACACACACACACACACACACACACGTTTCTTAATCTTACAATAATAATGTCATTGACTCTAAATCAATTAGGGCTGACAACAGGAGGGTAGGAGGTTAAATCTCTCTTCAATATGCCAGCATCTAGTGGTCAGTCCACTGCACTCATTTCATTTTGCCCCCCCCCCCTGAACACACACACACACACACACACACACATAGACACACACCCGTCATGTGGAGCTGGTGCAGGCGGTGGTAGACCAGCGCGGCGTCGCGGCTGCTCTTGCAGGCGTCGTCCTGCAGGGGGCGGTCCGGCCGCAGCCCCCCCGCCCTGGCCGCCAGCCAGCGGCCCACCCAGACCCGCTGGAGGCAGAACCTCAGCAGGGACCACAGCGCCGCGCAAGCCAGGTCCAGCTGGGAGATGGGCAGGGGGCGGCCCAGCGCCTTCAGACACGTCCACAGGTTCTGGCTGGCCTGGGCAAAGTCCCCCTGGGGGGAGGGGGGGGGTTAATGGTGAGAAATAAAGTAGGGCTTTATGAAGTCATTTTATGATATTAGGTGATTAACTGGGTAACATGTGAGTTCATAACATTTATGGAAGCCGTCAAACTGTGGCCGTTTCATGACGCTCGACATTCATACCAAACATCATGGATGTAGAAGACAGGGACAGACCTTTCACAATAAAAGCAGCATTGCTGTTTAGGTTTTAAAACCAGTGTCAAAGACAGAACTTAAATGAATGAATAATTTTAGTTTTCATAAAAATTTATTTTTGTTTGCAGGAGATTTTCTGAAATAAAACAGATGGACATGTTCAGTTTGAAAGCGAAAATATAGAAATGTATGAAAGAGGTTTCAGATTTTCCCTCCAATATTTTATTAAGGATAACATCAATTTTATTCCCCAGCTTTTGTCGATATGTGATGAATATCTTATGCTGTTTGCATCAAACGTGACTCTACTACACAAGTACTGATAATCACTACATTCAGCTGACCTGTATTTTTGGACATTGCAGGTATTAAAAGATGAGAAATCCTCAGCAACACTGATGTTGGACTTTTATTTTGAAAAGCCATTGTTCTTCTGTATTCCACCCTGACGAAATCGATCGGTTTAATGATTTAAATGTGATCCCTTCGTATTTAAACCATGATGAACGTACTCTGGCCAGGTCCAGGTCGGCCTGCTTGCGGTGCCTCCAGAACAGGACGGAGGATCCGGAGTGGGGTCTGGTGACGGGCTCCCCGTAGACCAGCAGGCGGATCAGGACTCCAGAAACCAGGATCCCGTTGATGAGCCAGACCAGGATGGTGGGCAGCATCCAGTCCATCCAGCCCCACGAGTCCGCTGCAACCACGGAGAGAGACATATATATACGTTAATTATTTAGAGCAGCTAGCCCTCAGAACTAGTTAATAAAACATTATTAAACTGATAACTAATCAGTTAATTAATGACCTGTTTAGGATTTATAGCGATGCCTTATAGATAGATAAGACCATCAATAAACTCTAAATTAGTATTAAATCACATGTTAAATACAGAAAAGTTGCAGCTCTAGAATAACATCCTAAAAACATTTATCATTAATTAGTATTAGCAAGTAATTCACTAATGATCTATTGATCATGATGTTTGGCAAGATGAGAAAATCAAAACCGTTTTAAAAACCCAGTATTAAAAACATTCAGATCCCTCAAAAGGTTTGTCTACTTGCTGGTTGTTTATCATTTAATTAATTATTATTATTTTTTTTTAAATCATAGGTTTGTGCAATCTTTTTGACACAAAAATATCAAACGATGTAATTAGTTATAACTAATTAACTGTTTATTAATGCTTTTTTTAACTATTTATAAGGCATTTTAAATCCTTAACAAACTGTTAAACCCCTAAAGTGATTATTAACTAGTTAATCAACAGTTGACTAACGATCTATAATATATATATAGTTCTAACAAGCTAATAAAGTGTACATTTTAAACCTATAATACCTGTGATATTCACGCCCAGGACGTTCCTGCTCGCTGGGTGGTTGGCGGCGGCGTTCGCGGCATTTGAGGCCGATTCGCTGCCGCCAGACGAGCAGAGCAGGGCGGCCAGAGGGTTGAGGGAGAGGAAGAGGAAGGTGAAGGCACACAGCGCCATGCGGGACCGGTCCAACATCCCGGCGCCGCCACCGGCTGCCGTCGACCCGTCCAACACGACGGGCTGCAGCACAGGAGCAGGATTAATGAATGGTTTTAAAAACTAGACGTTATAACTGCATATTACTAGAAAACATAGAAAGAAAATGCATTTTTATATTATATAGTTGACGACTCGTGCTGCAATGATTAATCCATTAGTTACCAACTATCACATTAATCTACAGCTGCTTTGATAATGGACTCGAGTGATTTTTAAGCAGAAAATGTCAGGAAAACAAATCTACATCTGCATTGGCCAAGTCTGTCAAATGCTGAAGAAATAGCATAATAGAATAAAAAGCCAAGTTTCTCTCCATTCTCATTTTCAGTAAGTAGTAAGTTTTAGATAGTAAAGAGTGTGATTTGGAGATCATCAACATGTATTATTATTATTATTATACAAAAGCGATTTTTTACAAGTATCCTTGCAGCCTATTACAGCTCCTATTTGCAAGAAGAACAATCATTTTCTTTTTAAAAAGCCTTTTTCAAACCAAGTGTGTGGTTCTGTGTCTGGATGTAATATTAACATGATTAAATAACAGATGCACAGAACTGTACAATGGCAGCACAGAGAAATTAGACTAAACTAGATTAGACTATTACGTTAATGACATGTTGATTTTGTTTCGATCCCCCACTAGCATCGGTCAGAGTGGATTACTCGGCCTTTCAGATCAACAAAATGAACTTTTAGATTATCAATGGGTTTGCTGTGGTTCACCCGTACCTTGGTGTCCTCCCCCATCGGGCTGTCGGGCTCCGAGTCGCTGCTGCAGTGGGAGAAGGAGGTGGGGGAGCCCACGTCGGAGGCCGGCGGCGTGGGCAGCTCGCTCTTCACGTCGGCCGGCCCGTCCACCTCCATGGCGACCAGGTCCTTCAGAGACTCTGTGGGGGGGTAAGAGGGTCAATCAGCGACAGCTCCAACCTGTAATCCTACTTATTTAGAGGACAATTTAGCTCCTTCTTTCCAGCAGCTATCCACAGACCTCATCATGAGAAGGTCACGACGACCGAGGAGAAAAAAGGCGATAAAGTGTTAGAGAAGCTGTTAGAGAATAAACGTACTGTTCTTCTGGGCCGTCATTTTCAGAGCCATGTTCTCCTGCTTGAGTTTCTGGTTGGACTGCTGCAGGTAGCGGATGTAGTCGATGGCCTTACGCAGCACCGCCGACTTGTTGAGCTACGACGGAGGAAGGAAAATTAGTCGCACCATTTTCTCTGAGCAGGATTTGATGCGTTAGCGCCTGAATGACCAGAAGCTATTTTACTTTGTAGTGGATTTTCCACCTTCTTAATTTGCCTAAATAAATAAGAAGGTCACTGGATGGGTTGACATACATTCCAAGTTAGGGTTGTAGTGGAATGTCTATTCCTGTATATATATATATATATATATAGATATATATATAGATATATATATATATATATTTATTATAGGAACCTAGACTGAAAAATAGCCACAGTTGATTTCAATGGAAGTTGAAATGTCAATAGAGTTCCTGACTTATGAGTTTACTTCTGTGTTATGAGACCTATAGAGACTGATCAGTAGAGTCACCCCCATCCCACATCCCCCACATCCAGGTCTAGAATATAAAATAATGGTAGAAATGGCCAAAAGGAGACGGCCTGGAACCCTGATCAGAGGTTAAGAGTCATACATTGTACTTTGTTTGACCGGGTATAGACACTCCATGTTTGGAGGAGTGGACTCAGCATTATAGAGAGAGATCTAAAACCTCTTATACGACACTGCATAACTCTCTATACATTTATAATATTCTATTATACTCGTACCTTGGCCTCCTTGCCCGCCACCAGGTCCTTGAGCTCGAGGATCTTGTCGTTGATGGAGGAGCGGTAGCGCTTCTCGATGGCGTTGTGGGCCGTGCGTTTCTCGCCCTTGTGCGGCTGGCTGATCGGCTTCCCGCTGTTGGCGATGCGGTTGATCGGCAGCTTCTCCGCGTCCATCACTACGGGAACCGTCGTCAGGCCCATGAACGCCTGGAGAGGAAGACGCAGTAAGGTGAAGAATACTCCAAGAAATTTATACTTATAATGGGTCTTAATATGAATTTAAGACCACAGTTTAGACTTGAATTGTTTTGGGATTTAAAAATAGAAATTTCCTACTATTTCAACATGTGAATAGTTTGTTTTTCTGTTTGTAATGTCCAATTTTCCCCGTATTGTTTCCACCTGCACACATCATCTACTGCAGCCTGCCCATCCTGGAAGAGCGATTCTGGGCTATACAACTAAGTTGAATTGAACTGAATTGAATTAATTCAGCGCTGCGTACCGGGGTGGTTGAGGCCAGCGAGGTGGGCGACGCCATAGTGGTGACGATGCAGGGGTCGTGCTTCAGGGTGGTCAGCAGCAGCGACTCAGCCTTGATGAACTGCGGCTGCAGCAGCACCTGAGGAACACGCCGGGCACGTTAGAGGAGGAATATAGTCTGAGGAAACTCCAGAAACCTTGGGTCGGCCGTTACACACTCACGGGGACCTGCTGCACGTGCGAGGCGATGGTCTGGGCCGGCGGGCTGGCCGACGTGGCGATGAGGGGGGCGGCCGTGGTTATGGCCTGGAGCTGAGCCTGGATGGCCACGGGCTGAACGGCGGGGGGCGAGGACGACAGGCAGGTGACGGGTTGGCTCACGCTGACGGGGCTGGCGACTAGAAGAAAGAAAAATAAAACCTAAGAGCCAGCTAAACACTCTAAACATCAAGTACTCTGAAGACCCTTTTTGCCGTCCATGGGTTTATCGAAGAAGTGTGAAACTGCAAAATACCTACATAAAACAATAAACATTAACGCTTGAAGAAAGAACACATCGTCATAATTATTAATAAGACCTGAGAGCCATCAATCTAGAGTAAACTTCAACCTATTTATGTTTTTAATGTTTCGTAACAACACAACAACGGTGCAGGAAGTGCTACACAGCTCCACTGCTGAGCGGCTTTTTCCGTTAGATAAGCGTCACAGTGACTTTCTTTCACCTGTGTTGGTTCATTCGATGGCGCAACAGCTTCTGTTGATACACTTGACATTGTGGAAGTCGCGGATCAATAGGTGAAACGCTATCTTTAGGAATAGGCGATAGCGGCGTTCAGTGTGTCACCTCGTGGGCGTTATCAGCTCCAACGGGAACGCTCACACATTCTAGTCTGGCGATCAAAGGTTGGCGAATAAAAAATATAAAAAAACGAAGCGCCACGTCCTGAAATATTAACAAGCCACGTGTAACTTACTGCTTTTTCACAAATTTCAAGCCATCAGAAGGTTTTTAGTCTCAGAAATTAGTGTTGGAAAGAACACACACACACACACACACACCTGTATGTAATGTACCAGACCACGTGTGTGTGTGTTAGTGTGTGTGCATTTATGGGACAGTGATGAAAATGTCATGTGCTTTCATCCTAAAAAGCTCTTAAAAAGGGTTTGAAACATTTAAAAACACATACTATAAACTTTCTTTGATGTTATAGGTGGATTCAATATTTAAAATCATTTTTGGGAATATTTTGTATTTAAAAAAAATCTGAGTTATGATATTTGAAAAAAAATCAAAAACAATTAGCACAAATGGACTTTAAAATGAAACCCAACATATTTTTAAAGACCTGATGAATGCTTCTTAAACTGACCCTTATATATGTAAAAGAACAGTGGCCTGGTCCAAGATAGATTAACTCTCTTAAAAAAATTATCACTCTTTTTCATTTGACATTATGTGCCAAAAATATCAAACAAAAATTGAGATTTTTATGGAAAATAGTTCTACAAATGGACTTTTAAATGACAAGAAACCAACATGAAGATAAAATGTACATTTTGAGAGACCTGATGAATGATTCTTAAAACTGTATTTTCAGGAGTTTTTGACTTTCTCATCTTGCCAAACGTGATTCATCACTGACCCTCATACACCACGTGCTGCAGCGTGTACATAAAACCAGACAAATGTTTTCATTTAGCTCAGAAACGTCTGACGACTGAACAAAGTCTATTAGATTAGACAATCAGCGGAGGTTCAATAGCAGTGTCGTGGTAGTAAATGTCACCTTGTTGAGCCCAGAGGTTCAACTAGGGACGGGTTTACAACCAGCAAACACAAATCAACATCTGCATCAGCCATTTGGTATTCTTTGAAAATTAAAATATTTTTATTTTTATCTGGTGTTTTCCTCCATTCTTAAAATAGAATAAAAGGCCAAGTTGCTCTCCATTCTTACATATTTTTCACTGTGCATCAGATGGAGTTATAGTAAATGGTGTGATTTGGAGACCATCAGCATGTATTATTATATAAAAAGTGACTTTTACAAGTACTATCACAGCCTATTACAGATCCTATTTGCAGGAAGAACAACGATTTTCTTATTTTTAAAAGCCATTTTAAACAGAGTATGTGGTTCTGTGTCTGGATTTAATATTAACATGATTAAAAAAGAGATATGTAAAATGGCTGCACTTAGAAATTAGACTAAAATGCATTAAACATGCCAATTCCTTTTTGTAGAGCTGCAAGTATTTCAAACTATTATGTTAATCACCAACTATTCTGATAATCTATGTGAGTGTTTTTTTAATAATAAAAATGTCTAAATTCTCTGGTTCCAGCTTCTGTTCTCTGATTATTTCCTGGTTTCTTTATTCTTCTATAATAGTAAACTGATGATCTTTGGGTTGTGGATAAAAAAAAAAAGACATTTTAGGTTCAATCTTCAGCTTTTGGAAAACACTGATCAACATTTTATGAACCAACCAACTCATTGATAAAGCGTTCAATAATCAATAGAGTAATTCACAATCTGAATAGTAATTACTACCTTTTTAAGTCCTGATCAGCATCCAGTCTTACTTACTCGTGTAGCTGTTGGGGCTGCTGTAGTTGATCCGGGTCTGTGGGGTCGTGGTCTGGACCTGGACCTGAACCTGGACCTGTGTCGGGGGCTGGGGCTGGGCTTGAGGGGGGGTCTGTGGTGCAGATGCAGTGAAGAGGGCCTGGGGCGTGGAGCTGAACACCTGGGTGGGTACCGGTGACCCGTGGGGCGAGGCGGCCTGGGCGGGGGGAGACTGGCTGATGAGGGGCTGGGGCTGGTCCACCTGGGGCTGCCTGAGGCCCTGGGCCTGCTGGGGGGACGCGCGCTGCTGCCGGGGGGCCGGGCCGCTCACCTGGGCCAGCGGGGACTGCTGGAAGGTGGGGGGCTGGAAGGCCTTGTCCGGGGTGGAGGAGCTTCGGGTGATGGGGGGGCCCAGGAGGGCGTCCAGGTGGGGGCTGCTGCTCAGGATGGAGGAGGAGGAGGAGGAGGGGGGAGGTGGGGAGGCTGCAGAGGGGGGCGCGGTGGAGGTGATGGACTGGGTGAGGGTCGGGAGCTCCGGGGCGGGGGTGGGACCCGTGTACGGAGGGTTATCAAACAACCCTCCAAACTCCATTTCCTGGTTGTTGATGAGCTGGAGCATGTCTGGGGGGGGCGGAAACCAGAAGCTTTGTTGAGCGACCTGCATTTAGCTTTTACTCATTGTTTACTGGAAATATTTCAGCAGCAAACTGAAGTTCCTGCACATGTGGAGTCACACATACAGCACAACAAAGAACTCAAAATACACAATGTTGTAGTAGTAAAAGGAAGTACAAGTATGCAAGGAGGAAGTAGCATGAGTTCAGCATATTATATAGCGTGTGATAACAATACACACGATTTTTGTCTAGTTCATCCAAATCAAATAATTAAAACTAACCAACATTTAAACTGTGCACTGGCAACATCAATTTAGTTTACGAATGGAATCAGCACCAAGTGATTATTACATAATTAGTGACAAATCACAGCTTGCTGCAGCTTAAAGTTCCTGAAAATTACACCAGGCTTTTATTTTCAGCATTTTTTCATTTTCATATTTGGACAATACGACATGAATCAGACCTGACTTCAATTACCTAAATCAGTATTGATTAATTAAAATGACCCTAATCCCAGTATATACTGACATGGGCTGTACAGACAGTAAAGGAAGAAAAGTTGTACTTGAATAAAAGTAGTGATGCAAAAGCATAAAAATTCTTTATTACAACTAAAATGTCTAGTGAAGTTTACAAGTAAAAGTCCCCATTAAAATATGACCTGGGTAAACATCTAAACATAGCCTAATAGTTACAAAATATACTGAAATTATTCTAAGAAGATGTATTTATTAAGCAAAATTGATATATTTTGTGTATATAGGACAAAGTTATATTTATTATATAAAAGGTCTACAGACAATAAGCACCTGCACAGTATTAAGTATTAAAGGATTAAAAGATTAAAAGATCATTTGACATCAAGATAGAAAACAGATCTTTATTAATTACAAATACAAACAATAAAAAAGAAAATCATCTGTTTTACATGTAAAATACTGATCTGGAAGGTAACTAGTGAATCTAGTAATAAATGTAGCCGAGTAGAAGGCTTCACTTCTGAAATGTAATGGAGAAGACATATAAAGCTGCATTCTATTGGAATACTCATGTAAAATTCAAGTATTTCTTTTAAGTGCAGTACTTTAAACTGAACTAAATGAACTTATTTAATTCATTTGCATTCAAGCAGTTTATAGTATTCCTGCAGCTGTTAAATTATAAATATTAGTAAACTAATAACAAGTCCTTAAACTTGAAACTGAAATGTGTTTTAGTTGGCATTAATAACTAAAAATCAATATAAAAATCATATATGCAAAAAAAAGTGAGGCAGACATTTAAACACAAGGTTGAAAACAACATCCATGTGGTCCAAAAGAATAATTTGGTTATAGGCTCATGTGCTGGAGTTTACATAATATGGGAATAAGATCTACAATTTTCCATCATGTTTATTTTCCCAAAGAAACTTCTGGAGTTTATTAAAGGTAATTGTCTTATTTAACTGAGAAATATCATGTTTAAAACAGAACCGGACAGCATTCTGCTCATCGACTCACTGTTAATATTGTGAACTGGAAATTTTAAATTTGATCTGAAGCAGCTCAACAGGGATTTTATATGAAAAACTTGATGAATAAATCTGAAAAAAACACATATACTTTTGAGGGGCAGTGTGTTGATTTCTGCGGTGGAAGGCAGCAGCCTGGATTTGTGAACCAGTGTTTTATATGAGGTGATCGCTCCTGGCCAATCAGAGCGCGTCTCGGAGACTTGCTATGCCGATCAGCTCAAGACAGGAAAGAGAGGCCGCGTCTGTCTGCACGAGGTTACCCGCGAGCAGCGTCCGCAGGGGTTACTGCCGGTCACGTTCGGGGGGAAAGGTGCGGGGTTTGGGACGTCACAGAGGACGGACGGGCTGCGGTAAAGGCTGTGACACGCACACTGCGGCTTTCACCAATAAACTATACTTAAGTAGAAGTATTGCAGGGATGAACATTGATGGGACATATTAGGCTGGAGACTTAAATTTACTGCATTCTGCTGCTTTTTTTATCTGCGCCAATGCGTTCCAAAAACTAGACGATAATAAATAAATATATGAATATATAATGCAATAGTAGTAAGGTAAATCTTCAAATACGTATTTACCAGTAGATGAAATGGTCTCATTTGTGTGATCCCTGCTGAGTCTGCACACACACATATAGGCATGATTTAATTTCATCTTTTACATGTTTTTAAAATGCACCTGTTGTAAATATTCCCCCCTGAAATCTACATATATGGCAGAGATGCATTAAGGCCATTACATGAAAACAGTACTACATTTACATATATATATATATCTATATTAAGGCTTTCTTCGCTTTATGTCTACTATCAACAGTAAGAGCGGGATGGAGCTTTAAAGATATGAATGTGGAACTAATGCAAACGTGATGAAGCACGTGTTGGCAAGCTATAAAAAAGAGAGAAAAAGGCGGGGCAGCTATGAAATATATATTGATTTTTTCCCAGTCACAAAAATGGGACACAAATCGGTAAAATTAGTGGAATTGGATAATTGTGGGTTAAGTGAGGCGCTCGTGAACCCAAAAGAGGAGGAATGACCGGCAGTAACCTCCTGTCTGAGGAGCAGGCTGGGGGCGGGGCCCACTCACGACCACTTCACTATGTTAGCTTCTACTGTTAGCCTCGGCTAAACCAACTGTCTTCTTATTATTATGCAGCATTATTATCATTATATATTAAATTCACAGCGAGGCGTGACAGTGCGTGAAACGAGAAACAGCGCCGTTAAACCCCCTTTAATGACACCACGCGTTATAAACATAACCAAAACCCAAAGGGAGAGAAACAGAGAGAGAGAGAGATAAAAACCGTTAAAATCTGGTGCTGTGTGTTAGCATGAATTAGCTTTAGCGTCACAGGACTTAGTGAATGAAACACCCATAGCATATCATAGTGTAGCGGCTTGGCGACAGTTCGAGCTTTATTTTTTCTGGTTTCTTACCATCAATGTCGCTTAACAGGGCCGTGTCGATGTCGCTGGGGTCATTGAGCGACAGCGTTGGGTCCAAATTATCCAGCGAAGCATCGTCAAACGACAGGTTGTTCATCTTGACTCTTGTTGCCCGGTTACTATCCACTTAAATCTGAAACTTCCTCACGTTCCTACATTTGTCTCCCAAAAAAAAAACCTTCAGCTCCGGCAGAGTGAGGCGCAACTTTTCCTCGTTCTTTTACCTGGATCTGTCAACTAGCTGCTCACTCCTACCCCCATGATCCTGCAGGGAAAACTTGTAAAGCCGAAGCACAAACACTGGAGCTCATTCACGGCGCTGGGAACGGACCCGCCTCGCCGGGAAATGATTGACAGGCGCCTTCAGCCAATCACGGCCTTCGACCTGGATTCCCACGTCACCGCTTCCCGGGGTTGTTTTGATTGTCACAGCAGCATGTGGACCACAAGGACGTCGTTTTGGAGAAAAATCCACACTTAGACACGATTATAAATATACTAGAGTAACTATTACAGTGTCTTCGCAATGTTTGTGTGAATTAACGCTGAAAGTACTATAAATTTGTTATCTACTGAGCACAAATATACACTGAAATGCAATAAATGCTGATTTACTCCAGTTATGTATAGTTGTTAATTCATGTAAAACTTTATTACTGTTCCACCAAACATCGTATTTTGGGGTAAAACGGCGTGTATATGTTTATTGTGGGTTTGCCCCAACCGGCCAATCAGAGCCGAGCTGGCCCGGGTCTACCGAGAGTCAAGTTTGCGCGACGCGCAGCGCCGGCTCCTCCTGTAGAACCAGCGGAAACCGTCCAATGGGAAGCGCGGAAACCGAGTGGGGTGATCTGACGTCACATCTCCGGGCCCGGTGATTACATCATGTGTTTCTCCCATGGCCGCGTGCGGCCACGGCTCCTCTGCTGTTACCAGGGGTCGCAGCTGGGAAGTAACCTGGAGGAAAACAGGTGGCTGAAGAGGGATTAAATGAGGAAAAATACATTATTATCTCTAAATAACACAAGAAGGACTCCCCATAAATAAAATTAATTCCGCCATTTATATATCTCTGCAAAATAAATCTCATTGCATGAAACAAAACACTTTATAATAATGGTTAACAAAATAAAAAGACTTTTTCATAAGATAAGCATCATCTAATGGTAACGTGTCCTGTGCAACGCAAAAGGCACACAAAGGCATGGTGGGGAAATGGGTCACTGACCTAGAGTAGCACAGAGAGGTTGTCTGTACAGGTCGTGGGTGGAGGAATATTGAAAGTTTTTATCAGTGACAGTGAGCTTTGTTGTGTTGGCGTGCAGCAGGGATATGTTTGCATAAAGGTGCACTTCTTGTCTCGCTATTGGAAGCAGGCCAGGGATGCTGCAAATTGCATAGGGAAAAAAAACTTCTATAAATACTTGTGGTGCATAAAAAGGGGGGTTGTTTCCATTTTGTGTATGCTAAACTGGTCCGTGAACCACCGTATAAGGGGGGCCGGAGTTCATGTGACAACGAATGGCCAGTTAGGTGCAAGATTGAGGGTTGGTTGCATCAGCATGGGCGAGGGGGAAGTGGGTGATACTCACTCACTCACACTCACACACACGCATAATAAGAACTTATAAATCCTCATAATACACCCATGAGACACACAGATGCACATAGATGCATAATAAGAACTTATAAGTCCTTATAATACCCCCATGAGACACACAGATACTCACACACACAACTGTAAAATAACCACAAACAATATTGAGGTAGAGGTCACACATTGCTAGTGTTTTATTGGGCAGTTTACATACGTGCAATTAGGTCAGAGAGACATCAGACCCATTAGTAATGGCAGCAGACGGCACAGCCAAACAGACATGAGACATCCACTAACAGGAAAAAAAGCCTCACTTCTCTGAGTCGACAGCATTTATCCCCTTAAAAACGCTCTGACTCGTCTTCGGCATTTAAAAGACATTCAGTAACCGTTGCGACATGGCCAGAATTTTCGAGGAATACACGTTGCGATCAAGACTAAAGCTTCGTAAAAAAAGCGAGTAACACGGTACACTGTTACAGGTCCAGAGATAAGTCACATATAAACACAGAAAAAAATGATGTAGTTCCCTTTTTAAAGGACCTCCTGTTATTTTTATTTTAGGAACCATCTTTTGCAAAGTGGACACAATGGTTGATTGTAAATTTGATGCTATTATCTCAGGTTACCCGGCAAACTTTTATTAAACCTACATAACCATATAGCACGAAACAAAGTTAAAGCTCATTAATCGTTATTTTGTTCTCAACTAAACAACATTTAAATATTTATTTATACTGATTATGTAGACACAATGAATGTCACGGTTTTGCGTCTAAGGTTAAGGAATACAACAAATCGTGATTATTTCCCTCAATACTGACAAGGTATGCAACAAGTCTTTTTTTGCCGCTTTTACTATTCTGCAGAATCTTCAATGGATTTCCTTGGATCAACAAGGTGTTGTTTGATGGACTGAGAGAAAAAAATATCTTTTAAGTGCAGAAAAATGTTAAGTACAATCCAGAGCGTCAGCAGGAGAGCTGGAATGAAAAAAGGATTCCTTTTTTTTCTCAGCGTGATCTTAAACACACCAGAGACACGCTTCAGTCAGACCTACTTTTCTGAAATCAGTCAATCGCAGGAATGCTCGTAGGCAGCTTCTAAACGGGAGCAGGTGAATCATGGAAAAAAAAACAACAAAAATGGAAAACGCCTTTGACCGCGCGAATCAAAGACA
This sequence comes from Eupleurogrammus muticus, assembly GCA_036785175.1. NCBI lineage: Eukaryota > Metazoa > Chordata > Actinopteri > Scombriformes > Trichiuridae > Eupleurogrammus > Eupleurogrammus muticus. Next base: position 760,721 of record JAYKQN010000011.1, read on the forward strand.
GAACAACTGTGTTTGTTTTACCGCATGTTTCAGCCAGAAAGTTCAACCACGAAGGGTATGAAATGGATTTTTTTTTCCAGATTTTTCACATGAACTATAAAAAAATACAATCAGGGAATGAATTAATACATAAACCTCTCTGCTTTCTGGATACTTCTATGAGCCAATACATTTTTAACCAGATACAGAAACTCATATTTATGCATTTTGAGGTATATAGAATACATAGTATAGAGTATTCTATACTATATAGAGTACATTATATGGAGTATGTGAAGATCTACATATATATATGAATACATCCATTACAATAGTGCATTATTGTAAGCTATAAGCTCGGCCTTCCAGATGATTACGACGTCATGCCAATGGTTTAAATGCTGTGTGTTTTGTCTTGCATCTTCATGTAAATTTCCCTAAAACCTGTTTTCCTAACCTGAAAAGCTCGTCCATCCACTTCTAGGAACGTGTCTCGTGAACAAGTGCTTGAATTAAACAAGTTAGAAAAGTTATGTGCAAAATGAAGTCGATCTAAAGTCCATTTCCCATCCCCTAGAAAAATACTATAGTAACCATCTTGTAAACACAAAGGAGAAAATACAGATTTGTTTTTGCTTCAAAGTGCACAGACATTAATATAAGAGGGGAAGGAAAATGTTCAGGATACCCAAATATTTATGACGCATGAATATAATTATTTGTGCTGATTCGTCATTTAAAACCTAAATATTCTTTGGAATGACTAAAAATTGCAACATGTTTGTTTTTTTCCCAGATAATTTTTGAGCATTTTTTCAGGGTAATACTCCATGTGCACGTTCCTTCCCCTTGACCATGAAATACATCACAGAGAGTTTTAACTAGTGCATTTTTTACAGGTTTTTTTGTTTTAATTTTTAGCTCTTACTCTTTTCGTTAAAGGAACGCTGGCATACACAGTTAATCAATACTAGCTATAATTCAGCTAAATGTCTCTTAGTTAGCGATATTTAGCCTGCTAGCTAACGTTTCCTCCACTCCGATTCAGTCAAACTGGGAAGTAAAAATGTGCCGTCTCAGTATTAAAAGCATGATTACGACTCTTAACTGGACTATTTGTATATATATAAAAAAAGATGCATGAATCGACCATATCCACAGCGCTAGTACACAGAACAAACCATTAAAACAAAAAGATGCATAAATTAGCACACAATTAGCCGAATGTAGTCAAATAACACTATGTAACGCTAATCGTATGCTTCAATACTGACTCGAGCTGCAGGGAGATTTTTCCGTTAATCCCGCAGTAATTCACTACATCTTTAAAACTTCGCCTAGCAAGCTGGGGTCGTCTTCCTTTGGTGGCGGCGTTACGAAACGAGACGTCGGCTGCGAGTACATCCCACACTGACGGGTTAATACATCCATTTATAGCAGAACGCAGCGAGCACGTCGGACCTCTGAATGTTAGGGGCATCACGAGGAGGAGAAATTAGGATTCACCAAGAAGTGTCTACAAGGCAAAGAGGGCGTCCTCCGTTCTCTCCGCCTTCTTGTGGGACCCCCCGGGGGCCCGGGCCGGGTGGGCGGGGCTCGGCCCCGGGGGGGACGGCAGGGCGTCGACCACCTTCGCTCGCTCCTCCAGGAACTTATCGAACTCTGGAAGAAACAAAGATGAGCAAGTCAAGTTTATTTATCATTTATACGACACATTTTAACCAACAATAAAGAAATAAAACAGCAGTTCTCTGGGAGTTTGTTCTCAGAGAACTACGGTTTCCTCCACTCCGATTCAGTAAAATGTGGGTCTATAATATTTAAAGCACGTTTATGACTCTTAACCATTCAATTGCACTTCTCCATAATGATAAATGATAAATCACAACAGCGAGAGTTGAAGCAGACCTGCAGTTCTCTGGGAGTTTGTTCCAGGTTATGTGGTGTGAAAAAGTGTTTGCCATGATTTCTCTTTTTATGTCATATTTGAATGTTTAAGATCATCATAAACAGATAAATATTGGTCAAAGACAACACCAATTGTGTTATGTTTTAACATAAAGGAGAATTCACTTCATTAGACTTTTTCTCCCTTAATAGTAAAAACGTGGTTGTTCCTTGCTATTTAAAACCAGCTCAACAGGAGCTGGCTGACAAAATGACTGAAAGATCCTCATCATGCTGAGATATAAAGACAATCAGGAGCAAATGAGAAAGAAAAAAACATTTATTATCCTAGAAAAGGTTAAAAACTATTTCTAAATCTGCATTTTGTGTTTTCTCTCAGATTATTATTTAAATTATTTGATGATCTTAAACATTTCAGTGTACAAAAAAATAAGAAATCATGAAGGAGGCAGAAACTGTAGAAAGGAATCACTGACAAAATATAATAAAACATGCTCATATTATTAAAAAATGTAATATTAACAAATGAAAATATCTTGTATTTGGAACAATGAGTTCTATATAATTCTTCTTTCTTGATTTTATAAACCTGCGCTCAGTTTAAAGGGGACCTGATGCTTTAATATTTAATAATTTATGGTAGGATAAATACTAAATCTTATATTTATTATTAATTTATTGTACAAGATATTTTCACCCGATAATATCTCATTGTTTAAATATGATTGCATCTGTACCTTCACTGGTCACCCCTTCCTCCGCAACATCACCTTTCTATAAAGAGAAGACAGTAAAACTATTTAGTCAAAAAAGATTAAAAAAAAAAAAAAGAGCTGGGTTTATTTTAACACACAAAACATCAGGAAACAAGTAAGCTGCTGATGAAGGATCCAACAAACATGAATCCTGCTATTTGCTCCTCAACACGACCTCCACATGCACATGTTAGAGATCGTATCAGCCGCTTTCATCTTCGTTAGTTCAGACCTTTACACTCCAGTCGTCAGTGGAATAAAGTTAGGAGAAAGTCCAGTTTTATGAGATGGAAATGAATGAAGATGTGCAATCAAATAAATTAAAGCGAGGGCAGGAGAAGAAGAAGAAGAAAAGAGAAAGAGAAGGGAGAGGAGTTATTAAATAAATCAAGATAAAGGAGTCTCACCACGTCAGCACAGAGCCACTCCTCTATGTCATCCATGACAGAGGACTGCGATACGGGGATCTACGGAGCAAAGCCGGCGACAAAAAACCAGCGCCGCAAGCCACGCGACAAAAAACATAACACACACACACACAGAAAAAAAAACACAAGAACAGGAATCACCAAAGACTCATAGTGGAGGAGGATGATAAAAACAGAACAAAAGGTGCTGTGGGAGTGCTCGGCCTCTCTGAGGGTGGGTTCTAATCACGATCAGCTGATCTGATCAGCTCTGGGGGGGGTCCCAGGTTGTGTGCTGTCGTCATTTAGTCCTGTCGCGCTGACACGGCCCAACAGCTGCCGACTGATGTCACACAGCCGCGCTAATTATTCCACATCGTTAGTTAATTAGAAAATCGCGTGAACGTGATTAAGGGATTGATTGGGATGAGCCGGGGGGGGGGGGGGGGGGGGGGGGGGGAGGGGGAGGGGGGGGGTCCTTAGAGAGGCAGAGCAATCACATGGCAGACACTTCATACATGGAGCCCACACACACACACACACACACACACACACACACAGACACACACACACACACACACACACTATGAGGTTCATGTTCGTTTTGTGACGTGAACCTGGATTTCAGGGAACAGGGAAGAAGAAGAAGAAACGCAAACATGGGGCGACAAAAAAAAACAACCTCAAATTAAAAAGCATTGGAGCAACACACATACTTTTCAATGATAGAAAAATTAAAGAATTTGCATTTGGTGATGATGAAGAAAGTCATTTGCATGTTTTTTTTTTCCTTTGGTTTCTAAAAGAAAGCAGAAGGTTTATACACTTTAATTATAAAATATAAAAGTCTTTCCACATTCTGCAAGTTCACAGTTGACATCAAAGGACAGAAAAGTTGAATGGAGAGAAAAATGCTTGTACTGTACAAATACTGTACTTAAGGACAGTTTTGAAGTACTTGAACTTAAATATTCTACCTCATACTTCAACTCTACTACATTTGAAAGGAAAATATTGTACTTTTTAAACACTAGTATATATATATATATACACATATATATATATATATACACATATATATATATATATATATATATATATATGTGTATATATATATATATACACATATATATATATATATATATACACATATATATATATATATATATATATAGTCTTCTATTTCTCATGTTTCAGATGTCAGTCATCTCACATGGGTTCAAATAAATAACGATTCAAGATAAATTTAATCTAAAATCTTGCTTTTACCCAACTGTTAAATGTATTTATTATATTTCGCTGGCGATACTTCTATGAGTAGGTACATGAATGCAGGATTTGTACTTTTTACGCTCTGGTTTTTGATGCTTTTACTTGAGTAAAGGATCCAAGTACTTCAGGTGGTTTCCTCACAGTTAAAGCAGCTTTTCACAGCCAAAGCCAAGGCAGTGAGGCAGAGGAAAATCATTCACAGCAGATATAAGGAAATAAAAAATAAAACTCCACATGCAGCTGTGTGAATACGACAGAAAGTGTAGTAGACAGTTTGTGGAGAATCTGTCCTGATGATAACTCACAGCCAACTCAACGCGTCGCTCTTCACTCTGCTTTTACACTCATCACACGGCCGGTTAACAACATCACGACTACTGCGTTAGTCGTAGATCTATTCTGGTTAGGACGGGACGTGTGAGGTTACTTATAGCACATGTGGTGCATCACAACAGGATCCACGGACCATTAGAGCCACTGACAGATGCTCATCGCTGCACAGAAGCCTCCACAATAATCAATTACTGTTTCTGCTTGTGCAATGTGACCGAAACATCATCATCTTAATGAAGGCGTTTTCATTTCTGTCATGTATGAAATGGAGAGGGTGTAGACAGTGAAAAGCTGGGAAAAATTTAATATATATATATAGCAAATTTACCAATCATCTTTTTTTTTTTTTTAAACACCAAAAATGATATTGATAAAAAAAAAAAAAACTATTCTATTAATTTTTACACTACAAAATGATAATCAAATATATTTTGAGTCTATATCAAGTTAGTGGAAAATGCAAAAAATACACCATAGATTCAACATAATTAGAATTAGTTGTTTTTTATTTTTCATATCTTCATATATAAAATCTTTGCCAACATAAAGGGATATTGAGTTGATTTTAGCATCTTGTTATCAAAAATAATGTAATGCTAACAATTTTTTCCATTATATTATATTATCATTATTATATTATACCGTTATAATTAAAATATAGGAACAGAATTCTGAAGGTTTAGTTTTGTGTAATTATTAATAGGATAAATGTGACCTTTCTGTGCAGTGGTGACATCTGTTCTCCTCCGTTGTTTTAGTGAATGTTAAGAGATGGAACATCAGGATCATTATACCCCCCACAGAGGGGGGGGGTACCAATGTTAAACTGGTACAGTAGAGCTGGGCAATATGGATCACATCTGATATCACAGCGTGTTCATTTTATTTATATCACAGCAGACATTTTTTTAATTTTCTGGGAAATCAATTAACTCTTTGGAAAAATAATCAAAGGAAGAATTCTATTTTTAAATACCTGAAAAAAATAAAAATGCAAATAATTTGTAACTATTCTGATAATTAATATAAAATTGATATTAATGAACTATTTATCAATTATTGTTTGGTTCATAAATGATGTAAAATGTCTGTTACTCAAATTCATTAACTCATTATGAAAATAATCAGTGATGAATCTAATCAATTAAGAAACACAGGTAATCACAAAATAATTAGATTTGAGAAGCTGGAACCAGAAAATATGGACATTTTCTGACTCAAATAGATTGTCAGAATAGTTGGTAATTAACGTAATCATTTTTAAATTGTTGTCGCTGTACAAAGAGGAAAAAGAGTGTTATAGCATTTTAGTCTAATTTCTATGTGCTGCCATTGTACAGTTCCGTGCATCCAATGATGTAAGAGATGTTAAAATAAAATTACAGCCCAATAATAATATAATACATAATTGTTTTTCGACTCCAATCAGTTTATCAATTATCAGAATAGTCTGTAGTAAAAATCAGATTCAGAACGGCTGTATCAGCATTGCCCACCGCTAGAGTACAACACCTGCAGCCTGGGTCGTAATGACCAATGTAAAAAGGGGGGGGGACTTTTCTTTGGCTGGTTCTGGGCTTGTTTGAGCGTTCCAGGACAGACATGAGGAGCGTGGTGATGCCCGGAGGAGGCTGAGAGCATGGGGGGTGGTTGGGGGGTGGTGGTGAGACGTGAGGAGGGGGGGGGGGGGGGACACTGAGGATGGAGTCCTCACCATTCCTTGGGTAATAAGCCAGCTGTCTATGGGCAGCTCCTGATCTGCCGGGTTATCATCCCCTTCTACCCTCAGCTGAATCAACAACAGAACAACACCTTACACAAGAGAAGAGAGAGGGGGGGGGCAGGGCAGCCCCCCCAACACACAGCATAGCACACACAGAAACACACCAAGACAGGCAGCGACTGTCACTTCAAACAGGGAGGGAGGAGAAAATAAAAAAAGGAGAGAGAGAGAGAGAGAGAGAGGAGGGGGAGAACAAAGAAACGGTGAAAGGTTCATTCCGTAAAAGATGAAAATGAGGAAACAGAAGAGACTTTGAACTTCATCAAATAAAAGTCCCGTCACAGGGCACCTGAGGTAGCAATCTGTGTGTGTGTGTGTGTGTGTGTGTTTGTGTGTGATTTTTTTTTTGTTAGAATCGCCTGTGTACACAGAGATAACAGAGCTGATGTGATGCAATGTGTGTTCAGACTGACAAAATTTTTTTTAAAGAAATCTCTGTGCAAACTGATTATATAAACCAACAAAAAGTGGATTCACAAAGAACTGATAGTTTAACAATGAGAATCTGATTTAAACGTTCTGGCGGTTTAAAGCTGTGATGTGAACCTAAAAACTTGCTACCAGATAGTTTAACTCTCTTAAGTTTAAAAAAAAAGCACATGATATCAACTAGTTTTATTATCTAGGCGGATTAAATATTTAAATACATCATTGCATTTAGTTGCACCATTTCACATTTTAAAGAAGAAAAAAAAACACAAAAAAACATGATTTCTGTGAGAAATAAATGGTACAAATGGACTTCTCATGTTCTCATGTTCACTCGTGGATGTTTTATGTTTGTATTTGTATGTAGTTGTGAAAAATCAATAAAAAGTGAATTGTAAAAAATGTACTTTTTCAGAGATCTGATGAATGTGTTTGACATTTGTTTTTGGACTTTCTCATCTCTCCAATCACGATTTGTCAGATGTAAAATCTGCTCATGGTGCCATGCACGATGCTCCTAATACCCATTTTTATTTCCTTCATAACTACAACAATATAAGATGTTCATTTATAGTCAACACGCACATACCTCCAGCTTTCTGGGGATGTGCAGGAAGTGACGGTTTGAGGACGGACTGGACCGTCCACACATTCATATCTGTGCAAAAAATAAAGACAATAAAATCAAGGCGGACTCACCCCTCCTGTGTTGTGCTGCCGGACGTCCAGAGCCGAGGCCAAGCTGCCCAGAGCCTGAGGATCCTCGTACTTTACACTGTCCACGAATCACACGGATCACACGGAAAACATGAATCAAACAATCGATCAACAAACAATCAATGCAACATCCACCAGTGACAGTACACGGGGGTTCTAACCAACTATACTCAAACACTTTGTCTTTGAGCGCTTTATAAGTCCGATATATTGATTTTATTATGTTTTAATTAACGAAGAAAAAAGTTTTTCATTAATAACAGATTATTTCTTAGAGAACAGCAATAACTGTATTTGATAGGAGCTTTCATTTCAGAGAGAAAGGCATGAAATATTTATATTATTATTATTATTGGCAGAGAAAGTGACAGATTAACAACAAAAATGTCGTTAAAGTGTAGTAGATAGGGTAAATGAAAAGAAATGTGTAAAAAAAAAAAAAAAAAAAAAAGGTAGATACCAAGTAAAATATAATTACCAAAAATTATCAATATTTTATTTGTGACCAGGCAGCAAATTCCTTCCTTTGCTGAGCAAAACTAAAAAGATATGTTCATTTACTTAACTTTTTTATTAAACCAGTGTGACTGCTGTAGAACAACAGTTCTGCACGTTTTACCACAGGAAGTTTGAATTTTATCTCATATTTTCTATTATTTCACTCTCCTGGATCCATGGAGACCGAAAATTAGTCTTTTAACAGTCTATTTTCCTTTTTTAAATAAATAAACTTGACTCCGCGTCTATTTGGACCCAGCTGTTAATTTGAACTCAGTAAAGTTGGTAATTCCACAGTATTTTAAAACGTACTTCTTGCGCTGCTCGGCCAGAGAGCTGCTCCTCGTCTGGGCGAACATGTCGAAGTCGTCGCGGTTTCGGCCCGGCAGCGACGACGAGACGCCGCCCGAACCGTCGGAACAAACATCTGGAGACGGATGGAGAGAAGGGACCAGGACGAGGGCAGAGAATACAGGGAATCAGAACTAGAACAATGCAATAAACCACCTACAACAGTCATCTCCTGAATGAGGCTGCAAAATCTCACATCTACAAACTAATGCTTCAGCATTTGCTTCCCTACTCACACACAGACACTTCAGTTGCATGAGTATTCTAATGTTAAAGCCTCTATGTGTAGAAGATTATATGCCTATGTCGTATCTTTAACACAATATATATCATTGTGATAGCATTTCACCTTTGGTTTGTAAAAACGTGTTTAAAATATCAGGTCACAGTAAGAAATAGTTTAAATCTAAAAAAGTGTGGCTTTAAGTCAGCCATCATGTCTACAGGGGGTAAAGGACATCAGAGATACAAGATATATATATACAGTGGGGAAAATAAGTATTTGAACTACTGCTATTTTGCTATTTCTCCCACTTAGAAATCATGGAGGGGTCTGAAATTGTCATCGTAGGTGCATGTCCACTGTGAGAGAGATAAACTAAAAAGAAAAATCCAGAAATCACAATGCATGATTTTTTAATGATTTATTTGTGTGATATAGCGGCAAATAAGTATTTGAACACCTGAGAAAATGAATGTTAATATTTGGTACAGTAGCCTTTGTTTGCTATTACAGAGGTCAAACGTTTCCTGTAGTTTTTCACCAGGTTTGCACATACTGCAGGAGGGATCCTGGCCCACTCCTCCACACAGATCTTCTCTAGATCAGTCAGGTTTCTGGGCTGTCGCTGAGAAACACGGAGTTTGAGCTCCCTCCAAAGATTTTCGATTGGGTTCAGGTCTGGAGACTGGCTGGGCCATGCTAGAACCTTGATATGCTTCTTACGGAGCCAGTCCTTGGTTTTCCTGGCTGTGTGCTTTGGGTCGTTGTCGTGTTGGAAGACCCAGCCACGACCCATCTTCAATGCTCTGACTGAGGGAAGGAGGTTGTTCCCCAAAATCTCACAATACACGGCCCCAGTCATCCTCTCTTTAATGCAGTGCACTCGTCCTGTCCCATGTGCAGAAAAACACCCCCAAAGCATGATGCTACCCCCCCATGCTTCACAGTAGGGATGGTGTTCTTCGGATTGTACTCTTCATTCTTCTTCCTCCAAACACGCTTAGTGGAATTATGACCAAAAAGTTCTATTTTGGCCTCATCTGACCACAAAACTTTCTCCCATGACTCCTCTGTATCATCCAAATGGTCATATGCAAACTTAAGACGGGCCTTGACATGTGCTGATTTAAGCAGGGAAACCTTTCGTGCCATGCATGATTTCAAATCATGACGTCTTAGTGTATTACCTACAGTAACCTTGGAAACGTTGGTCCCAGTTCTTTTCAGGTCATTGACCAACTCCTGTCGTGTAGTTCCGGGCTGATTCCTCACCTTTCTTAGAATCATTGAGACCCCACGAGGTGATATCTTGAGATTGACCGTCATGTTTAGCTTCTTCCATTTTCTAATGATTGCTCCAACAGTGGACCTTTTTTCACCAAGCTGCTTGGCAATTGCTCCGTAGCCCTTTCCAGCCTTGTGGAGGTGTACAATTTTCTCTCTTGTGTGGTCGGACAGCTCTTTGGTCTTCGCCATGTTACAAGTTAAAGTCTTGCTGATTGTATGGGGTGGACAGGTGTCTTTATGCAGCTAACCACTTCAAACAGGTGCATCTGATTAAGGATGATACATGGATGCAGGTGGACTTCTAATGGGCGGACTAACAGGTCCTTCAGGGTCAGAATTCTAGATGACACACAGGTGTTCAAATACTTATTTGCCGCTATATCACACAAATAAATCATTAAAAAATCATGCATTGTGATTTCTGGATTTTTCTTTTTAGTTTATCTCTCTCACAGTGGACATGCACCTACGATGAAAATTTCAGACCCCTCCATGATTTCTAAGTGGGAGAAATAGCAAAATAGCAGGGTGTTCAAATACTTATTTTCCCCACTGTATATATATATATATATATATATATAAATAAAGAATTCTTTGCAGCATTTCTACACTACAGTTGTCTCTACATGAGCTGTAATATAAGTAATAACCAGGTTACTACACCCTGCAGAAACAAGTCATGTTTCTGGGTTTATTTCCCATCAGAACCTCAGATTTTCATTTTCTAACACCCTCTTGCTCCTCAAATGCCACGAAGGAGAAATTCACGGACTCTGCTCGTACCGAGGGCGCCGAGGGCGGAGGACAGCGAGGCCGCGGCGGCGGTGTTCTGGGCCGAAATGACCACCGCGGCGGTGTTCCGGGCCGGAGAGGCCGCCGCTCCGGCCCCGGAGAGGGGCGGGGAGCCGGTGACCGGCCTGGGCGAGACCACGGCAGGGGAACCAGGACCCAGGTCTATCAGGTTGTCCTCAGTGGCTTCATTCAATACCTAGAAAGACAGAGAGGGGGGGGGAAGATGAGTTTCTCAGCTTCATTATCGATGTTAGGCTCCAAAATATAATCTAACGCTACTGGAGTCTACAGGACTGGTAACTGACACACTCTGAGCCAACATTACCGTATTTACACGACCATAAGGCACCGTACTACAAGGCTCTGTCTCAGTTCTGCGTAAATTCTCTCATGGCTGCTCGTTTTTCAGGTTCAGCACATCCCCGTTATTTTATCTACAATCTATGCCCACACTTCCCCTACATACACACATAGGGTCACCACACATTTTTAACAGAATAATAAAATCGATATGCCCCTTATAGTTGTGTAAATACGGTACTTGTCGTGGAGCACAGGAACAAACACTTAGAGGGGGAACGGGAACTAGATTTCTGATGTTTTAACACAGGGAGGGAAGCTAGCTTCACAGGGTTCTGGCGTGGACACGTCACACGGGTTCGAAACACGCGACAGCAGACGTTTTGTCGGGGGATCCGTCAGTGTTTTCGTGGCTGGGCTCGGCCGTGTCATACTTGCCTCCGTCAGCTAGCCACAACACAAACAGACAGACAAGAGCACACGCAGATCAACAGGATGTAAAAACACCAGCAGCTCCGTGGGAGGGAGTCGGAGCTCCCTGATCCCCTGGCAGATGTACGCGTTAAATACCAGAAACCACGCTAGCAAGGAATCCACAATTTAATACTGAGGTGGATGATTGACTATTACATCAATCACTTACTATTTAAAAAAAGAAAGAAAAAGAGCAAATATCAGAAACTATTCTGCTGATCAATTCAATTATAGACAGATCTGTGATGTGATCTCACCCCTGCAAACTGTGATTGTAATCAAAATGTCTTTTTGTTAATACTTTGGTATTAAAGGTGCGTGTGTGACATCACAGATTCATAAAATACACAGGCCTGGTGAGTTTTCATGTTTTATTCAGTGGTTTATTGGTTTAGTGTTTTTTTAACCTGCAGAGAAACCAGAAAGTCCAGTTGGAGAAGATCAGTTTCCAAATTTGCCTGTAGACAATCATAATGCACTACATCACATTTATATTCAGTGTATTTTATACGTTTAGAGTTGTGATGACATTCTCCTATTCTGGCCAAGTATTAGGAATAACTTTGTGTTCCACTTCTGTTGAAGTCGTCTGCTCTATTCTGCTCAGGCGAAACATCAATTTGTAATTACTGAAGTGAAATAGGTGTTTTTTTTGCCAGGAATTTATTTTTTTTAATTATCAGTGATTCAATGATTCGCCCAGATAACATCGCCCAGACGAGCATTTATTTGGCAGGAACAGTTTAAAAGCTACCTCATTTAAATACGACACAGAACACCTGCAAATTAAAGCAACTTTGCAGCGACTTGAAAGCAGGCAGAAGGCGAGGGATCCTGAAAGAGAATTCTGTGGTGTTTGATTCTGCAGCTGAGGACACTCACCCCGTTTTTCTGAGCGGCTCTGCCCGACCTGTACCTCTCGTACCTGTGAGAAAAAAGAAAAAAAACAACAAATAAACAACTTCCTCTGAGCGTTTGGCCACAAGCTTTGTCAGGTTCAGACGCTCTGAGGGCATTTCATCTTCAGAAACTTCAGGAAAGATGTTTAGGCAGTTGCAGCTGCAGAATGATTAAAAGGAAAGAGCAATTCCAGGGTTTGCTTATATACATACACTTATATACACACACACACACACACACACACACACACACACACACACACACACACACACACACACACACACACACACACACACACACACACACACACACACACACACACACACACACACACACACACACACACACACACACACACACACACACACATCTTCCTAGTATTTTCTAATAGGCACTTTGTATTTATCCACTAAACATGCTGATATCTTAAAGGATCGATCGTACCTTTCGTATCGGAGGAAGATGTTGTTGAGGTCGTCGTTGACGTGCAGCAGCTCCTCCGTCACCTCCTCGTTGGACACGCGGGAAATCAGCTCGACCACCCGCTGCTGCATCGCCCTGCACGTCCTGTTCAGCTCCTTCATATTCACACACAGAAACAATATACAGACACATAGAGAAAAACTACAGCAGAGTGGGTGGAGATAAATATCACTAAATCAGGGATTTAACAGAAAAACAATGTGCAGAACTGTATGAAAACATCTTTTTCTGTCATTGCTGTAAAAACAAAAGAGGAAGTCGTAAAGAGAGAGAAGCCAGATCCCTGCAGCCGATACAAACACCCGAGGAGATTAAAACTCTACGTGAGCTTCTATTCTAACCGGTTCACTGACAAACTCCAGAAAATGTCACCACAGCGAGTGTCTGCTGAGAGATAAATGAAGACGCTGCGCCCCCTGCTGGATGAAAACCAGTAGAACTCTACAGGTATAACACTGGGTTTAGTGATTAAACGTTTTATTTATAAGTCATTTTCGTTTCATCAAGGGACAAATAAAGGATTTTAAAACACACAATCAGGGTCCTGTGGTAATCGGTATATATCTGAAAGACAAATTATCATATATGTTCTGATGTGTTAAAACTGTGATGGGGCGTAATCTTTAAAACGTGATACCAGATAGTTTAACTCTCTTGAAAGGATTTATAAATTCAAGAAAAAAAGCATTGTATTACTTGTTTTATATTGTAGGTCTCTCTCTCTAGATTATAAAAGTAGTTGATAGCATGTGTTCTTAATATTTTAAAAGCTTTTTAAGAGATTTAAGTTTTTAGGATTACACCACATGACAGTTTGGACATTTCCCATCAACATTGTATGGCTATTTCTGGCCTTATTTCTGACCCACATCTTTTTTAGAGTCAGATTGATGTCATTTTTTCGAGGACACGTAGGACGATTTCGATGCGTTTCATGTGCGTGCGTTTATCCGAACCTGAAGCAGCTCCAGGTCGGACGCGTCCTCCTGGCCAGGGACCATCTCCGTGAGCATCTCCGACATGACCTTGATGTTTCCTCTCACCACGTCCAGCTCGCTGCGCAGCCGCGCGATCTGAGGGCACAGGAGGTCAAAGGTCATTCATTAGCCGGGTTCAGGGCCTATTCAGTGTCTGACGAGGAGTCAAATTCAACATCAAGGAAATATTCATTAACCTGAGATAAATTATCTAAATTAACCAGCTTGACAATGACAAAAAGATTCTAGAACACAACTCATGGCATAACATGGTAATTATTGAGGCCACGTTATAAAATATCCATCCATTTTCTATCCCGCTTATTCCTTTTCAGGGTCGCAGGGGTCTGCTGGAGCCTATCCCAGCGCATTTTATGGCGAGAGGCAGGGATACACCCCAGATGGTCGCCAGCCAATCGTGGGGCACACACACCATTCACACACCATTCACACACACACTCACACCTATGGGCAATTTAGATTTGCCAATTAACCTGAGCATGTTTTGTATTGTGGGAGGAAGCCGGAGTACCCGGTGAAAACCCACGCAGACACGGGGAGAACATGCAAACTCCACACAGAAAGGTCCCAGACCCAGGCCCCAAGGCGGTCTTGAACCTGCGACCTTCTTGCTGTGAGGCAACAGTGCTACCCACTGCTCCACCACGTTATAAAATATAAAAAATATAAAAAACAGTGGTTGACAGATGACATTTTTAAAGGGGGAATGTGTAATGGAGAAGTTAGAAGTCTTTTTAACGTATTAGAGATTAATGGCTGTGTTTAGTGCAACATCAATTAATGAAATATGAAAAGACGGTTGATTAATAGTTCAACAGGCTAAAAATAAATCTATGATTTAGGAACTTGATGCAGGATTTTCAATCCAGGATTTCTACTTGTTATCAGGTCTTTTTAACAAGAATATTTCTACTTCTTTATAGTTTTAGAATGTAATTAGATTTTTTTTAACTATCATGCAATTACATTGATTTTTTTTAACAGTACAAAATGCATGAAATACGTAATATCAAAATCAAATAATTTTTTTTTCTTAAACCTTGTTTTAGATGTGTTAAAAAAAAAAAAACTCATACGAGAGGTTTTCTATCCTTCATAAAAAACACTATTTCTAAAGGTCATGTAGGAGTCCTGGTGTGCATCAGGTGTTTAGACCTGAACAGTCCTGACACCCAGTCTGCTTTGAATCGTGCAGTACCACCTCTGGATGATGCGTTATTACGATCTATTCAGTAGAAGCTATTGTTGGTCCAAGCTGCTGTGGCGACCTTTGACCTCTCACCTGTTCAGCCGTGGCCGTGATGGGGTTGGGCATCTGGGACACCTGCGTGGCAGAGGCGGTGGCCGGGACGGGGGGCGGGGCAGGTGATGCAGGGGCGGGTCTGGGGGCAGGTGATGCAGGGGCCAGGTACTTGAGCATGGCTGGATCCACCTCAGGTGTACCCTGTAACCATAGCGACCAGGGGGGTCAAACTCCGCTAGTTCATGGGCCACAATTCTGCAAATTTGATTTCAAGTGGGCTCGACCGGGGTTAGACGTAATTACAGAGTGTGTGTGCATGTAAATACATGAGTTGGTTTCTCCCACTTAAAAGTCCATTTTTTTTAAAGAAAATTATGATTTTGTGCAATTTTGTGACATGAAATGCCTGTAAAGAATGATCAATTTGAATTATTTAATCCAACTACAATATAGAACTAGTTAATTGCATTTTTTCAAAACCTTTTTAGGAGAGTTAACCTATCAGGTAAGTTTTTAGAGTTACACCACGTGGCATTGTTCTCGCATCTCTACCCTCTGAGGCGTGTGGATGGGCGACAGCGCGTCCAGGTCGGCCATCGGGAACTCGATGCCTTTCCTCTTCAGCTCCTCGTAAATGTGGACGACCCCGGTGAGGTCAGGGCTGCTCCTGAAGGCGTCGGCCCAGGCCTGGGAACACACACACACACACACACACACACACACACACACACACACACACACGCGTATATTGGATTCTAATAAGCTGATGATGTGCTTTATACATAAAATGGATCGCCTGTACCTGTATGAGCGACAGGACTTTGTCCTGTACGATGGTCGGTGGGTTGGTTTTGGGGCTGATGATTTTGACCATCACGCCGTCGATGAAGTCCCTGTTGGCCACCTGGACGTGAAACCTGTGGCCGCAGTTCTTCACGCACGTCTCCAGCACCTGAGGAGAGAAACGGGGGAGGATCAAACACCGGCAGACGCTGGGAAAAAGAATTTAAAAAAGAGAAGGCGGATTCTCGGTCTGGACGCTTTCATGTCGCTTTTTAACGAGCCCGGCGATCAAAGACGAGCAGGCTGCCGTGGAACGAAATGAAAGATGAGGATATCAGACGGGTTTAAAATAAATAAATATATAAACTGCTTCGACAGCTGAAGCTAAAGAGGAGTCACGGTGGAATAAAATGACCAAGAACACGAGATGTGGAGAGATCCTTTTATACAAGTCATTCTATAGGAGGAAAACGGTCAGCTCTGAGCTCCACTTCCTGGTTGGCTGTCATGGATTATACAATAGATTGTTATAATTATCATATTTGAGAAGCTGGAACCAGAGAATGACTGAAATCGGTGAATCGATTAGTCAGCATCAACTGTGGTAATTTGTCCAACAGTTAGAATGCTATTAACATGTTTAAAACTGAAATATTCATTATCATTAACGGCACTAGGGCTACAACTAACTAACAACTATTATGATTCATTTATATGTGATTAACACAATTAATTGATTTGTCATTTGGTTCATTAATTGGTGTAAAATGTTGAGCAGTGTTTGTCAAAGCTGCAGATTGAACCTAAAACGTCTTTTTTTGTCCAGACCAACAGTAGTTTACTATTACAGAAAACGACTCGATTTGAGACACTTTCTGAATTTAATTAACATTTTACTTCTAATTTGACTTCTCACCGTCAGCGCCAGCATCACTTCTCTGTAATTCTTGTTGCCGCTGAGTCTTTTCTTCAGAGCTCGCATCGCGTCTTTGGGCCTGCAGGAAAACACAAAATCACAGAGAGTCAGCGCTGAGCATCTTTGACTTTGTCAGAATAAAGGATCCCGGAACAGATGTCAGGAGGAAAACACCATCTGTTCCTCTTCTTTTTTTTAATCTATTTTCTATTTCTGCGTGCTTGTCTGTGTGAGAATCTCTTGAATTCATAAAGTTTTTTTGCATTATTATTATTATTATTATTAAGAAATTATAGATTAATTATGAAATAAATTAATGTTAAAGGAAAAATAATATGAAATAATTCCAGCTAATTATTATGATTATTTATGTATTTCTATATATTATATTTTTATATATTAATTTTGTCACTTATGGATGGAATTATGGTGTAAATAAAATATTCTCCTTTTTTCCCCCCAAGGGACCCCTAACATCCCCTAAAGGGCCAATCGAGGGTCCCCGGACCCTACTTTGAGAACCGCTTTAGCGGACAAAACGCTCTGTGTTCTGTGCAACACACACACACACACACACACAGGCATTGATAATGTGTGCGTCGCATGCCGAGACAATGACCACGCGTAGGTTTGAAGAATGTGGAAAAACAAGAGGGAAAGTTGCTGAGAGAAAAATAGAGAGAAAAAGTCTTTAAAAAGGAGCTGATGCTGCATGAACACACACCTTTACTCTCAGCTGCATTAACCACGGCGCGAGTGGATTTAATGAAGCTGCAACGTTTGCCAAGCGCTTCCAGTTAAATTGCACAGAAGAACTTCACATCACAATTAAACGCTTTGGTGCACAACAGATTTTTTAAAATCTGAACTTAATTTATAAAAGTGCAGGAGAAGGTAAAAAAAAAATGTGATTTTGTTATTTTTATTCTTGTGAATTGGCATTCGTTCATTCAGTCAGACGGTGACACGTCAAGGAGACAAAAGGTTTTCTGTGGTGAACAGAGGTCAGTGTATTATTTGCTGCTGGTCAGTCATCCAGCGTGAGAGAAAACAAAGACGACTACGAGAGGCCGATTTCTGGGCCCACACCAACACCACCACCACCACGCCAGATATGAAGCCGGATAAATAGAAGAAGCCTTTTCTGGAACTCACCCCTCCTCCGTCTCGTTTATGATGTCACAGATCTCCATGTTGAGGGTCCAGTCTTCGTTCTGGAGGCCTCCATCTGTGGCCCGCTCTGCAGTAAACACAGAGAGAAGCACTGGAGCATTTAAGGATTTTTGTTTATTGTGGGTTAAAATGTTCTGTGATGATAATAATAAAATGTGAATTATGTTGGTTTTTATTGTGAGATTTTAATTGCATTTGTGTTTTAAGGGGGTCAATGTTTATCTATTTATATTCTCATATTTATATTACATATGAAATACCATAGAATTTGTCGTGTTTTTTTTTTTGTCTTTTACTTTTTTTTCCCAGCAGCAGGTAAAGTTATTTTCTGCTTTATTCACTATTTACAAATCAAAACTCTAAGTATTTTACCTCATGTTTCTGTGAAGAAACAGGAACTGTACTGTCATCCAGTTGGCCCGATTTGACCCTTTATTGGGACTGTTCTGGCCCCCGGGCCACATGTTTGACACCCCTGCATCAGGGGCTATCCTGTGTTAATCAATTAGCTGCCAACTATCACATAAATTAATCTATTCGGGTCATTCGGTTCTCTGATTATTTCCTGGTTTCTTTATTCTTCTATAATAGTAAACTGATGATCTTTGGGTTGTGGACAAAAAAAAGACATTTTAGCTTCAACCTGCAGCTTTGAGAAACAATGACTGACATTTTACTCCTTCCAATAATAAGTACATCATTAGTTGCAGTTCCCTAAAACCAAATATATTCACCAGACGTCACCATGTGGGGTCATGGGTGGAAATGAAAGGGGAACAAATCAGACTTATTTGCATGTGAGGTGAACCAGAAGGAAACCGGGACCAGATCAGGTTCCTGCTAATTTAAGTTTAATGTCGGCTGAGTGTGTTTCATTCATGGCGTAGCGTCCACCGTCCCGGTCCTGGGGACGGATACGCAGGGGGAAGCCGGCGAATCACGTGTCTGGAACGGTGTCAGGCGGCGCCTCGCACCGCCACCAACACTGCAGACACCCGTCCCCCGCTGGCACCGACTCTAACCCTAACCCATTTTTAAGAGTCTCATGTATCTGCCCTCGTCTAGAACACCTCAGCTTTATAAAAAACGAGAATCATTCATGAAAATAATAACCACATTACAACTTTTTAAATAAATGAACTTTTGAACGAAGACTATGATGTGGATACAGTCCTCTGATCTATAAACTAATGGTATATAATATTATAGAAAAAAATTTGGTATGTTTTAAATAAGGTCATGGTGTTTAAATTTTTAATATTCTCATGTTGCAAAACTGATAATATACAGAGAAAGGCAAAAGGCCTCTTTTCAGAAAAGTGCCTCAAAATGAGCTCTCAGCACATCTGTGAAGTTGTGATGTCACAACTACGGCTGCAACAAACAACTATTTTGATAGTTAATTGATCTATTGATTATTTAATCAATTTATCTTGTAGTTGTTTAGTTCATAAAGTGGAGTAACATGCCAATAAGTCTGATAAATTCAACCTAAAATGTCCTTTTTTTGTCCACAACCCAAACATCATCTTTTTATTATTATAGCAGAATAAAGAATATTCACTGGAAAAATATACCCTCCTTGTAAATGTTACATGGTTTTATCTTATAGTTTCTATTGAGTTATTTAATCATAATTATGTGTTTAAAAAAATCTTAAAATGCACTGCACCTTCTTCAAACAAGCTAAGCTAACATCAAGGTTTGCACAATTTAATTTCTATCTTCTGTGCATCTTCTATCCCAAGTAAAATATTTGGTTTGGTTCATTGTCTAAATGTTAACTTTATTAAAAGGTTAAGATATGGAAAAATAGCTAAAACTTTTATTAGACTTAACTTGGAGGAGTTAAACTAATACATATATAATTCATTATAGTACCAAAATAAGAAGTAGAAGTAATTCCATCCTAATGTATTTAAGCAGAAATATCTACTTAATCTACTGAATGAAAGTATAAGTACAATCAACTTAAAAATGTATAGTACAGTTGGCACAATAAAACTCAATAATTTTACCAAAGTACTTTTTTTAGCACAGAAACATGATGATGATGATGAAATCCCAATGAGGATCATTCCAGAAGATGAAAAAACATCAAGCAACTGTTTATCCGCCTGGAATCTTGGAGTCAACGCGGTTTGGAACATTACGTTGCATTTATTTTGAAATTATTATTGGACCGATTTCAACAATTTCAAACATGTGTACTCCCCGAGGCAGCGTTTTCATAATAGATGTTGTGATTCACAACCCTTCACTTACACTTTAAGGAGCCCAGACACCCAGGTGACACCCAGGTGACACCCAGGTGACACCCAGGTGACACCCCCCGCTGCGGTCAGGATGAAGGGACCGGATACACACAGGCGTTTTTCCCACTTGGATCCGGAATGAGGTTCCAGCCTAAACTACTCCCACCCGGTCTTCAGACCAGACCGGTGTACACATTAATTATCGCTTTGTTCTGTTTTAATTATGTTTTATTGCAGAAATGAATAAACGGACAGTAACACTTTGAATGTGATCACGTGTTAAAATAAAGCTGATTTTTTGAATGACTGACTGATTGATTGATTGATTGATCCCAAACAAACAAATCTGTGATGTTAAACTCCTCCAGAAAGAGTCGAGTGTTTTCATTAAACCGGATCACATCGTCGCTATTTGTTTAACTTCCCTGAAAACTCGCACATAAGGAAGTTTTTTCTCCCGTCATCGTGAACACGGTGATTCAGCGGACGAAGTTACGGAGGCTAGCAGGCTAACGTTAGCCGGATGACGTTCACTGCGATGCTAGCTGGCTATTTCCACCGGCGCAAACCGCTTATCCAAGTAATAAAACAACGATTGTTGATTTAAAACTTGTATGGTGAAAGACGTAGAACACCTTTAGTAGATATATAACAAGCGTCACGTACCTATACATTGGCCAACGGGAGTGCTGTACGGATTTCCAAGTAAGAACTCCATTTTGACAACAAACAATCTGCTCGGGAATGACAGAGCCTGAGGCCCTGGGGCGGGACTACTAAGCCCCGCCTACAGACCAATCCCATTGGGTGAAAAATCCAACCGTTTAATTCAGTAGCCGAGATAGCTGTCCGTCATACTCAGCAAATGAAGCTGCGTTCACGAACATCTGGTGATAGACAGATAGATACTTGGGTGCTTAAGAAAAAAACTAAAAATAGTGTCAAAAATACTCAAGTACAGAAGTATTATTAGTAAAATGTACTTAAAGTATTAAAATTGAAAGTTAAAACTCACTATGCAGACTGCGTTATATTATTATGTATATTATTTTTATTACTTGGGAGAGTACTTTAATATTTTATCTTATCATTGTGCAGCCAAGTTGAGGAATTTTGGGTAGTTTTATGTTGAAAATACTTTATACTATACTATACTATACTATCCATCCATCCATCCATTGTCTATCCCGCTTATTCCCTTTCGGGGTCGCAGGGGTCTGCTGGAGCCTATCCCAGCGCGTTAAGGCGAGAGGCAGGGATACACCCCAGATGGTCGCCAGCCAATCGTGGGGCACACACACCATTCACACACCATTCACTCTCACACTCACACCTATGGGCAATTTAGAGTTTACCAATTAACCTGAGCATGTTTTTTGTATTGTGGGAGGAAACCGGAGTACCCGGTGAAAACCCACGCAGACACGGGGAGAACATGCAAACTCCACACAGAAAGGCCCCAGACCCAGGCCCAAGGCGGGTCTTGAACCTGCGACCTTCTTGCTGTGAGGCAACAGTGCTACCCACCGCACCACCGTGTCGCCTCATACTATACTATACTTCATAATATTTAGCACCTTCCACACAAAGTACATCAAATTAAAAAAAGTAAAAACAGATTAATAGAAAGTAGATAATTGAAAATTTCAAGTTCTATTTTTGTGGGGGTTTTTTTTGTAAAAAAATAATATTATTGTGAAAAGTAAAATTGTCAAACAAATGCAATGTAATGCAGTGGTACATAACAGAATGAAGTAGAATAGAATAGAATAGAATAGAATAGAATAGAATAGAATAGCTCTACCCCCAGCTGGGAAATGATGATAAAATTATATAGAATAATAATATAAAGAAGAAACTATTCATAGTAAAATTACAAAAAAGCAATAGCAAATAAAATGTAATATACAAAGAAATTGTGAATTAAAGTACAAGTTCCTCTAAACTGAACTTAGTCTTAGTTTACTTTACATAAACAATAGCACTTAACCATTTTCCACCACTGAAAACATAAGTAGTAATTTTACTAGAAAACTTATTTTTAATTTATTTTGTTAGATAATAATATTAAATTTGTGTTTGTTTTTGTATCATAATATACTCATTTAAAATATAAATATAGAATATAAATTTACAAAGTTCGATATAACACACATTTTACTTTGAAAATCAACACAAAAGGAATCTCCAAATCTTTGTTTTTTGCGCTCTCATTCAGTAATAACTTCAATCTTACGTTTACTGATGGCACCTAAACGCAGCTTCGCTCAGACCGTTGCTAGGCAACAACTTGTTTCTAAACGGAAGGTAAGTTTTTGTTTTTGTCGGAGCACAAACACTTCTATTACTGGTCGGTTCGTCTTTTAATGTAGAATTTATTAAGAAAACATATTCTGTCGCTTATATTCATCTTTTTTTCGTTGGTAGATAATAAATTAATAACTTTGTTAACGCGTATTATTGATAAATAGCTGGCCATGGCATTAGCTAGCTAACGCAATTGTTTAGCCTGTGCCTATTTTAAAATTTTATTTTATTTTGATTGAACAATAAACATATATAAAGCATCTACAAAGATACAGATTTATAGTACAATAAGTTTAATGAGTAAAAAAATACATTAATAACATATGTCATATAAATACAGGTATTAAAACAATAAAAATACCAGGTATAAATATACAAGAATAATCATTCAAGTTAGAATCTTGCTCGTGTTTTTGTTATTTACACAACTGAGTGATTTAAGTAGAGTTTAGTTCTAAGAGAAAAGGAATAAATGTTGGTATTGAAAAACATTGCATCTAGAATAACAAAGATTAAGATATTCAAGAGCACCATGATCTTTGTATGGTTGCATATCATTTCTTTAAGGTCAAATGAGGAAATAGAGCTCCATCATTAGCTATTTTATGCATTACATAAACATTTTGCAATATAACGTAACTGGACAAACAAAGCTCAACATTGTCAAAATATGAGAATACGAGTGGCCTTTCTCCGCCAGGCAGAAGTCAAAGTGAAGTTGGAGCTGCTTCCAACGCCACAAGCTGCAGGATGACCGACTATTTTGGTGAATCCGAACCCATTCTGATTGACGAGGAGATTCTGCAGAAAGCAGCAAAAGAGAAAATTCCTCACGACGTGGCCGGGCTCATCGCCAAAGTGGAGCGAATCAACTTTCACGAAGTCACTGAACTATGTCTGGAACACAGAGGTGAGGAAAAGACAATAGAGACTCAAGGGTGTCTTAAAACAGCAGTTAATATACTGTACAGATTTAACCAATGAAGAAATTAGTGATGCTGAGATTCAATTGTGCAGTAAATAACTGTGTATTCTGTCTGTAATACAGCGAAAGCGTGTGTAGTACGTTCAGGTATGTAGCTGAAAGTTTCCTTTTTATTTCCAGGCATCCTGAAGATTGATCACTTGTGGGAATTCACTTCCTTGGTCAAACTCGAACTGAACAACAACCTCATAAAGAAAATCGTGGGCCTGGAGAATCTGGTTAATCTGACAACGCTCAGTAGGATGAGGCTTTGAATTTATATTTTACATGATAATCCCACAAAAACAAAGCTTAAAATATCATCCCTGTAACTACACATCATCATAATGATCACTCTCAATATGTCTTTTTAGATCTTTCATTCAACAACATTGAGAAAATCGAGGGTCTGGAGTCTCTGCGGAAGCTTAAAGTGCTGAATTTGTCCAACAACAGAATCGCTGTCATTGAGAACATGGACACGCTGGAGAATCTGACTCATTTCTTCTTAGCAAACAATCTCTTTGGACAGTTGGACAAAGTAAAAAAAATCTGTAATATCTTGAATTTATATTGCAAGCATACAGACTTTTTAAAGGGCAGGGAGGAAAAAGGAAAAAAAGAACACATATAGCATATCTTCATAATTAAAGAGGGCACATTAACACATGAGTCGGCTTCTAAAGGGCACTTTAACACATTGTACCTCCTCAAGGGGACTTTAAAATGATTTTTATCTCCTAAGAGGGCAGTTTAACACACAGTTTGTCTCCTGAGGCCACTTTATCACACAGTTTGGCTCTAACATTTGTTCATACGGGGACCTAACCTGATCTCAAATCTAATTCATCCACAGCTACTTTACCTCAGGAGGTTAAAGAACCTGTTCACTCTCAACCTAAAAGGAAATCCAGTCTCCAAGCAGGAGGATTACAAATATTTCATCGCCGGGCACTTACCAAACTTGATGTACCTCGACTTCCGACTTCTGGATGACAAGACAGTGAGTATACTTCATCATCTTCTCATTATATTTTTGCCATATTAATACTATTATTACCAAATAAGCTGTGTTTGTATATATCTGCAGAAAAAAGAGGCGGCTTTAAAATACCGCTATGCTCTGGAGAAAATGAAACGCGAAGACTTGCAGCTGCAAAAAGCCGCCGAGGCTGAGAAAAAGCGAGAAGCTGAGCTGCAGCTGCACCATGTAACTGAAATCTCATGTTTGGCAATGCAGTGTTTGTCCAACGAGTTTTTACACACACGCTGTGTCACATCTTTTATATTTTTACAGCTCGCCTGTGTGGAGTTCCTGAATGGAGCTCATCTGTTTAACAGCATGTTCAGCGATGACCCAGAAGCAGACAAACTGCAAAAAGTGTCAGGAGTGGCGTCCCTGCTTCAGACATATCCTTTATGTTGCCTCAGTTTTTTCTAGTCCATGCAGGTGTGTCATTTATGCAAAAAAAAACCTTGACCTCGTACGTACATTTGAGAAGGAAATGGTGAAGCTGTGCACGCAGCTATTTGAAACGGGCCTGGCCGAGCACAGCAGAAGAGAAGCGGAGGTGAACTCGCTGCTCAGCAGCCAGGCTAAAATCGTGCCACAGTTCCAGCTTCAAGCAACAGAGATATTAAGAAACTTTGAGGAGAAACACAGAGACGTGAGCATCCAGGGGCATGATGGGACAGGCCTGTCGCATATTATTGGTTATTATAACAATATCTTCCCTTTTGATGCCTTTTCTAGAGGATTATAGAGTTACAGCAGGTATCAGAGCCACAAACACGGACGATCAAGGTCAAACACTGTGAGGATGAGATCAAGCTGCTCGGCAAAAACCTCATAGAGCTGGACTTTCAGCTGTTCAACCAGCTGGAGGTAGGTTTGCATATCTGTGGTATATCATGTTTTAGTTTTATTTAACAGTAAATGGAATTGGGTCACTGGCCAAAATATGTTTGGCAAGGTGAAAAAGTCAAAAAGTTTTTAAAAATACAGTTTAAAACTTTTATAGAATGATACATTTTAAATATTGAATTCACCTAGATTATATAATACTACGGCATTATTACACTAGGGGTTACACCACATATACATTTTGATATTGTCCCATTTACAAAATTTTCCATTGAATTAATATATGAAATAAATGTATTTGTGTATTACTTTCCTATAATGATTATTCATTTTATAAATAAATCATTTTTAATGTGAAAGTTCACTTATACCATTTTTTTACAAAAATCACACATTCTGTGATTTTTTTTTTCACGAAATGTACTGAAAAAGAAAGATAGATTTTGTATATTTAACCCACCTAGAATATAAAGCTACATGATAGAATGTTGTTTTTAGGTTCAGCCCTTCACTGTTCTAGTGCTGGGACCAGGCAAAGCTTTTCATATGTAACTTTAGAAATGTTCAAAACTGTGTCTTAGAAACAGGAGATCGTTGATTATTCGGTGCATGTATAGTTTCTTTCACTCACAGCGATGCTGCTTTCATTCCAGGATCTCATCAACAAGCTTGACGTCACCATCTCAGACATGATCAACAGCTTCACTGAAACAGCTCAAGGGATATATCCTTTTATTTGGAAATCTGGTTTTCAGTAAAAAACGATTGTTAATCTTCTATTTTCAAAGACAAAACACACTTTCACAGCTTATGCGTAAATATTTATGCATTTTTCCTATTATAGTGTACGTTTTTTTCCTTGATTTTGGTCTCATTTTTAATGAAAATTAACAAATCTCTACCAGTAGAATAATTCTCCACAATACTGGACTATATGTACTGAAAACAAGATATTTTCACTTATACGGCTTTGTTATAAATGACTGGTATTAGGTTTTACCAGATGGACCAAGGCCTGTTGGTATTAGAGCTGTCCTCAACTAAAAAAATCTTAGTTTAATTTATAGAGTCATCATCAGACTAATGAAAACTTATTTTCCATCTATCAAAATCCAGATTCTCCTGACACAGGTTCAGCATTGAGTTTTATTCATTAATCACATAGAAAACCTCATCTCCAACACTAAATAAAGTATTTTTTATCAATCTCCACATCATCAATACAATAATAAAATAGTTTAATATAATATCAGTAGTAGCTGCAACTAACCACTATTTAGATATTTACTTTAGATTGGAGCTGTTTGTGTGATTATTTAATTAGCTTCTTTATAATCTCCTTTTTAACCTTCATATGTTATAGATTTCTTATGACACCAGTACACATACAATAATCTTTGCTGTGGTTGTAGCAATATTTCATGTTTATTGTCGTTTTGAGCAGGAAAACTGAAAAACAAACCTGATGCTGAAGTGTTAAAGACTTTCCTTGACACAATCAAACTTTTGCCCAATGCCGAGACCTGGAAGATAACTACAACGTGAAGCTGCAGGAGATCGTTGCAGCCGTTCTGGAGAAAGCATCCAGTGACACTTTAGAGGAGGATACACCAGACGATGTCAGAATGGTGAGCGTTTTCCCTTTTAAAAACCAAAGTGGCTTTCTAAAATAAAGGATTACTACACTGTTTTTACAGAATCAGTGATTAGCTCTGTTTCATTTCACAATATCATGCTGAGAGCAGCTTTAACAACAGTTAGGTATATGAGTGGTGTCATGCAGCTTTTTACAGACAAAGACGCAGTGATGGACGCGCTGACCACCGGCCACAACAACCACCTGATGAAGATCCGCGACAGGGAGACGGAGCTGCTCACTCGAGTTGCCACCTTGCAGGTGGCCCTCGTTAAAGAGGTAGGACGGTGAAAAAGAAAATGACATTAGAAACAAGCAGCCCTGATCCATCTGTGCTCTCCTTCTTTTTGTTCCAGATTCGAGATACAGAACTGAAGCGGAGCCGTATGCGGAACTCAGACACCTGCAGATATATGGATTATTTGAGGACTCAGGTGGAGAAGTTTGGTAGATTTAAGATGGCACGCAAGTAAATTTAATGGTGGAAGGCGCATTTTCACATCCCTGCGAGCAGCATTATAATATTTCCTTGTGTTTAATTTCTTCTCCTATATGTTCCATGCCAGATAACAAATGTCAGAAATGATAAGGTTCAATTATTTCTTGTTGCCTGTGTTGGGATAATAAAGACATTTTTGTTAGATTGGTCAATGTCAGTGTCTTCTCTCATTCTCCAGATACATGTGCATATTATTTCCATGATGTACACAAAAGAACCTTCCTAAAATATTTTTTGTCAAATTGCATCTAAAAAGTAATTAAAGTAGTGAGATTAATGTAGTGGAGTAGAAAGTACAATATTTCCTCTGAAATGTATTAATGCACAAAGTAGCATCAAATCAAAATACTCTCTACACACATACTCTAAACTTGTATTTAAATTATATTTTTTATTATGAGAAGATAATGCTACTTTTAATTGAATAATTTATTTATATTCATAGTAGTAGTAGTATTACTAGTGATAGTATGTAAATGTTGTATTTCTATTTTTGTAATGAGTTATATATTTTTACAAAATAAATAACATTCTGTCTGAAGATTAAATAGTAAAGTGAAAGAGTACTCTATGATCGAAATATTTGTATTTAATATTTGCTTTTTATATGTACGATTATTATATATAATAAATATTTATTATAATTATGTTTTCTCTTTAGGAGTAGAAAAGAAGTCAAATAGCAATTAAAATATCGCCTACCTCACTCATTACTGATGGTTGTGTACATCCAGAATGAATAAAACCCCCAGAACGCCTTTCGGCACATCAGCCAATGAGGCGCTGCTGAGTATTTTCCGACCAATGAGATCGAAGGCAGCCGGACCCTCGCATCAGTTGGGGCGCAACGCTGCAGAAAATAGCGAAGTTTAGGACCTCCGGGCTTCTCCTGTCCTCCGTCCTCCTCTGCCCCCCCCCCGGGTCTTCCTCCCCCCCCTGGGTCTTCCTCCTCCGGCTGAGGTGTCCTCACACATTCATGACGGTAGCTGACAGCGACACGTTAGCGCTCCTCATGCCCGTCCGAGCGGAGCGCCGCCGCTCGGCAGGCGCGGCCTGCTCATCCTCGGCCTCTCTTACGCCCCCTGCCCCGATCAACGCCCTCCAGCCGGGGGTGGCCACCTCGCTGCTGTACAGCGGCTCCCAGTTCCGCGGCTACCAGAAGAGCAAGGGCAACTCCTACGACGTTGAGGTGGTGCTGCAGGTACTTTTTTTTTAACCACCAGCCTGGCTTATTTGTTCTAAATTTGTTTGTTGTTTGCAAAGTCAGCATATTTGTAGCCTGCGAGCTAGCCGCTTAGCTATATATGGTCATTTAGTCATTTTTAGCCAACTGAGAGGACCAAGTTGTGATAATCTGAACCACATTCCCTTAATACACACGTCTGTGTGTGCAGAACATGACATATTAAATGTTAGCATCTTCTGCAGATCTTAGCTTCCTAAATTAATGGAATTTTTCTACTCTGAACAATGTTTAGAGTAAACAATGTTTAGAGTAGAGATATGTTAAATATTTAATATTTCTTGCAGTAGCTTATCAGACTTTTGTTCTCATTAAGAAGGGAGGAAACCATTTATTTTTTACACCTGTGCTTTGAGGCCATTTGAGATAGTTTCTGTTGCCAAAACTCTGTTTATCTTGGACAGCATGTGACTGTGGAGGACTCCTATCTGTGTGGATACCTGAAAATCAAAGGCCTGACTGAGGTGAGCCCTTCAAACCAGAAACTTCTAGTACCTGATAGACTTTTTAGATTTTTTTCCCCATTTTTTCCTTTCTATTCAATCCCAATGCTTTTAAAGTGCAGTGAAAGCCACTTTGAATGATCTAGTTCAAGTAAAATGTGCCTTTGGCTGAGCCGGGTTGTAGTTGGACTGACCTTTATTCCAGCCAAAGCCAAATTCACAAACTGGTTCCCGCTCGCCTGATGTGGTTCTGTCTCTGTGAGTCAGAAAAGACAGACGGTTTTTATCGTTCACGTCGACAGTCTAGACCCGTCTGTGTGAGCTGTGTGTCGTCGCGTTATGCAACATATGGAAGTGAAAAGGTCAGCGGTTTGTAGTAAATTCTGGCCGTGGCAAAAGATCCTTACAGGGTTGTTTGTTTGGCTCAAATTATATACGTCACATTCATATAAGATAGGAACTTTTATTTTAGCTATAAACTCTATTGAGGAGACAATCCTCATTCAAAAAGCATGAAACAAACCAACAAATCATAAAATGATTTGAAAGCATTTACAAATACATACAGTGAAAGCTGGGATATGTAAATAAAATAGGAAAGGTTGTTCCAATTGTAAGGTGCATCCCATTTCAGTCCTGACTAACAGAGTTTAGAGCAATAATCAGTTCAAGTGCCAATGCTGTGTGATTTTAGAATTAGATTAGATTATATATAAGGAGGCGGGAAATATAACAAAGCTGTATAGACATTATATACATGATTCTTAATTGGGTAATGGTAAACCATGTCAATTAGGAAGTAACAGCATAATAATCACAAATTAGTTTATTTTATGGACCTCTTAAAAAACATTCTATATACTGTGTTTTACTGAGTTTGTGCCTCAAGTCAAATTCTATTTGAAGCAGAATCATGAACTTTGATTTCTTTAAAACAACTGTTTAAATAAGCTGTATATGTACAAAAATGTGTTAAATGTTTGTTGTTAACGCTGCATTGTTTAGTGAAATCTTTGAGCTGATGCAAAGTTCATAGAATGTTGCACAACAACATGTGAGTCACGCAGGAAATCTAATCTTTTTTTCTTTTCATGTAGGTTAAAAGCAAACATGCTTGTAGCTGCACCCTTTTAGTTTTGTTTTATTCTAACTTTCCCTGCTTTCCCTGCTTTCCGTCTGTGCTGCAGGAGTATCCCACTCTCACAACATTCTTCGCTGGTGAAATCATCAGTCGAAAGAGACCTTTTTTGACCAGGAAATGGGACGCAGACGAGGATGTGGACAGGAAGCACTGGGTATGTTCTCTACTTGTTATAAATTGTACTGTAATATGAGCGATCAATTCATCACGATGCACAGTGTTTGGCTTTATATTCGGTGTTGTGTGGGTGTTTTTAGCTGTTGGACTTGTGTCAAAATTCTATTCAGTTTGCATATAATTGGAGCACGTGCACCACAGTTTGTATAATCATAACGCAAGTTGCTTCCCATCGGACAACAATAAATGTTGCTGCTGGATTAGAGTCGTGTTGGTTTAGTTTAAATTCACCCGCGTACCTGTTGCCTGCAGCATTAAAGTCCAACTGAGCATCTGTCTGATTTATGAGCTCCAGGGGAAAAAAGTGAAGTTGTGCAGAACTATTTTTTGCTTTTTCCTCATTTTGTTTGGCTCTTTCTCAGGGCAGGAAACACATCTATCAAGCCCAAGTCAACTTTTTATTCCTTTCCCTCTTTTTGATTGATGGAGATAACTCACAAGCCAGACAATGAATTATTCAATATGTTTTCTTATCCTTCCTCCTCGTTTCTATTCTCTGACCGGTTTTTAATAAACTCTTAACAGGGCAAGTTTCAGCCTTTTTACAAATATGCCAAAAGCTTCAACTCAGACGACTTTGACTACGAGGCCCTGGACAGCAGCGACTACGTGTTCATGAGGTGGAAGGTCAGTACTTCACCGTCGTATCTCTCTCCTCCATCATATTCTATTTCTGCTCTGACCTTTGCTGTTTTTTTTCTCTCCGCACCTGAAGGAGCAGTTTCTGGTTCCGGACCACACCATTAAAGACATCAGCGGCGCCTCCTTCGCCGGCTTCTACTACATCTGCTTCCAGAAGTCCACGGCCACCATCGAAGGCTATTACTACCACAGGAGCTCAGAATGGTATCCACAAAACCCCAATCCGTGACTTCTAGTAGAGAGTAGACTAAACGTATTCTGACTGACAAAACAAAACAAAAAGATGAGACGGAAATCTACGTTATTAAATTAAATAAAAATAATAGAAAGTATTTATTTTTTTGTCACCGACTTTTTAAATTAGACCCTGAAAAGTGTCTTTAATGTTTATTTTGAGTAGAACTTGACTAAAATGCCACCACTGAATAAACAATAAAAGAATACAGGAATGAATATGACACAAGACTAAAATTAAATAAAAAAATATCCAATTTAATTAACACTGTTTTAATGTCACATTTTCACTTGTTTCTTATCCTGATCTTTCTTTTTTAACCCAGGTACCAGTCCCTGAACCTGAGCCACGTTCCCGAGCACAGCGCGCCCATTTATGAGTTCCGGTGACACACACACCCATTGAGCCGAGGAGGGGGCGCGTCCCCCCCCTCTCGCCCCCCGCCGTCAAACGGGACGGGAACCACGGAGAGCCCCTTAAGGCCGAGACGGGAGCGGACCCGGGTTTCCTCGCCGCGGGGAATCGACGCCGCGGTCACTCGTCGCTCTTCTGGCGAAACGGATAGAAAGACGAGTTCAAGAGGACGAGACAGCTGACGTCGGCCTGGGGTTTCAGCTTCCTGTTTTTAAGTTGGGCATCATAATATCCGTTTTTGTTCTTTTTAAAGTTTTGTTCAGTGAACCATGACTTATTTCTTCTTGCAAATGTGCATTTTAACTCAAAAACCTCAACGGCTGAATGTGGTAGAGCTGGAATCTGCTGAGTCATGGTGACAGCGACAATGACCTCCGTGACAGATCACTAATAATAAACCATTTCCATGCTGCTGCTTCAGAAAATCACCTAAACACAACAAAAAAAGTCAGAAAAATGGCTTTAACAGCATTTTTTTGTTCTATGCAAGCCAAAGCTCAGTAATAGTTTCTATCCCTAACTTATTATTTCCACATGAGTTCTCTTTCAGAGTGATTTATTTATATTTTTTAATGAAGAGTGACTGTTGAAATGCACAAGAAGATGAAGAATTATGGATTTAATGATGGTTATTTTACCAGCATTTGAAGCTTCAAGAGACATGTAACAGAACATTCCAGTTTGATGAATAACTTAAACGGACAATTCAGGATTTCAGTCACAGAGATTAAACGTTGATATGTGAGAGTGACGGGAAAAGTGGAACAATGCAGCGTGTTGAGTATTGATCTCCATGGGAGACGATTTTAGTTTCATTTAGTTGGTTACGTTTTCATTTCAACTTTATGTTCAGAAGCGGCTATGCCTGCTGGACGTAACACACACACACACACACACACACGTAGCTTCACAACATGGAGAATCTTGTGTTAAAAGCACCTTGTGGCTTATCAAGTGTTAAGCAGGACGACGCTTTCAGACAAACCTGCTGCCTTACCATTTAAAATGTTCCTAAATCTCTTTTTTTTCCCCAGTCGAGTGGACAGGTTTAACACTAATTTATTTGAAAGAAATTACGAGTAAAATATATATATATATATATATATATTTCTGTGGGAGAATGTGACGGGTTCTTCTGGAAAGAATTTATATAAGTTTGCTGGGAACCTGCAGCATGACGGGTTGTTGGAAAACGTTTTTTTTACCCATGAATCGTC
Organism: Eupleurogrammus muticus; assembly: GCA_036785175.1. NCBI lineage: Eukaryota > Metazoa > Chordata > Actinopteri > Scombriformes > Trichiuridae > Eupleurogrammus > Eupleurogrammus muticus. The sequence goes on from JAYKQN010000011.1 coordinate 793,762, forward strand.
TCCAGATGGAAAACGTACGACTTGAGAATAATTTGCTTTCGTGTCATTAATCTAACGGAAAGCAACAGAATGTGCAATGTAAGAGATAAAATGTTTATTTGAGAGTGAGTTCAATGCAAATGATATAAAGAGATGGATTTAGAAAAGATGCTGTATGATAAATCTAAATAGGTGTTGTGTGGAGGAGGAATTAAAAAAGGAACTATTTCATACACACTTTACATTTGTCATTTTTTACATTATTTATTCTAGCCGCCACTAGATGTCATCAACCTACCAGGCCACATTAGAAAACCTCATTTCTACATTGGCAGACCAAGAGTCTACATGTAAATAACACCTACAAATGTCTCACTTTGAAAAGGATTTATTAACCTTCAACTTACAAAACAGGAGGAAAAAAGCCTCAGTTATTTCTATGTTGAGTCAGTCCTCTGCTCAGGACATGAACTCACCGAATACCCTGAACGATTCACACTGATTCCACTTCTCTGGTCCAGTTTATCACATTTATACAGACACCATCCAGGGGCCGAATTCAGACCCTTTAGCGGCCGGTTCAGGGACCCGGGCCACGTGTTTGACACCCTTGTATTAACTAACCTTGTGCTGGTTCTTTACAATAAGTCCTGAATCATCCTGTAAATGTAAAAATCTAAAATCCTTCTGTTACTTCTCCCTAAACATACTTTATTGAGGAAGCTTTTATTAAAACATTTAAATTAGAAGATCTTTGATCATTAAGATTAATGTAGGAACAACACATTAAACAGTGGTGTGTTTCAAGGGCTGATTATCTGGAATTTCCTCACACAAAAGAAAGCAACCAAAGAAACCAGGAAACCAACGATCCGTGCCTGTGATCATGTTGTGTACGTGCCTGCAGCTGGAGGAGGAGCTGGAGGAAGAAAAGTCCTGGACTAAATGTACTTTTACTCATGTTTGGCTTTCAGGTGCTTCATCAAATACATCGTTAGAAATACCATTTTCTATTTCATCATATATTTTGTTAAATGTTTATTCAGTTTTAAACGATGAAGAAAATCCGACCTCATCCATCCAGTTCCAGATGTGGTGTTACAGTGGTTTAATGAGAAATAACTTTCGGGACAGACTTCACTCTGGTATCAGTAGAATAAAGACTTGGGGCATGTTTGTGACGTCACAATCACACATGCATTGTCTTTTAAAGTCACGCAGCCGCAGAGCTAATGCGGGTTTTCCCCGCAGGAGGCAGAGAGCGTGCTCCACCTGCTGCTCCGCGTCACGGCCACACCTGACCGCCGGAAGCTCCCTGGCTATAAAAGCCGCATCTGGAACAGCTGCATCAGAACAGCTGCCGCTTCTCTGTGTGAATCATCATGGAGGATCAGCGGCATCCCATCAGCGTCTGTTTCATCGGAGTGATGCACAAGGAGAAGAGCAAAGTAAAGACGAGATCAGTTACTTCACTGAGAGTTGGTGCTTTTCCCACAGTGTGATATAGTCGTAATTTACTCTTTTTTCCAGATGTACGTGGCCTCGGTGCTGTGGTCAGACCAGAACGATATTGTCGTTTACAGAACGCTTCGGGATTTCAAGGAAATACACGTAAATATACGAAGAAGAAAACGGGATTAGTGTTTCTCGCGCGTGTTTCTAGTGTTAAATTTCGTGATTTTCACCCAAATCTCTGTTTATTACAGATACAGATGAAGAAGTCGTTCCCAGCCGCGGGCAAGACGAAGAGATCCGACAGAATCATCCCCAAATTTCCAGGTATGTCGTGCGTAATCCGTGCGTAAACCGTGCGTAATCCGTTCGTAAACCGTGCGTAACCCGTGCGTAATCCCCGCCGCCCGCCTGATCCGCGCTGTGCCCGCAGACAGGCGCGTGAAGCGCGGCCGCAGGAAGACCCCCAGCAGGTCCCTGGAGCGACTCAAGCTGCTGCAGAAATACTGCGACGAGCTGCTGAGCTGCGACCCGCGCGTGCCGCAGTCCGCGCACCTCATCCGGTTCTTCCACCCCACGGACCAGGACCTGCAGCCCGACTTCTCCAAGAACAGGTGGACTAACAACACACGCTGATTAGGTTTATCCTGAAGCATAATGGGCTTCGGTGGTTTCTTAAAAAGCTTTTGGGTGCCTAGAGTTCAGCTCGTCATTGTGGCAGAAACAGAGAAACGGAGGATGTGTATCCATAAAAAATAGTTATGCCAGAAAATGTGTCAAACATCTAACTTATGCAGGAATAAAAAAATACATTTTTCAACATTATTGAGAAAGGGGAGAAAAAACATGGCGTGGTTGCTTTGTTCTTCAGAGCTGGACATGGATGAAGGAGAATAAAACACACACAGACGCTCTTTGTTAACTCGTTTAAACCCAGATTTGCTTTTAAAGTGTTCATGCATTTATCGGTTAACTGGCAACATCAACATGCCTAAAAACAAACTAAAAAATATCCTACATATTGATGAGTAGAAAATGACCATAAATAACTGTGTCGTCCTCAGCGTCATGGTCACACCTTCAGACGTCCGGGGCAGCCAGGGCCGCAGCCAGGGCGGTGGTGGCGTGACGCAGCCGTTCGTCACGGAGACGTACCGGTGCGTGGCCCCCTACGACACCAGGGACACCAAGAACAAACCCTTCAGAGTGGAGACGGACGAGAGGGTGGACGTGCTCATCAAGGACCGAGCAGGTGAGAGCAGAGGCTGCAGCCAGACGCACGGCGGCAGCATTCAGGGCCCAACCCGCTGACCTCTGACCCCTCGGTGCAGGCTGGTGGCTGGTGGAGAACGAGGACAAACGCATGGCCTGGTTCCCCGCTCCTTACCTGGAGAAGCTGGAGGATGATGAAGACGATGGAGATGAAGATTACACAGACGTGTCTGAAACAGGTGATGAACTAAATACAGTTTCTGTTTAATTCTTTTTTTTAAATATTGGCTTATTTCAGCTTTTTCATCAACATCCAGTTTTGACTTTTAGAAACCTGAGATGTTGAGAATTTACAATGAAGTGATGACACATGTTTAATGGATGAAGATCCTGGAACTTCATTAATTTCTTTAAATTTGGCTGCAGATTTATTGAATTTATTGATAGCACTTTAAATATTATTATATAACTCCTATAAATATAAACCATTATAGCCCAAATCCTTTATCAATTGATTCTAGAATTATGTTTAGAGGTTTTTCTTGATTCTTGAAGCAGCCGCCTTCATGAAAAATAATATTAAATTGTCATTTTTATCCTAAAGAATATAAAACCATGACTCAAAGAACATGTCTATTGTCCTGTGAGTGTGATAATTAAACTCAGATTAAAGTGATTTTACCAGACGTGGCAGCATCACCAAAAAAGGACATACCATTATTTTAAGCGTTTTAACGGTTTGTTTTTCACCCCCAGCTAAGCGGTACACTGCTGTCAAGAGCTACAAAGCCACCAAAGACGATGAGATCAGCGTCTCCATCGGCACAGCGGTGGACGTCCTGCAGAAGTCTGACAACGGCTGGTGGCTCGTCAGGTTTTTATAAATCACACTAAACAGGACGATCAGTAACAGGCAGAGAGACGGAAACCAACCTGATGCACGAAGACGTATAATTACAGCTCAGTGAGAACAATGTAAACTCAGCAGATCGTCTCCTGATACCATTGTCTGAGCTCATGTGGTCACATTCCTTTGAAATCAAGTTCCTGCCTGAATAAGAGCCGGAGCCTCTGGGAACAGAAAGTCAGCTTTCTTTTGTTTTATAACAAATAATACATATTTGGGTTCATACGTAATAGACACCTCATTTTTACATTTCATACACTATATATACACACACACACACACACACACACACATTATATATATATACAGATGCTGCCTCTCATCTCGGAATATTTCTGTATTTTCAGCCCTGGTTTTTATATTATTTTAATATCGCTCCTCGTCAGTTAAATTCACCTTTTCCCTCAATGTAAATTATCCAACAGGAACCCAGGATGTTTGCTGCGTTACCATATTTCTACACTGGAATTTAGCCTGAACGATAAACTTGTGTTTTTTATGCATACATAATATGGTAACGTACATGTTTTTATATAATTAACAGTATTATATAGGTTCAAATAGACAGTATCCTTTACTTCATTCTACTGCATTTTTCTCAAAAAGAAATATAGATCTTCCTCTAATTTTGTCACTGTCCTAATAAAGGCCTGGGCCTGTATTAGAGAATTTACGGTAACCACATGTAATAAAACGACACGCTGACACTATTTCCCATCAGGATTAAATTTTATTATAAACAGACTCAAACATGCACAACTATTTAAGATATTTTTTCCATCGTGAATGAATCCAGGTTCTCTTCTCTCCACAGGGTCAAAGGTCAAGCGGGTTACATCCCCTCCATGTACCTGCAGCCCTCCGCTGGGCCTCACCTCCGGCTGACCCCCCACCACCCGAACCTCCACCAGGACCGCCGCGCCTCCTCGCAGCTCGTCTCCTCCTCCGTCCTGACGCCGCCGTCATCGTCCCTCCACCTGAGCCGGTCTCAGGGGAACCTGGTGGACCTGCTGCAGCCCGCCGCCGCCGCCGCGTCACCACACAGATCCACCTCCCTCAGCGCCCTGTGTGAGCAGCCCCCGGCCCCCGCCACCGCCCGACCCGCCCCGAGCTCCGCCACCGCCGCCTCTCCTGCACCACGGACCGCCGCTCCTCCCCCCGTCATCACGGTGGAGTTGGACGGCGAGGAGCCCGACGGGGGGCGGAGCCTGGAGGAGGACGCCAGCAGCGAGGGGGCCTGCCTCAGCCCGGCGGGGAGGATGCTGCCCAGCGTGTCCGACCCAAACCTCTACAAGGACCCCAAGACCCCCAGGGTGCCCCCCAGGCCTCAGACCCGGGAGATCCTGGCCCGCTGCACCACCGTCACGCGGAAGAACGCCAGCCGGGCCTCGCCAACGCCGGCCGCCATCCCCAGCAGATAGATTTAAAATTATAATAATGTAAAATTTATTTTTAATCAGACCAGATAAATTTGGGACGATGTGTTTTTATAAAATAAACGCTCTGGTGCAGTGGAAAAAAAAAGTAAGACATAAAATTGAAACTTTCTGAGGTTAAATTTCCAGAGAAAAACTCTGTTATACACCAGTCCTGGTTTAATAAAAGCACTGGAGTTAGTTACCGTAATGTTTTTTTGTTTGTTTTTCCTCAGCAAAGTTTTTATCAGGGAGGAATTAATCTCTAGTTTCTAAATTACCACCATACCACTCTGCGCACACACACACACACACACACACATACACATATATATGTGTGTGTGTGTGTGTATATGTATATATATATATATATATATATATATATACACACACACACACTTTAAACTGCTGCCACTTTGAAAATCCAAAAATAGTATCACTTAATTAATCAAATATTAATTAAAAGACAAGACATTTTTATTCATTTGAAGTCAGAGATTTGGTGGTATAGACGTGTGTAGACCAACATAAAAAACAAACATCGTTCCTGTTGAGCCGGTGGATCAGGACTAAACAACATTACAGAAGCTGCAGAAAAACAACAACCTTCCTCCTTCAGTCGTTGTTCGTCTGTCGCAGGAATTCAGGATCATAGAGTCTGTAGAGTTGTTGCTGGCTGACCTGTGTCATTAATTCATTAATTAGACCCCCAGCAGCACACGGAGCTGAACAGTCACCTGTTTTTTAACGATTTGACTTCCTGTCAGCTGGTCAACGCCGGGCGGCGTTCCTCCTCCTCCTCCTCCTCTGAACTCTCCTCCCCATCGGAGCGTTTTCCGTTCGTTTCTCTGGTGGACACCTTCCTGGTGACGCTGACCTCCTCGTCCTCGTCCTCCATTTCCTCGACGGGGGGGTCGGGGTCTTCGTCTTGTCCGCTGTCGCCGTCGTCCTGTTTCTCGTCAGCGCCGCTCGTTTCCTTGTCGATCAGGAAAAGAGGCGGAGTCTGATCCAGAGGAGCAGGATCCAACTCCTGATCCGGGCCCAGGCTGGAGGATGGAACGACATGGAATAGCAAATACAAGTTGTTATGATCATGGTGTATAAGTAAAAAAATAGAGGATTCAACATTATAATTAAATGATTTCTTTCTATAATAAAGCAGCCAGAGAAACCAGACCAAACCAAAAATCTTCAGATTGTCAAAGCGTTTTTTTTTGTCAGGTTTAGTTTTAATCAACTATTTTACACGTGATCATCAACCACTTTAATTGATG
>JAYKQN010000011.1:805000-982500 GCA_036785175.1 Eupleurogrammus muticus
CACCAGACCGTCTGAGCCACTGGGGAACGAACACACACAAACACACAACACACAGGTTTTGAATTAAAAACTTTACGAAACAGTCTGGATGCAGAATCCAATAAATGAAGTTTCTCACGGCTGGAAATAATATTCAGCATAATGCTAACAGACAAAAACTAACTGGTTTATCTGAATGGGGAAAAAATATAGAAAATAATCATTTATTTGCAGATATTTAAAAAGGTACCATTTAGAGGAAAGTGAAGTTTTAACAGTAAGGCTGCAACTGACTATAAAATGTCTAAAATTGACGATTTTACAGTGTAAAATGTTGATCAGTGTTTCCCCAAAGCTGAAGATTGAAGCTAAAATGTCTTTTTTTGTCCACAACCCAAAGATCATCAGTTTACTATTATAGAAGAATAAAGAAAGCAGGAAATAATCAGAGAACAGAAGCTGGACCAGAGAATCTGGACATTTTAGAATTAAAAAAAAAGACTCAAATCCATTTATTAAAAAACAATGCAGATCTCAATATTTAAAGCTGCAGTTAGATGAGTTACCTAATAACTTCCTGTTTAGTATAAAACTATAATAAGATTATAATAAGATTAATATATAATAAACTGTATACAGTAAGTAAGATATTATACATGCGAAACATGTTTTTATATATCATAAATGTTTGTTTAAGTCAAACACAAACAGATTAGATTCCTTTTGAGATGTTTTCAGTAAAAACCTAACGAAGATAAACATATCTGCTGTGCATTTTACATAACGTGTATTATGTATTTAAATGTGTGAGCGTGTTTGTACGTCACCTGGTGAGCAGCTGAGTCCCTCGACTCACAAAGATGACTTTCAGAACAGAAGCGTCGTGGCCCTCGAACGTCTAAAAACAGGAGAAACGGAAAAATCCATCACAGCATTGCTACGTTTAAAGTCACAGTCAAACACAGGAAAGTTAATTTACACTTGTACTCAATGAATTATCATTAGACTAAATTAGACCTTCAGGCAGCTGAAGTCCTGCAGACTCCACAGTTTGGCGGTGCCGTCCGCCGAGCTGGTGGCCAGGACCTGGTCCATGGGGGAGAAGGCCACGGCCCAGACGCCGCGGCGGTGGCCCCGGAAGACCCCCAGCAGGCCCAGGGCCCCCTGGCCCCCCACGGACCACAGCTTGGCCGTGCGGTCCTGGGAGCCCGACGCCAGCAGCCTGTCGTTGGGGGACACCGCCACGCTGTTCACGTCCTGCGGGGAAAAAAGACTTATCAGGAAAGGTGGAGCAGATTGGACGGAAGGAGAATAAACAAGATGATTAAATATTAAGTTTAAACTGAAGGAAATCAGCTACGAGGAGGAACATGGAAATGGAGCAGCCCATATAAGATGAATGAATCGATGGTTCACAGGTGGAGGACGCTGGAAAACAAGCTGACAGGTCAGAGGAAACTCAGCTGAGATGGAGGAAAGACTACAGGTACTACTCGGAAAATTAGAATATTGTGTAAAAGTTGTTTTATTCATGCAATTCAACATAAAAGGTGAAACCAATACATTTTATAGACTCATTACAAGCAAAGTGAGATATTTCAAGCTTTTATTTGTTTTGATTTTGCTCATTAGGACTTGCAGCTTCAGAAAACCTCAAATTCAAAAACTCAGAAAATTAGAATACTGTTAAAAGCTTCAGTATTGAAGGCTCAAAGTGTCACACACTAATCAGGTAAGTAATCCAAAACACCTGCAAAAGGGTCCCGAGCCTTTAAAAAGCCTGTGTCTTTGGTTTAGAAGAATTCACAATCATGGGGAAGACTGCAGATCTGACAGTTGTGCAGAAAACCATCATTGACTCCCTGCACAAGGTGGGTAAGACACAAAAAGTGATCGCAAAAGAAGCTGGATGTTCTCAGAGTGCTGTGTCAAAGCACATTAATGGACAGTTAAGTGGAAGGCAGAAGTGTGGAAGAAAACGGTGTACAAGCCGGAGGGATGACCGCAGCCTGGAGAAGATGGTCAGGAAAGGGCCATTCAAAAGTGTGGGGGAACTTCATAAGGAGTGGACTCAAGCTGGAGTTGCTGCTTCAAGAGAAACGACACGCAGGAGGATGCTGGACATGGGCTTCAAATGTCGTATTCCTGTTGTCAAGCCGCTCCTCACGAGCAAGCAACGCCAGAGGCGCCTTAGCTGGGCTAGAGAAAAGAAAGACTGGACTGTTGCCCAGTGGTCCAAAGTCCTCTTTTCTGATGAGAGCAAGTTTTGCATCTCATTTGGCAACAAAGGTCCCAGAGTCTGGAGGAAGACCGGAGAGGCGCAAAATGGAAGATGCATGAAGTCCAGTGTTAAGTTTCCCCAGGCTGTGATGACTTGGGGATCCATGTCAGCTGCTGGTGTTGGTCCTCTGTGCTTTATCAAGTCCAGCATAAACGCAGCTGTCTACCAGGACATTTTAGAGCACTTCATGCTTGCTTCAGCGGACCAGCTTTATGGGGATGCAGATTTCATCTTCCAGCAGGACTTGGCACCTGCCCACACTGCCAAAAGTACAAAATCCTGGTTCAACAACCATGGGATTACTGTGCTTGATTGGCCCGCAAACTCACCTGACCTGAACCCCATAGAAAATCTGTGGGGCATTGCCAAGAGAAAGCTGAACGGGAAGAGACCAAACAATAAAGAAGAGCTCAAGGCCGCGATTGAAGCATGTTGGTCTTCCATAACACCGGAGATGTGCCACAACCTGGTAGCATCCATGCCGCGCAGGATTAAGGCAGTCATTCGTTCAAAAGGGGCCCCAACCAAGTACTAAGTACAGATGCAACATTTTATTTTCAGAGGCCTGACATTTTTGTATTTAAAATCCCTTTTTTAAATTGATTTCAAGCAATATTCTAATTTTCTGAGTTTTTGAATTTCAGGTTTCTGAAGCTGTAAGTTCTAATGAGCAAAATCAAAACAAATAAAAGCTTGAAATATCTGACTTTGCATTTAATAATACTATAAAATGTATTAGTTTCACCTTTTATGTTAAATTGCCCGAATAAAACAACTTTTACACGATATTCTAATTTTCCGAGTAGTACCTGTAGATCAGTGGATCACAGAGCAGAGATTGGATCAGTGGATCACAGAGAAAAGAACAGTGGGAGAAGCGTTCTGATGGTCACCATTGGACTAAAAGCAGTAAAGCAGCAGAAGAAATGAAAATTGAACATTTCCGTCTTGGTGCTTTCGTTTCGGTGCCATTTCTCCATCCAGACCAGGACTACGGTAGCACAGCAACTTCCAGCGGATTATAAAGCATCATTTAGAGGAAAGTGACTCTGATGGTGAAGAAAGTGAAGCTGACATGTTTGATGGAGATTTAGCTGCTGTTGGAATCAGAAACAGAGGATGAGGACTTTGATGGTTTGATTGATGACATTACCCCGCTCTATTTTTAAATACACACACTTGTGTGCTTGTTTTATCCGTGTGTTTTACCATGATGATTAAAAAATGTTAGTACTTTGTAATCAATACTTAAATAAAGCATAACCAAACTCAGTTTAACTTCCGCTCTATGTGTGTATATATCTATGTGTATATATCTATGTGTGTATATAAACCCTCCCCTATAGTTAGGTTCCTTATGTGTGTGTTAAATACAGTAATGACACACAGAACTGAGACTGAGTCTTTTAGTATGGGGCCTTATGGTCCTGATAATACGTTATTCTCAGTAGGAATGTCCTGCATAAAAAAACAAAACGGTGCTGTTACAGCGTATCTAACTATCAGGAAACGCTGCTGGAATCCTGCTTATCATCGACTTTCATCACTGAGCTGCAGGAACTGGGCTGATGTGGTCATCAATCTCACTTTGACAGTGAGAAAAAATGGTGGCAGCACCAAAGCAGCGAAACCTGCAGAGTGAGAATGGAGCAGCAGCTAAATCTATTTTTGGACTATTTGGAGGGAGTGATGCTGAAAGGTCACAACAATTAAAACAAATAGGACCGGATGCTCCACCAGTCGCTGCTTTTGTTCTCAAATGACAGCTTGAACATGGTGTCATTGGACTGCAAAGGTCATAATTATTAACAGAGGATACGACACGAGAGACTCTTCCTACTCTGTGAATGACAGCTGGTCAAATCCTGTTTGTATGAACCAAACAGCTACTGGTAGATTAATCCACTACCAGAACAGCTGATAAACAGTGGATGTTCTGTCACCTTATCGTGGGCCTTCTCTGTGGTTCTGGCCGTCAGCTGGTGCGTCTCCCCACCTGTGGACAGGTCTGCAGGTAGATCCCAGACCTTTATGGTACAGTCCTGACTGCCGGACACCAGGAAAGACGCCTTCATCCTGGACAGAACCAGCGGAGCCTCGTTATTGTAGCATAGAACGCACAGAAAATCTGTTTTTAATCTAAGAATTATTATTCCGACTCTGCATGAGAAGCCTGAACACCAAACACCTGTGCATATTTTAACCACAGAAAGTTTGATGAAGAAGTCAGATCAATTTCATTAAATCAGATGAAGGCAGGTGTGTGTGTGTGTGTATGTGTGTGTTACCTGGAGCAGGTGATGGAGCCCACAGCGTTGGTGTGGCTGGAGCCGTGGGCCACACACTGGACCTGATGACTGTCACTGTCCATCAGCCACACACGCACCGACCTGTCCTACACACACACACACACACACACACACACACACACACACACACACACACACACACACACACATTACTGAGTAATACAAGTCCTACTTGTAATTAAAAATGTGCGTATCATAGTCAAGTTATGGTACTTGTTAAAACTGAACAGTTTAATACAGATATTTATTTTTTATCTGTGTTACCTTCGCACAGCTTACGAACATGAAGCCCTTTTTGAACACGTCCAGTGACAGAACAGTGTCTGTGGAAGATAAAAAAAAGAAAATAAAAGAAAAGAAACAGAAGAGAAGAGATGTGTCAGGAAACATTAACAAACCTGCTAATTCATTTTCTATTCATGAAAGATGATTGTTTCAGATGTGAAAACTCAACAATATAGAATATATATCTCAATCCATAATGTGAATAAGACCCACACACACACACGCACACGCACACGCACACACACACACACACACACACACACACACACACACACACACACACACACACACATACACACACACACACACACACCTGTGTGTCCGTAGAGGATCTGGCAGCTGTTGGTGAGCAGGTCAAACACCTTGAGCTGACAGCTGTTTGTTGCCACGACGATGTGGCTGTCGTTTTTACCCAGAAACCTCACGTCCAGGACCTCGTCGTTGTAGCCCACGAACTGTGGAGTCAGAGAAATAAACTAAGAATTAATTCCTTTATTCATCGTTGGTGTTACACAAAGAAAATAAACTAAATCATGCAAATAACATGTAAATTCTCATTTTAAAAAGGACATAGTACGGCTGCAAGATTGTTACAGGAATAATAATTTAACTTGTGTAATGTACTTTTTATTAATGGTTTAATAGACCAGCATCATCAGCATTTGCAGATACTTCAATACAAAATAAAAATTTAATTCATTGAAAATTACTGAAGATGTTTTAAATATATGCAGGTATTTTATTCTTAATGACCTACTTTTATATGTAAATGTAAGTATTTCATACCAGTGGATAACAATGATTACTGGTTATTTTTTAGTTTTCTATAATTTAAGGAGTGGGAGAAAAAAAAAGGTGAATGTGACCACTTTATACTGAAGTTGATTTGTCTGTGAAATGACTTCAATAATTGATCAATAATCGTATGGATTACTCATTAATAAGAGAATGTGATCAGCATAGAAGTACGGTAAGGCTGCAACTAGCGATCCATAAAATGTCTGAAAATGGTGTGAAAATGACAATTTTACAGTGAAGCTGTTAATAACTACTTTGATAATTAATCAACTATTTATTAAAACAGTTCATTGATTGTTGTTCAGTTCAAAAAATGATGTAAAATGTTGATCAGCTGAAGATTCAACTTAAAGTCAAATGACTGATGTTTGATTCAAATAATGATCCATTATCAAGGGAAGTATGATGTTTATGAGCCATTCCTATTGTATTGATTATGTGGCTATTGATGATACATATATTCCTATAATGTGATAATATAACCTGATATTTGATTTCCAAACTAAATGATGATTAGTGGGGTGTGAACAGCGTACCTGCTGCTGCGGGCTGAGGTGTGGCAGCTGGTAGAACAGCAGGTTGTGCTCAGCCGTGACCGCAGCCAGCCGGGAGGAGGCGGGCAGGTGCAGCAGGTAGACCAGCCCCCGGGGGTTGTCCTCCTTCTCCTCCTCACCCTGGTCCCCGCCAGCCGGGGGGGCGTGGGGGGTCTGGGTGTGGACGCAGCGCGCCGTGCCGGCCTCCCACACCTTCAGCACACCTGTGGAGGGGAGGAGGAGCAGCAGGACAGGTGAGCGGGTTCCAGTGGGGGGGAAGGGCAAACACCACCTGGTTCTGATTCTGGTTCTGGAGGAGGAGTCAGACCTTTGCTGCCGGCCGTGATGAAATGCAAATCTTTGCTTGTCACGCCAATCGGAGAGAAATCCTGGTTGTGGGGCAGCAGCACGACGCCTTCAACAGCCTGGAGACACGAACCTGTTTATTATGTTATTATTCACATGGATCCACCCCAGAATCTTTAAAGATTCAGCCCAGATGAACTGCCAATTATTTTATCTTTATTTTTCCTAATAATCTGCTATATAAAATATGTTTTCACATTTAGGTGTGAAAAGGGGACTTTTATTTTGAAGGACACACAATTTATAACCAGTCCCTTTTGACATGAGAGCATCATTGTCTGAAAATTATTTGTTAAAAAAATATTTTTAACAAATAAAAAGTCACTAACTGGAGAAAGAAAACTTTATTAATTTTTTTTTTACATTTAATTTAATTTTGATGCTTTTTATTTTCCTATACACACACAAGTATCTAGAGCAGTGAGCATGAGAATTAGGCTTTGATGCTTTTTATGTGGTTCAGAAGCAAAGTGGCTAAGGATTAAAAAAAAAAATACTAGATTTTTAGGTTGTGGCCTATGTAATTTAAAATATATAAATCTTTTAGTTTTTTACCTCATAGACCGGTACAGTTCTCTTGGCTTTCATGGTCTTTAGGTCCCACACTGTGCAGATCTTATCTCTGCCAGAGCTGCAAGATTGAAAAAAACAAACTGGAATAAAACACCCGGAACACTCAGAGTTGTGTTTTTTCCGTCCCATCGAGCGTGGCTGACGTCGCCGTTACCTGATGACGGTGTCGCCGTCGGCGCTGAAGCTGAGCGCGGTGACGGCGCTGTAGTGGCTCTGCAGCACGCACACACACCGGCTGCTCGACAGGTCCCACACACGCACGCCGCAGTCCAGGGAAGACGAGAAGAGCTGCAGCCGCCCGATGTCCGGGTGGAACGCCACCAGGCTGCACGTCACAAGAGATCACATCATCATTCACTGTCAATGTTTAATACACACTGCAACAACAACCCAGTTATATTAATAATGTTAAACATTATACATTAATACAATAGAATAGTTAAAGTTAATATTAATAGAATATTTAAGGTTTGTGTAAAAATCAAACCAATTCTGCTCCTCCTTGACTAAACATCATATTTCCCTTGATAATGGATCAATAATCGTATCAAACGTCAGTCATTTAACTCTCTTTAGATGCTGATGATGTTTTGCCGATATGATTATGGATCAATTATTGAATCAAATAGTCACTGAACAGAAAAATAAAGTTTGATATTGGGTGGTCACATTCTGCCTTTTTTCTGGCTGTTATTAAAAATTGAAAATGTTCAATAATCATTGTAATCAAATGATATAAAATATTTTATATCACTATATGTTATCATTATATATATATATATATCATAGATTTTTGTTATTGATTTTATCACTCTAGCAGCATTTTGTGTATGAAATGTGATATAGATAAAGCTTATTACTAGGGATGCACCGATGTGAAAATGTCGGCCGATATCGATATCCGATATACATATCGGCAGTCACTGCCGATATCGATATATGTAGAGAAAAAAAGTTTTCTGTAGTGTCACAAATTTAGTACAGACCAGAAAAAACACTGTACATTTGAAAAGCACAACAGTGCTCTTTATTTAAAGGAAGGCTCACTGTAAAACTCTGTCATGTGGTTAGAGGAAGTACGGCGGAGCGGACCCGATGGAGCTCCGCGGAGGTGGAGGAGGCGGCGGCCGCGGCGGAGGAGGCGGCAGGACGGCGTCCGACACCCCGGAGCAACGTTCCGCGCATTTTTTTTTTGTCTTTTCGGGTGATGCGATGTGACGGAGGAGCCCGCTAGGAGAAACCGCTACAGTTAGTTGGGTCACTGTCTGCGTGTCTCTCGGCGACGCGCTAAGCTAGCTGGTCCTAGCGGGCTGCTCCGTCACATCGCATCGCCCGAAAAGACAAAAAAAATGCGCGGAACGTTGCTCCGGGGTGTCGGACGCCGTCCTGCCGCCTTCTCGTCGGCGGCCGCAGCAGAGGCGGAGGAGGCCGCTGTCTTTTCGGGCGATGTGATGTGACGGAGGAGCCGCTAGGACCAGCTAGCTTAGCTTAGCGCGTCTCCGAGAGACACGCAGACAGTGACACAACTAACTGTAGCGGTTTAACTCTGCCAATTGTTGACATATCGGCCAGAATTTGTTGACATCGGACCGATACCGATATGTTAAAAAACGTGATATATCGGTTGGCCGATATATCGTGCATCACTACTTATTACTATATAACTCAAGTATATTATATGTATTATATATAAACATTATACCCAGTTTTGTCCAGGAACGGCTAATTTATAGTGAGGAGTGTTAATTACGTGCATAATAAATAACAACATTTCTCTGTTCTAGAATCTCGACTTACTGCACAACCCCAGATGACCCTTTGAGGTTGTGGGTGCAGTACTGCTTCACGACGTCCCAGATCTTGATTGTCCCGTCGCAGCCACCTGCAGGACGGGCGAGAAGGCAAACTCTGCAAAACGAGGATCACAAAAGTTTAACAGAATAAAAAAGCAATTCATTAGTCCTGACCTGTGGCCAGGAGCGTGGAGGTGGGGTCAAAGGTCATGCTGGCCACGGGCACGGTGTGAATGGCCCTCCAGGAGCGTGTGCACTGAGCCTGCTTCCAGTCCCACTGCTGCAGCAGCAGGGCCCTGCTGGCCGTCACCAGAACCTGAAGAGCAGCACAGAAACGGTGAAAAATAACCCCAAAAGGCCCATGTTATTAAATATGCTGGTCAGGCATCTCCTCACCTCGTCGTCAGGGCTGAGGGCGAATGACGTGATGTCCTCTTGATCATCCTGCAATCACAATACAAGCAGATAGGATTTTTAAAAAATCTGCAAAGATGAATAAAAACAAAAACCAGGAAACACTCATGGACTCACGTGTTCGATGCTGTGGACGACCTTCCCCGTGCTGATCTCCAACACGTTGATGCGAGATCCACACGTGCAAAAAATATAATTTTCATCCTTGCTGATCTGAATGAGAATGAGCATGTTTTATATGATTTAATGTCAAAAAGAAACTAAACTGTTCAGTGTATAATCTAATTTTTTTTCTGAAACTTGAATGTTTCCTTTCATGTTCACATAATAAAGATTTTGAACATACAGACATTTATGATTATTTACGATGAGAAATAATCAGAATATTGTTATTATAATGTCATCAGGGTCCATGCAATGATCTTAGGACACTAGACTTTCTGTAAGAATCGTAGAAAAGCCCAACCAGGGTCAAGGGTCAGAATTTAGTCTTACGTAGAAATCGTGTATACAACATATGTGTAAGCTGTTTTATTTGTGTATTTCTCTAGCAAACAAATACATAAACGAATAAATAAACAAAAAATCAGGGGAAACGTAGAACACTGTTCGTGGAGGTTCTTTAAACCAAGGACTGAAAAATCAGAAGTCACCAAAACTTTCTGCAAATCTAAATGAGTAAAGTGCCTCTTTACGACCATTAAAGTTGATCCAGCAGGTAATATAAACTAATAAAGACGCAGAACACTCACCTGCACTTTACCTCCTTTGTAAAAAGGCTCAATCTTGCTAGAAACCTCATAACTGCGAGAGAACAACAGGTACCAGGGTAAGTCAATGACGGTAAAAACACAGCTAACTTAGCGTGTGTTTAGCGCCTAGCGACTCGCACGTGCAGTAAATTACGACCTTAAACCGTAAACTTACTTCGTTTTAAATTGGAGGTTCGGATTCGCCATCTTTCTTTCAATAAGACACCAAAAACCAGAATAGTTTATGTCGTTCCGGTGATGTGAAACGACTTATTTCTCACTTTCGCACGTTGGCTGCAGCCGCCGCATCCATCCAGCGTGTTGTCGCCGCGAGTCGCGCTCATTGTGCGTCACCGGCGCGCACAGCGCTGTGATTGGCTGAACGGGCCGCGCCGCTCGCATCGCTGTAAAAATCTAAACTTCTATCAGCGTGTTCGGCTTAAATGGATCCCCACAAAAAGTAAATCAAGGAAAAAGTGAAGTTTGTGGATAATTATAGACGTGCGGTTACGACGCACGTGCATGTTGTGTGATCACGCGCCGTCACCGCAGCAACAACAATAACCGCTATTCACGCAAAAAGAGACGCGTGTTGAGGCTTTTGACGCTGGAACAGCGGGGAAAGGACAAGCCCATTCTCTGCCGGCGTTTATCTAACCTACCGTTGTGTCATTTGTCCACACACACACACACACACACACACACACACTCACGCTCGCTCGCTCACGCACGGTCCCTCCTTCCTGTTCTGTCAGGAATGTTCATGCGTGTGTTGCATTGATAACGCGGGTGTGTGTCCCGCGTGCGACGTGTGACCGCGCCGATATGGAGTAAAGCAGAATGGAAACACGGTGAAGAAAGAAGATTATCATGGTGAGTAGAGGACTGCGTCTGTTTATTCTTATAATACTCATAATTCAGGTTGTTATTCATCACATGTGTTGACAGATTTATTCCACATATCCTTTTATTCCGTATGGGAATTTATTAAAGTGTAGTAATATGTTTGCTTAAAGCTGACAGTTTAAAGTCTTATATGTAGTTAATGTATATTATGGTATGTTTTTAAATTAAATATATTTGAATTACCTTGAAATAATGATGAAAGTAACTTGTGTTTCCAATCATTTCATGTTTTTATGCCCCTGAGGGAAAAAAGTAGTACAAGCAGATGGATTTCTTTGCTTTCTTTAATCATGTGATCAGTCATATGACTTTCCAGAACAATTCTGTTTTGTGAACTCCTGCCTTTATGCTGGAAACACCGTGGTTCAACCCTTTCACAGCCGATGGAGAGAATATTAACCTGTTGACTCACCTGTTGAGATACCCTATGAGTGTGTGTTAGGATGAGCCTGAATGAAGGAGTGTTGTGTTGGCCCTGACCCAGGCGGACCCAGAGGTGTCGACCCAGAGCGGGGGCTACGATGTGGAGCTGTTTGTGGACACTCCAGACTACGACCTGATCTGCACCATCTGCCAGGGGGTGCTCAGGTGTCCCGTCAGAGCCGCGTGCCACCACATCTTCTGCAAGAAATGCATCTTACAGTGGCTGAAGAGGTACGAAACACCTGGAATGGGCACATCTGTCTGAGGAGGATGAAGAACTTACTCAGTTTTATTCTCTCCAGACAGGAGACCTGCCCCTGCTGCAGGAAACCCATGAACCCCAACTTGATCTTTGTCATGTTCAAGCTGAGCAAATCCATTGGACGCATGAAGATCAAGGTAAGAAACAAGTTGAATCTGTACACATATTCATTATCATGTTTCCACAAGATGAGAAAGTCAAAAACCTTTTAAAAATACAGTTTTAAGAAGCATTCATCAGGTCTCGAAAATGTACATTATATGTTTATGTTGGTTTCTTGTCATTTAAAAAGCCAATTTGTTACCATTTATTTTTACAAAAATCATGATATGGTGCTATTTTGGCACAAAATGTCAAAAAAGAATGATCTATTTTAAATAAGTAATCAACATGAAAAGCAGTGGGACTTTATTAATAAAGAAAGTGTCTATAATAATATAATAATAATGATGTTCAATAAATTAATCAACTATCCAAATAGTCATGAGTTGCAGCCCTGGTGGGTAATAATGTGTGGATTCATGTGAACACGTTATGAGTGTAAGTAGAGCTTTCTGACTTGATCATCTTGCCAAACATTATTTGTCACTGACCCTCACCTCATTTTGTCTTGTCTTATCACATGTAATCTCATATTTGACTACAAAAGTCTTGTAGAATGTAATTTGTGGGGGACACAGTGGATAATCCACTCATCCAGCTGTTTCCCTCCTTCCTCCCAGTGTAAGAATGAGATCCGGGGCTGCGGGGAGACCTTCCCCCTGTCGGAGCAGTTCTGCCACGGCGTGAGCTGCCTGTACGAGCTCATCCCGTGCCCGTACCAGGGCTGCCGCGCCCAGCTGCTGCGCCGCGACCTGGACGCGCACTCGCGCCACTGCGACCACTGGCGCCAGCCCTGCCACATGGGCTGCGGCGTCATCCTGTCGCGCCGCACCGAGGCCCAGCACAACTGCTACAGGCGGCTGCGGCAGGAGTACGAGGCCCGGCAGCGGAACCACCGGGCCATCGCCGCCGCGCTGCAGCGCAAGATGCGCAGGATGCAGAGCACCATGGCGCACATGAAGAGGCAGATCGGCCTGATCTGCGAGAGCCTGGAGGTGATGGACGACCTGCGCGAGGTGGAGGAGGAGGAGGAGGACCCGGGGGAGAGCAGCGGCAGCTCGGCCGGGACGCCGAGCGGCAACAGCTGAGCTGGAGGGTCGCTGCAGCCACCTCCAGGTGCTCCACCCTCCAGGAGGCTGAAGAACGGTGTTCATAGAGCGCCATGGAACGGGTGAAATCATGCATTCAACCAAACATCACATCATTGCACAGGTGTAAAAACAGCACTGGACACCCAAACCCAACATGGCTCAGGTCAAAATTTTAGAACAAAAGCTCCTCTTCTCTGCTGTGACATGATTTTATCACCCAATGATTCGTCTCTGTTGAGATAGAACACAGAGAAACTGAAGTTAAACTCTCTGACTGCAGGAAATGCAAAAAATAAAAGTAGTGGCCAGGTCCTGTCATCTGTCAATTCAGAAATGTATATATATTTATATAAAAATAAGACATTTACTGTGAAATTTGAAGCTGTGTGTATGAATCCTGCTTGTCTTGGGAACTTTGAATGGGATTTCACTTAAAATTCACATGCAATCAGGGCAGGTGAGTAATTACTTTTGGGGATATAGAGTGAGGCACTGGTCAAAGGTTTTGGACACACTTCAACATGAGTGAATTTGTATGAACTTTGTGCTGTTGTTTCATCTATTTTGTAAATAAAGTGTTTGACGTTAGGATAAATCCTGTTTTCATGTCGTCATTGAAGAGAAACCTGACGCATAGGTCTGTTAATGTTATACAGGATAATATTTTGCATACATCTTTTAAAACAAGTTACAAAGTGATTTACATGGTTCAATTAAGTCAACAATTAGGTAGTCAGGCATTTTTAAACAAATAAATAATTAAGGAGAGAAATGATCAAAAGATAAAAAAAAACAATAAAAAGACAGTACTATTCAAATCGATTGAAAAATTGTATTAATTAACAAGGCATTTATTATTCATTAGGTTCTAATTAAAGACACTATTTAAAATGACATGATCTTACATTCCAATAAACATCTGTAAGTTCATTGGAATGTTGAATAAGAATGTCTGCATTAATAAATAGTATAGTGTGGTATAATATTAACAATAAAACTAACAAGAAACAAGAAAAAAATCGGTTGTAATAAAATAGACATGTTGGAAATACAACAACTAAAGGCCTTTATTTTGGATTAGAAAAATAAAGTAGTCAGACATTAAGCTTGTAATTCATGACATTCAAGCATAAATCACCACTATCTTATTCAGGGGCTATATTAAAAGGTAATTATATAAAAAGCAGCATGCATGTATTTTTTTAATTTTTTATAAGTAATAAGTAAATTACTTAAAAGATGTCATATTATCTTATATTATGTGATGTATTCCAACAAAAAAAAAGGTTCATTATAACATTCATAACTGAATTTATTGACTTATACCTTTTGATTATTGGTGATAAAAACCCGCCGGCAGGGAGCAGCAGTCAGCGGCCTGTTCTCGTGAAGGAAACATCGCGATGACTTGTGCTAATATAACCCGGCGAGACTTGGCTCGGGTCTTCTTCCTGTTATAACGATCACGTAAGTTGAACGTCGACTCCTTTGATTCTGGCCCAAATCCTCTTTAATCTCAAGCATCGTTCGGCCAAACACTTCCACATTTGCTATAATATCACACGAGATGAGGATATTTTTATATACCGACTTATGTATTAGCGCAGTGAAGCAGAATATTACGATATTTGAGGTTTGATGTAGCGAGGTCTTCAGCGTTAAATATGGCCGCCATGCTCGTGTTTTAAGAGGAACGCCGGTACTGGGCGATATAACCGCGTAATTCATTAGCTACTAAAATACTAACTAATGTTTTTGTCCTGCAGCAAATGGCGGACGACGCCGGTGGTAGAGGAGGGTTTCGCGGAGGTTTTGGCGACAGGGGTCGCGGCCGGGGCCGTGGACGCGGCAGAGGCCGCGGCAGGGGCCGCGGTGCCCGGGGCGGCAAGTCCGAGGACAAGGAGGTGGGTCCCCGACTCCGGAACCGTCCGGAAAAATGTTCTAATACTCACTCTAACCCCCGGTTCTGGTAACTTTGACGGTCATTCTGTGTTGTAGTGGGTTCCAGTCACCAAACTGGGCCGCCTGGTGAAGGACATGAAGATCAAATCCCTGGAGGAGATCTACCTGTACTCCCTGCCCATCAAGGTGAGCAGCACGTGACAGTGACAGGTGGAGTGTGTTCACGTTGTGTTTAAACACTGAGGGGTTTTCTGCAGTTAGTGATTTCATGTTGTATTTACCTTTTTAAATGGGACGTTCAAGAGGTGAAATTTGCTTTTGTCAATGACAGCAGAGTTTTTTTCCTACCATAATAAACCTCAGCAACACTAAATATGCACAATTATTGTAGAAATGAATATGAAGAGCATCAAAACCAATGTTTTCTTCTCCCAAATCCAGTGGTTGTAACTTACCACAAATTAATTTCTGCAGCAAGTTCCGAAATCATTGATTGTAGTGTTTCCAACATTTAAATATTTCCACAATATATTATACACTCTACGTTGTATAATGAAATAAAGGGAATGTAAACCCTATTGCACATTTGTGTGCAGCTGCATTATGTAATAAATGGATAAATAAGTGTGTTGCACATAGATGATGATTCATAAAACCTGTAAAGTCAGATGAGTGTTGGTTCCTCATAGACTATTCTCATTAAGAATATTGTGCATCCTCCTGCTTATTTTGTGTAACATTAGGAACGATGGGTAGAAAATGCAGAATAATGTAAAAAAGTAAACTTAGTAAATCTGTCTCAAAACTGAATTATTATAACAAAACTATACCAGTGGAGGATGGATGTTTTCTTCTTACCACCAAAGTCGTAAAATATCTTATCTTTCCATCCGCAGGAGTCTGAGATCATCGACTTCTTCCTGGGTTCAGGTCTGAAGGACGAGGTGCTGAAGATCATGCCGGTCCAGAAGCAGACCAGGGCCGGTCAGCGCACCAGGTTCAAGGTGGGTTCAGGTGACGGGTGTAGCACAGGTGATGGTAGAGACCCTTAAATTCACAAAAAATAGACCACAGATCCCATCTCATAGGTGTTGTGCTTTTAGGAACAGAAAATGTGGTCCAAATGAAATGAATTAATGAAATAGAGCGTAAATGTATAAAACTCCCTTATTTTCAACCTATTAAAGTTCCCAATGAAAAGCAGTGATGTGACTTTTTGGAATTCTTTTTCCTCCAACAGGCGTTCGTCGCCATCGGTGACTACAACGGCCACGTGGGTCTGGGCGTGAAGTGCTCCAAGGAGGTGGCCACCGCCATCCGCGGCGCCATCATCCTGGCCAAGCTGTCCATCGTGCCGGTGAGGAGGGGCTACTGGGGCAACAAGATCGGCAAGCCCCACACGGTGCCCTGCAAGGTGACGGGCCGCTGCGGCTCCGTCCTGGTGCGCCTCATCCCGGCGCCCCGCGGCACAGGCATCGTGTCCGCCCCCGTGCCCAAGAAGCTGCTGATGATGGCCGGTATCGACGACTGCTACACCTCCGCCCGCGGCTGCACCGCCACGCTCGGCAACTTCGGTAAGAACCAGGCGACTCCACGTCCACGGCTGGTTTTTGTCTCTTCACCAGGGTTCCAACAGGGTCTAAAAGTTCTTAAAAGCACTGAATTCATGAACTTTGGAAAGGATAACTTGACTTGAATTTTGATATCTTATTTTAGTGGGGTAAAAACCAATCAAACTCACAGGCTTAAGCGTCCCATTTTGTACAAAGACCAATGAATGATGCTCTGAGTATTTTAAGACAATTTGAAGAGAATTTTATTACTTGGGTCATAACTGAACTCCTCGTTGGAATCTCAAAGTATAATTTGTTAACCGCTATTTGGATTAAATGACGTGGTCTGAATTAAAAATTGGTGAAATTGTCGTGGCCCAAATAATTCTGTATTGCCAGAAGTTTTGTTGAAGAATCTTAGTGTTAATGTCATCGTGGTTAATTTAGATGATTCACCTCAGGAGCCAAACTGAACAAAATCCATGGTAAAAAATGAACTAAACGACTTCCCTTCTTTCACAATAAACCACCTGCTACTTTTAGTGAAAAATATTTTATATGGGTGCAAGTACAGATTAAATAAAATGTTTAGTTTTATATAATGGGTCTTAAAAAAACTAATTTAACCGATAGGATCCTGTGTAACCCTGCTCTCCTTGCTCTGCTCAGCTTCACCTCTGCAGTGGTGTAGTTGTCGTTATCAGGAGAGAAATCAACGAGTATCTTAATGCACGGCAGAAAGACTCTTCCAGTAGTCTCCTCTGTTCCCTTGTTGGTGCTCGACATTTTATTTTTTCACACGAGACGCTGCACATAAATGTGAATCTCCATCCTAAACACCTTTTTTTTTTTTTTCGTTGTTTCCCTCCCCCAGCTAAGGCCACATTCGACGCCATCTCCAAGACCTACAGTTACCTGACCCCTGACCTCTGGAAAGAGACCGTCTTCACAAAGTCTCCCTACCAGGTCCGTACACACACCAGTTAGTCACAGCGTGTTTTAATATGCAGGAGGAGTCATGTGTTAACGTGTTTTTCTGTCCTGTCCAGGAGTTCACGGACCATCTGGCCAAGACTCACACCAGGGTGTCCGTGCAGAGGGGCCAGTCTGTCAACGCCGCTCCCTCCTAAACTTTTTTTGTACAGTGGAATCGTTGAAATAAACGGTCTGGAAACAAAATTTTAACCTGTGTGTGGTCTTATTACTTGTGTTGAACTGTGATTTGACTGTGTAACTGACAAAATATAGAACCTCATATTACATGGACATGCAGCTAGATTTTATTTTACTTGAACACACACACACACACACACACAGGTGGAAGTAATTTGTCTCATGGTATGTGTACTTTAAATTTACTACTGTACGCTGTTGTTAAAACCCTGAAATGGCAGCAGCATTTTTTTTATTCATAAATCTCAGAAAACCTCAGCTCCAACACTAAAGTATATTATCTGTAGTACAACAATGTTACTGCATCTATATATATCTAAATATCCACTCCATATTATATTGCATATATTATATATGTTAATGTTCTGGAATGATCCTCAGTGTGATTTCTAGGATTTAATGGATTTTGCATTGCAGCCAAATGTGCTTAAAGTTTATTGTATATAACAATTAGTGCTTTAGTAATTACTCAAATCCTAAGCATTTTAGTATTTTTTACTTTCACTCTATTTCAAGTTTTTTTTTTTTCTCCTGTATTTTTCTGAAGTTAAAGCAGTGATTTTAATCCTTTTTTGGCTCATGTTTTATGTCTGAGTTGTTGCCAGCTCAAAGAGAATTTCTCGTTTTCATTTCAACAATTTGTTCAAATCATCCAATCACTTGAGTAGGATTTCTCAAGCAGGACTTTTACCTTTAATGGAGTATGTTAATGTTTGAAGTAAAGAATCTAAATACTTTCAAATCCAGCAAATTACCTTCCTCACATGCTGAAATATTCCATCAGTTCTGCTTTGTGTGGTGTGGCAAATGTCTGAATTTGCCTCATACCAAGTTCTGAATTTAATCACAATTACACGTGCACTGTAGCAGACCTGCAACCTTTGGATAATTGTATTAGTACTAAGCAGGAGCAACCTATTGAACATTTTGAGATATACACACACACACCTTGCCTCACTGAGACCCTTCCCAGTTGCATTTTCCACCAATCTATTCTTTTGCTCATTGCATTTGTTTAATTTTGAACCGAACTATTGGGTGTTTTTTTTTTTTTTTATTATATGAATACGATGATGCAGTAACTAAAAACCTCCATGCAGTGACGGTAGTGGGACTCTATGGGCGTTTTCCACATTCACCTTTGTGTTTTATTATTTTAACTGTTATCAAGCATATTTATATAAATATTTATAGTAAAGCAAAACAGGGAGCATCTCTATCACCCCGAAACTAAACTTGCATAAATATAAAACAACTCACCAACCGTAGAAGCTGTTTCTGACCTTATTCTTCTTGGGTGACTTCCCTCGTAGCAGTGGAGGCGTCACAATTGATACTGAATACACAAAATGTTCACAAGTTGACATAAGACACAAACACCCTTGATTTGTCACATAAACTTTATTTTACAAGTATTACACGGGGCAGATAGAGAACAGGTTTTAAGCACTCTGGGCCTGAGCTGCCATCATCCTCTCTTTCTGCTTCATTAGACATTTCCTCGCACTAGCGTACGCTCCCAGGTCGCCGTCTGCAAAACAGCAGGAAGGAAAGTTTCCAGTGAGTTAAAGAATAAATATCCATTCATGAAACAAGAGCGCAAACACTTGCGTTAAGGATTAATCTCTCAAGTTGTGGATCGATCTACAAAATGTCTGCAAAAACACCCAACTCCCCGTTTCCAAGCCCAGAGCTCGTCTGTGAGGCGACTTACAGCGTGACTGGAAGTTGTTGGTCGTCTCCTTGAACAGCTGGATTTCTTTAGCACAGTTCTCCTCGTAGCTGAAGCCTTCCCTCTGATGACAGGCCTGCACCCGCTCCTGGACCACCTTCACGATCTCCTGGTCCACTTTGCTGAGGCGTGAAGAGTCAACAGAGGCTATTAGAGAACAGTGCACTGCCTTACTGTCCTTACCTTGTTAGAAACAGTTTTACACTCACATTTTTCTCTTAAAATAAAATTAAGACAACATGTGGAGACTCATTCCCACTCTCTTTAATACTTTTGTCATTTTATATACCCAAAGCCTTAGAACCCAGCCACTTGTTTCCTTGTATACTACACTAGATGTGGTACACCTAAAGATATTATAAGCAGTTTACACTAGAGAATAGTCACTTTATATTTCTTTATTTCCCTTCAGCCGCTCATCCAGTCGTGTTATGATGCTTCCGATTTGTAGACACTGACAAATTCTCTCTCTGTTTTTTTCCACCACTTCCACATAAAAAACAAGTTATTAGACATCTTAGCAAAGCCTTAACATTGTTTAAACCTAATTTCAGATTTGTGAAACCTTTATTCTACTTGTGATTTTTAAATTAACACATTTCACGGTTTGTTTTGTTTTGGATATTATTAAATATAATTAAGGGTTTACAAATTCAGGGATTGAGTTTAATGAATCCTCGGGTTCTGTAGGAAGATCTAGTCCAGATTTGAAAAGTCTAAGGCCAGTGGTTAACATCTGTTTCTGGGTTTAACGCCAGTTTGCCTCCATAGCGTCGCACTACCGCCACCGCGTGGAGGTTTTTAGTCACTGCATCGTCGTGTAGAAAAATATATTTAAAAAAAAAAAGTAAAAAAAATAGTTTAGTTTCAAGATGCTCTATTTTGCTTTTTTCTATAAATATTATCGAGTACAAATATGATGCATGAAAAGAAATGTTTAAATATTTTAAACACAAACGTAAATGTGTTAAACGCCTATGGCGTCGCACTACCGCCACCATGTGGACATTTTTAGTCACTGCATCATCGTAGAGATAAATATATCTATACGAGTTTCAGTGTGATGATGCTTCCTTTTTTGCTTTTCTACAAATGTTATTATTACTATTTTGATGAATCCTCGGGTTCTGTAGAATGATCTAGTCCAGATTTGAGAAGTCCAAGGCCAGTGGTTCTGGATCAGCACCTGGTCTAATGAGGTCCAGAGTCCAAAATACCAAACAGTGAAATGCGCCTTTATGGAATTTTAATTAGAATAAAGGTTTCAGACGACAAAATTAGGGTCCTACCTAAAAGGTTAGATGTTTTCACATCAAAAATTGGCACAAAAACTTTTGATTTTGTGCCAATTTTTGGCGTTCGCTTAGATTTGAGCCAATGTTTATAGCGTTTTTTATTTCTTTCTTTAACCTGTGTGTTGCTTGTGTGTGTGTATATATATATATATATATATATATATATATATATATATATATATATATATATATATATATATATATATATATATATATAGTATAAAGTGTGTATTCCAGCTTTCCCAGCCACTCACTGGTCTCTTCTCCACTGCATCTCCGCCTCGTAATAACAGGTGTAATCTCCCTCCAGACACTCCGTCAGATCAGGGACGCGACGGAACTTCTCGTGGTAATAAACCATCTTGTTGTTGCTCCGAATGCTGTCGATAACATCTGGATCAGAACGACAATAACGACAGAAACACATCATATCTGACACGTCCGTTACCGCACGGCAGCTTCATCCTTGTTATGCTAGCTGTTAGCCGTTAGCTCGGGTTACCTCTGAACGCGGTGACCGGCCGGTCCACGGTGTGATAGAAGAGTTTCTTTATGACCACAACCGGGTCCGGCAGCGCCGTCTGCTTGTTGATGATCGGCGTCTGCCGGGGGGGCTCCGGGTACGCGTCTTTCTCGTGGTCCGGCATTATTCCGACGTCAAAGTTGAACCGAGATCGGGGGGGAAAATCCTACGATTCGACCTCGACAGCTCTGCTTTAGGAGGAGGCGCATGCGCAGAAGAGACCACCCAATGGCGATGGACAGTTCTTTTTCTGTCCGGGTTTAACGGCAATTTTCGTCTATTGCGTTGCATTACCGCCGCCACGTGGACAGATTTAGTCACTGCATCGTCGTATAGATAAATATATTAAAACAAGTAAAAAGAAAAAAGAGTGTAGGTTCAGTCTTATCAAGATGCGATTTATTTTTGGTTTTCTACAAATATTATCGAGTAAAATATGATGCTTGAAAAGAAATGTTTAAATTTGTAAAACACAAAGGTAAATGTGTTAAACGTCCATTGTGTTGCAGTACCGCCACCGCGTGGAGGTTTTTAGTCACTGCATCGTCGTATAATAAATAAATAATTAAATAAATAATTAAATAAAATAAAAAACTGGGTTTATTGAGAAAGTTTATTTTTAGTGTTATTTTTGTTTTTTTTACAAATATTATTGGGTACAAACATATATATATATATATATTTGGCACTACCGCCACCATGTGGAAATTTGTAGTCACTGCATTGTCATAATCATATAATAAATAAATTAAAAAAAATGTTATCAAAATGCTCTTTGTTTTTGGTTTTCTACACATATTATTGGGTACAAATATGATTCTTGATGAGAGATGTTAAAATATTTACAACACAAAGGTGAAAATGTAAAGGTCACAGGTGAAGCTGTCATACCAGAATAGTTCACTGGGTGGTGCTGTTGAGCTGATCTCTAATAGACTATCATTGATTCTATAAATATTTTTTATATAAGGCATCAAAGTATGATTTGAATTGCTTTTTGATTAAAAGAAGATCTGGGTGCTATATAAAAACTTTCAAACTGAATATTTTACAACTGTACAGTGATCCAATTAACACAGTAACAGCCAATCAGAAAACAGGCTCGTTAATAATAATGAGACAGACATAAAAATGACTTGTTCTTTCAGCTCAAGAAAGAAGCTTGAGAGATTTTTGGTTCTCAGCACCACAAGCATGTTTTGTTAGCTACATCCAAACTTCACATAAAACTTAGAAAAAGTGTCATATATGAGACCTTGAATGTGATTTATCTCAAACAGGGTGCAGGTTTGCTCTGACACCAGAGCCCCAGAGACCTGCTGCTTTTCCTCCTTCTCTCCAGTCTTTTCTTGGTTGAATGGGGATCTCTGGCAGCTCCTCGCTCCTCCTCCATCTTCTTGGCACAGATTGATCTCTCTGAAACGAATACGTCTCCTCAGCCGGGGCCAAACACCAAATTAGAGCCTCCACCGTGGATCATATGTATGACCCCTCATCAGCTCTGCCCCCTCTCTCTTTCTGCCCCTCGCCTGTTCAGTGCAGGTAGACATGGTCAGTGCTCCGGTTCTTTTGGGTTATTTTCTGCTGTTTTCATGCCGTTTTCAGCTGTGTTTGACCTCTACGTGCAGGCATGCGTGTGATTTACGAGTTTGCGTGGCTGTTTTTGGTTTTATGAGCGTAGATGAAGTGTTGAAGCGTCGTCTCTAATGTTGGACCACGTGGAAAACTAAAATGGCACACTGCAAAATCTGAGCTCTGATCAGGGGGAAATAGCTTGTTTTTGATGTAAATGGGTCAAGATTGAGTAGAAATATCCTATTTCCACTGGCCTTTATAAGGGTTTTTTTTTCTTTTATTCAATTTTCTTACTACAAGACCAAATTGACCCAAATCAGGAAAAAAAAAAACTTGAAATAAGATAAATTATTTGCCAGTGCAATCAAATAATTCTACTCAATATTTGACTAATTGGACCAAAAACAAGATATTTTCACCAGTTAAGATTTCAGCATTTGCAGTGCAACTTTGTGGAGCAGCAACCTGTATTCATTATTTAATCTGTACATCCCATGAATCTACAGTGTGTTTATAGCTTTAACTTTGATTACCAGGGAGTTTTAGTTGCGCTTTCACTGATTTATGTGTTAGACAAACTTGTTCTTGTTGGATTCTTGTCATTTAAAAGTTTATTTTTTAATAATGTTTTTCACAAAAAATCAGATTTTGTGTGTTTTTTGACATGAAATGTCAAATGGTGTAAGTTAAAAATAATGATAAATTATATATATTAAATTTATTTAATTATTTTGTATTTTTTAGTTACTTTACACTTTGTAGATTGCATGAATTTTAATATGTATTTAATATGGTTTCACATGTTGAGAGGTGGCGACACGGTGGTGCGGTGGGTAGCACTGTTGCCTCACAGCAAGAAGGTCGCAGGTTCAAGACCGCCTTGGGCCTGGGTCTGGGGCCTTTCTGTGTGGAGTTTGCATGTTCTCCCCGTGTCTGCGTGGGTTTTCACCGGGTACTCCGGTTTCCTCCCACAATACAAAAAACATGCTCAGGTTAATTGGTAAACTCTAAATTGCCCATAGGTGTGAGTGTGAGAGTGAATGGTGTGTGTGCCCCACGATTGGCTGGCGACCATCTGGGGTGTATCCCTGCCTCTCGCCTTAACGCGCTGGGATAGGCTCCAGCAGACCCCTGCGACCCCGAAAGGGAATAAGCGGGATAGACGATGGATGGATGTTGAGAGGTTTTGTAATAAATGGAAATTGTCAATAAAGTAAAAAAAAAGGTTAGTTTCAATTTTATCAAGATACTTTTTACTTTTGCCTTTATTATGCAAATATTATCTGGTACAAATATGAAGCTTGATGAGATGTTAAAGTATTTACAACACAAAGGTGAAAATGTAAAGGTTACAGGTAAAGCTGTCATACCAGAATCATCCACTGGGTGGTGCTGTTGAGCTAATCTCTAATAGACTATCATTGATTCTATAAATAAGTTATATATATATATATACACATATATATATATATATATATATATATATACACATATATCTATACACATATATATATATATATACACATATATATCTATATAAACATATATACACATATATATAAGGCATCAAACAGAAAATATGTCAAATATGTGTCAGCTGTCTAGTACCAAGTTTTGAGGATTCCACCAGGTGACGTGTCTGACATTTTGATTTCCTGTTCCTGTCCAGTCTCACCGTAAATTCCACGCCCCCCGCCATGGCCACATGGGCTTCCTGCCCCACAAGCGCAGCAAGAAGCACCGGGGGAAGGTGCGTTCATGGCCCAAGGACGACCCGAGCCACCCCGTCCACCTCACCGCCTTCCTGGGCTACAAGGCCGGCATGACCCACATCCTGAGGGAAATCCACCGCACAGGACTCAGTGAGTGGGGGGGGGGGGGGGGGGGGGGGGGGGGGGAGACATCATATTGGACATCTTCAGACATCTATAGATCTATGGTTCCTTTTTAAATATCAGCAACTTTCTGTATTTCCCCTCAGAACAATCGAAGCGTGAGGACGTGGAGCCCGTCACCATCATCGAGACGCCCCCCGTCATGGTGGTGGGCGTCATCGGTTACATCCGGACCGTGAGGGGCCTGCGGGCCCTGAAGACCATCTTTGCTGAGCACATCAGCGACGAGTGCAAGCGCAGATTCTACAGAAACTGGTGAGTGTGTGTGTGTGGTGTGTGTGTGTGTGAGTGTGTGTGTGAGTGTGCACACACTCAACGCTTCACTTCCTGTGCTTTGTTTTTAGGTCCAAGAGCAAGAAGAAGGCCTTCACCAAGTACAGTAAGAAGTGGCAGGAGGAGACGGGGAAGAAGCAGCTGGACAAGGACTTCAACACAATGAAGAAATACTGTTCAGCCATCAGAGTTATCGTCCACTCACAGGTAGAAACACACTTAGTCACAACCACTTCAGATGTATTTTCTGTTTTCCTGCTATTAATGATGATAAATCTGGAATATCTCTACAAGCACAAAGGTTATTGGACTTAAACCTGGAATCAGAATAAATCTACAACATGTGAGTCAGAATCTATTTATGGTGATGTTACACAGAAAATAGTTAGAATGTTGAAAAAAAAGTGTTACTACTGATAAAAATACTTTATTTAAGGGTTAAAACAAAACCAAACTGATCCAAATCAGGAAAAAAATTAAATAAGATAAATTATCTGCAATGCAAAGTCCAATAATTATTAAGATCAGAGGTCAAAGGTCAATTATTGTTCCATAAAATGCTATAAATCACTGAGGATCATTCCAGAACATGAAGAATATTTTCTGTAACATGTTTAAAAAGGAGATTATAAAGGAGCCAATTAAATAATCCCACAAACAGCTCCAATCTAAATAAATATCTAAATAGTGGTTAGTTGCAGCTACTACTGATATTATATTAAACTATTTATTATTGTATTGATGATGTGGATATTGATGATAGTTGAGGTTTTTTAATATGTTTTATGTCTGAGGAGTTTTAGATTTAACGGGTTAAATAGAATTTACATAGTTTTCTTTGTATAATTGGAGGATCTAATGACAGTGGCAAAGATTCTCAATTTTACTAAAAAGTATTAATATAAAATTCCTGTTTTACTGCGTATTCGTGTCTTTTGCTTCAAAAGACGAAGATGAGAATAATCACACCACACGACCTCACTGTCACCCTCTTTACACGGACTGATAAAAATCTTTTGACCCCCCGGGGCTTGTTTGTTGAACACCGCAGTGCATTCTGGGCTAAAATTAGAAAGAGATGCACATGCATGAATTTGCACGGAGTTTCCATATGAAGACACTAAGCAACAGTGGGTTAGATTAATGTCTTCAGTTCAAAAAGAGGTTTCACCCCCATTCGGTTTGTTTCGAATGACACACGAAGATTAAGGTTTTACCCTAAAACCTGAGAGACAGACAAAAATACTGATGTTTTATCACACAATATGTGAATAAACCTTGATGCTGCTGCTTTGGATTTTAATTAAAGAGAAAACTTCAGATTCATCCCATAAACCTTTAGAATTAACCTTAAAACACACGTCACCTGCTGATTGGCTGCTCCGATGATTGACAGCTGCTATTGAGTCCATTGCTGCCAAAAAGGCCAGAGGTGTCAGAGTTAAACACCTGACCCAGGACCAGGACCAGGGTCAGGACCAGGACCAGGGTCAGGACCAGAGTCAGGACCAGGACCAGGACCAGGACCAGGGTCAGGGTCAGGGTCAGGATCAGAATCGGGACTGGGACCAGGGTCAGGGTCAGGACCAGGACCAGGATCAGGGTCAGGACCAGAGTCAGGACCAGGACCAGGACCAGGGTCAGGACCAGAGTCAGGACCAGGGCCAGGGCCAGGGCCAGGGCCAGGACCAGGATCAGGGTCAGGACCAGGGTCAGGATCAGAATCGGGACCGGGACCAGGGTCAGGGTCAGGGTCAGGACCAGGACCAGGATCAGGGTCAGGGTCAGGACCAGGATCAGGGTCAGGGTCAGGGTCAGGGTCAGGACCAG
Source organism: Eupleurogrammus muticus (assembly GCA_036785175.1). NCBI lineage: Eukaryota > Metazoa > Chordata > Actinopteri > Scombriformes > Trichiuridae > Eupleurogrammus > Eupleurogrammus muticus. Next base: position 831,619 of record JAYKQN010000011.1, read on the forward strand.
GACCAGGGTCAGGACCAGGACCAGGACTCTGTGGCTGCTGGGTCAGATATCCTAGATAAAAATAATCCTCAGGGCAGAACCCTCACTGGGAAAAACCTTTATGTTGGCAGCAGAGAATATGAAGATCAGTCAGATCTGGTTTCCTGTGTGTGTGCGTGTGTGTGTGTGTGTGTGTGTGTGTGTGTGTGTGTGTGTGTGTGTGCGTGCGTGTGCGTGTGTGTGTGTGTGCGTGTGTGTGTGTGTGTGTGTCTGTGTGTGTGCGTGTGTGTGTGTGTGTGTGTCTGTGTGTGTGTGTGTGTGTTTTCAAGCTGCAGCTGCAGCAATGAGACGTAAACAAGTTGTTTTTGTCGTCTGGTGTCAGAGCTGAGAGGTCAAACATGTGCCAAGTGATAAATCTAATTATAAAAACACAGGTGTGTGTGTGTGTGTGTGTGTGTGTTGTTTTTGGTACAATTACTCCAACCTTTATCTAATTCCACTGGCAGATAATTTAGGTGTTTCACCTTTTTTTCCCTAAATTGGGTCAAATTTAAACATGAACACATTTTTAGTCCCATAGAGGGAACGTTAACATGCATTTTATTTCCTGAGAAGGCACTTTAATGCACTTTTTAACTCACTAGAAGGGCACATTTTAGTCCCACTTTGTTAATAATCTAATTATAAAAACACAGGTGTATGTGTGTGTGAGAGAGAGGAATACACTGCAAAACTAAAATATTAACAGGTGAAAATATCTTGTTTTTAGCTTGTTTCAACCTTTTTTCCCCCTGAATTGGGTCAATTTAGTCTTAACATTTTATTTAAAAAAAGGCTAAAATCAAGAAAAAAAAACTTAAGCTAAATTATTTGCCAGTAGAATTGGAATAATTGTACTAAAAATAAGATATTTTCACCTGTTTTTTTTTACAACACGGGGAGGTTCTTTTTAGACAGGATGACTAGAGAGGATGAGGGTTTTGTTAAATCTGGAGTCAGATGTTAATCCACCATTGGAATTATTATTATTCCTGTTAAAATGCTTTCCATATTTGACGTTTTACCTGGGTTTTATGTGAGGTTTTTATATCCTAACAAGATACATCTATGGTTCTATGCACTAAAAATCATCTTTAATAAGCGTCTTTCACACAGGCTCCACTAGACAGACGCATCCTGTCCATTCATGACTTTCAGCTTCGGTTCACTGTGTTTTTTTGCAGATGCGGCTGCTCCCCATCAAGCAGAAGAAAGCCCACATCATGGAGGTGCAGCTGAACGGCGGCAGCATCCCCGACAAGGTGGACTGGGCCAGGGAACATCTGGAGCAGGCCGTGCCGGTGGCCGCCGTCTTCAGCCAGGACGAGATGATCGACGTCATCGGCGTCACCAAGGGGCACGGGTTCAAAGGTCGGACACGGCCTGCTGGTTTTACACGTTAAAGTGCCCCCTAGGGAGCTAAAATGCTTGTTTAAGTGCCCTCACGGGAGATGAAGTGCAGTTAAGTGCCCCCCAGGGAGCTATAATGTGTGTCATTTGTATGACATATAAGACACGTCTACAGTGTCCCCTAGAGGACAAAACAATGTGTTAATGAGCCCATCTAGTGAGCTAAAAATCACATTAGAGCGCACTCTGAGGAGCTAAAAAAGCCCCTTCACAGGAAATAAAATGCATGTTAAAGTGCCCTCTAGGGAGCATGTGTTAAAGAGGTCATTAATATATCATATAAAACATGTTAAAGTGCCCTCATTGGAGATAAAGTCTGGTAAAGTGCCCTCTAGGAAGCTATAATGTGTGTTATAGGGGTCATTAGAATAACATAAAACATGTCTAAAGTGCCCTCTAGGGGACTAAAAATGTGTTAACATGCTATTTAGGGAGCTACAAGCATGTTAAAGTGCCTTCTAAGGAAATAAAGTGGGGTGTTAAAGCAGCCTCTAGGAGGTAAAAAGTGCATTAAAGTGCCCTCTAGGGAGCTATAGCATGTGTTAAAGAGGTCATTTGTATAATAATGTCAATATAAACAAGTCTAAAGTGCCCTCTGAGATCTAAAAGGCACCTTAACTTGCTGAAATAGCCATTCTGAGACTCCCTCGTTGTGTCTGTCCACCAGGCGTCACTAGCCGCTGGCACACCAAGAAGCTGCCCAGGAAGACCCACAAGGGCCTGAGGAAGGTGGCCTGCATCGGAGCGTGGCATCCCGCCCGCGTGAGCTTCACCATCGCTCGGGCCGGTCAGAAGGGCTACCACCACCGCACGGAGCTCAACAAGAAGGTCAGAGGTCAACTAACGCGGCCCGAGAGGCCCCGACGGGCGGTTCCTCATTCCCCGCTTCCCGTTTGTCCCCCAGATCTACCGAGTCGGCAAAGGCGTCCACGTCCAGGACGGGAAGGTGATCCGGAACAACGCGTCCACCAACTACGACACCACCCAGAAGACCATCACCCCCATGGTAGGAAGGAGCCAGGAGGGAATCAAATGGTGTTCATGTTTCATTTATATATATATATATATATATATATATATATATATATATATATATATATATATATATATACATATATATACATATATACACACACACACATTCTGGATATATTTAAGTTTTTCCAATTAATTAGATTTTTGACCTTACCACATTTGTTTTTGCAAAATCATGATAAAAAACAACAGAGATGGTCATATATCATTTCATTTTTTCCCCAATTAATTATATTTTTTTTCATTACTTGTTTTTTCGATCCTACATCTTTTGCAAAATCATATTTATACACACACACACACACATATATATATATATATATATATATATATATATATATATATATATATATATATACATTATTTGATTCCTACAGGAAGCTTTATTTTTACTTTATCTAGGGTGCATTGTGTATTAAAATGTGTTTTATAAATAATTAACTATTAGCTTCATTGACAGTGATATGAAACGTTTTTTACCTTTTTTCTCGACCAGGGCGGCTTCCCACACTACGGTGAGGTGAACAATGACTACGTCATGCTGAAAGGCTGCGTCGTCGGGGTGAAGAAGCGTGTCCTCACCCTCCGGAAGGTAAATTCTCAATTCAGAGGTTTACAGTCGACTTATTGCTTTTTTTTTTTTTTTAAAGTGAAAAAGGAAGATGTGCATATTCTTGTTTTTCCTCCTCTCAAAGTCGTTGCTCGTGCACACGTCTCGTAAAGCCAAGGAGCCCGTGGAGCTCAAGTTCATCGACACCACGTCCAAGTTCGGTTTCGGTCGCTTCCAGACGGCCCAGGAGAAGAGGGCTTTCATGGTGAGGGCCACAGCGCCATGCGTCCGTTTAAACATCCAGGAGAATTCCACCTCACTGTAATGTCTGTGCTAACACGTGTTCTGTGACCTCACAGGGTCCACTGAAGAAAGATGCTCTGAAGACACGCCCGGAGCCTGTGCAAGAGGAAGACTGAAAAAACAATGATTATGTTCTGCTTTAATAAAACAATAAAGCTTTAAATCCTCTGCTGTGCAAATTCCTGCATATTCGTCTTTTTTTTTTTTTAAATGTGGCCCAGAATGCACTGCAGTATTTGGATTTGCTGCAATAAACCTGTCCCGGAGATTTTTTATGAATCTTAAAAAAGGAGTAAAACCAGAATTTCCTGGTCATGTGACGTTATTATTTTTTTTCCTTCGAAGTAAGACACGAGTTTTACAACTAAACAGTAAAAATGATCTTATATGACTGCTTCATAGTAATACTGAGCCATAGTATTTTTTAAACATGCAGTTCATTCATAGAAAAGAAATACTAATCTTTAAACAGTTTTTTTTATTATATTTATCGTCCATGGGGAAGCACAAACAACATGCACGATGTAACAGAACAGTTTGTTCATAGCGAGGTTAGAAAATGAAAGATGTGTTTGTTAAAGCAGCAGCTTGTCTTTTTGTGCATGAGACGCTTGTTTTCAGTCTTGCATCTTTTTGGAAAACAGTTTTTTTAATCCCTCTCTCATTTCTCGGTGTAAGAAGGGAAACTGCATCACTTTCCCGTTCGTCTCCTACGACTCCATCTCCCATCATGCACCTGGTTACAGTCAGCACTGAGCCCGGCTGCAGCTGCATTAGAATCCAGCGCGTGATTCACACCAGGGAGACCCCCCACACACGAAGGGGGGGGGGGGGGGGCTCACTCTGACAGGTAGTCCTGGGACTCCATGGAGGACTGGTGGGACGAGGACTGGACTGATGAGTGACAGGAAGGGGGCGGGGCCTCCAGGCCGGACGTCATCAGCGGCAGGTACAGGTCGTCCATGTTGGGCATGACGAACACTTTCTGCAGGAGGAGGAACAGGACACACAACAAGTGTCTTTTCTATCAGCCTGCTGTTAAAACCAGACCTAATGGCAGATTAATAAATATAATTAGTACTTTTAGCCAGATTAATATGATAGAAGAGTATTTATAGTATTATTTAGTATTAATTCTCTGTTTATTCCCCCCCTTCCCACACCAATATACACCATACAGACGAACGTATTCACCCACCTGCCTTGATTTGCATATGAGTTTAAGTGACCCCAGTGTTAAATACTGCACGTTTACAGACTGACTCACCTGGAACTCACACACCAGCTTTTTCTCGATCCACTCGGTGACGTGGGTGAAGGTGACCTCTCTGACCCCCAGCATGGGCCGGACGTGCAGGTCCAACCTGGGCGGCACGCGGAAACTGTACCTGAGGAACGGAAATATGGAAATATTACCAGGAATTACACATCATCTATATATCTATATATTAGAATATCAGTTTGATACCAAACAGGCCAGAAAGTAAAGAGACTTTGTGTCATACAGAGCTGCACCAATTAGTCTATTAATTAAGTAGTTGCCAACTATTATGTTATTGTAGACTATTGATTTGAAAATGTCCAAATTCTCTGGTTCCAGCTACTGTTCGATGATTATTTTCTGGTTTCTGATGAACTGATGATCTTTGGGTTGTGGACAAAAAAAGACATTTTAGCTTCAATCTGCAGCTTTGACAAACACTGATTGACATTTTATGAACTGAACAACTAATCAATTAATCAGTTTGAGTCACAATGAACCATTTTTCAAGATTGAATTGATAATTTGATATAATATGATAAATTACTATAACATATAATCCAGTAACATAACACTTAACTAGGAAGTTGAGCCCCAACATACAGTAATTGATTAGTAACAATTACCTATTGTGTTAATTGATTAATTGATTTACGGCATTTCTAATTCTAAATTGTCCAGATTCTCTGGTTCCAGCTTCTGTTCTCTGATTATTTCCTGGTTTCTTTATTCTTCTATAACAGTAAACTGATGATCTTCGGCTTGTGATTGAATGTTAATATTTCAGACTATGACGTGTACTGTACCAGATCCTGTCGGTGGGGGGCGGTGGGATGTTGACGGCCAGCGTTCCGGAGAGTTCCAGCACCTCCACGCTGAGGTTCAGCGGCATGTTGGACACCTCGGCGATCTTCTTCTTGATGTACTCGTTCTCCGTGGCCTTCTGGAAGTATTTCGACTTCGCGATTTTGTCCACGAAGCGGAGGATTTTCCTGCCTGTGCTGCCGCCCGCGTGTCTGGAAACCAAAAATAAAGCACAAATGTTAATTATCAATCCAAAAGAAGGAAAAATCGTATTTAATTGTGCTGTTTAATCACTGTAACTGCAGTTACTTTTTTCAATAACGATTTGAAAAAAAACAGAACCTGGTAATTCACAGGCCAGTGTTTAGAAAAATATATATAATTAGCCAGTATATAAAGAGTAAATCTGCAGTATAACTAGTGATTTATCTCGGTTTAAATTATCTTAAAACTCTCTTAATAATATTGAAATTCCTGTTTACTTCTAATGCTGCAACATGAATATAAATTATTGCCCTCCCTTGACAACGTGAGCTGAAATTCCTTGAAGTAAGACAAGCAGACGATTACCTGCATCTCATTTTTCTTTCACCCATTTCCCTTTAGATGTTGTGCTGAATTTGTCTTAGCAGGGAACTAACAACCTCTAATGCTGCGTTCCTGCAGACACTGCAATGCAGTGCAGCGCACGAATGAATGGAAGATCATTTATTACACGAGTCAAAATCACTTGTTTTTGCAGAAAAAAATAACGACCTGATGTATTGAAGGAGTCATTACCTGCAACAATACTTCACAAATGTATAATATATGAGCAGTTTTATGACCAAGGTTAATGCATAAAACCGCTCACTGCAACAACTTGAATAAAGGAGCCATAATAAAATCTCTGCTGAGAAATGTGTTTAACACTAAAGCCGCAGGATAAATGTGGAATATCTCTACAACCACAAAGGTTATTGGACTTAAACCTGGTATTAAAATAAATCTACAGCATGTGAGGAGACTACAGAAGAGTCAGAATATTGTTAGAAGATTGTGTTTTTTGTTTCTTCAATTAAAACTTTAAAACAAGACAAACTGAAAACTGAATTATCTGCAAAGCAAAGTTCTATGATTATTATCGTACTATTGTTAAAATTGTTTTTATCCACCACATGATTTATTTGTGATTTCAGATGGAAAAAATAAATAATATTATCTGCCTAATTTTTTTTTTTAACAAAAAACTCAATAAAAACAATATTCCAAAAATATCATTAAATAATATAATATATAATACAAATAATTTGAGGTAAATTAAGCACCAGGTCTGTTTTAACTTTTCTGCTATGAATGATAATTAGACTGGAATATCTCTAGAATAGAGAGTTAGAATATTGCCAAAAATCTAACAATAATATTTAGTTTTACTACAGATAAAAATGCTTTATTCAAAGTTAAAAACAAGACAAAGTACAGTCGCTCATACAGGTTTTAAAGCTGAATTTTAGCTGTTTCTGCTCTGGTCAGTCAATTTTATTTATAAAGCACAGCATCACCTTATCAAAATAAGACTTTATTCAACTTTAACCTGGATTAAACTGTCCTTTCATTCTATAGTGAAACCTCTAAAGTTAAATTAAACTTTTTCATCACTTTCCCAGGTTCTTCTTTGGCTGTTTTTTATTGAACGTAACTCATCAACATCCAGTTTTGACTTTTAGAAACCTGAGATGTGGAGAATTTTTCCCATTGTATTGATGACGTGGCATGCAGTGGTGATTTTACCAGGCCAACTCACCCGTCGGCTGCTACCGCTGAGCTCTTCTCTCCCACCGCCCCCTGCAGCTCCGTGGGGGGGACGTCGTCCTCGTCAGACGAGCCAGCGCTGGACGACTCCTCGTCGCTGTCGGCCAGGACGCTCAGCCGAGGTTTAGAGCTGGAAAAAGAAACAACAGACACCAGAGCTGTGTGAAACTGTAAAGTAACTCATTTGGTGTAAAATGAATATTCCTAAACACTATATTATTGCTGACTAGGCTCCAGCAGCTACTAGCAGGTGTCGACGGCCTCACCCCAGCTGGAGAGCCTCTGGGACGCCCTGGGCCTCGTCCTCCCCGTCCTTACCCAGCTTACACAGGTTCATCTTGGTCTCCAGGGTCATCTGGAGGCAGCCTGTGTAGACCAGCTCCAGCTCCAGCCACAGGCCTGGGGGGTGGGGGGTGGGGGGTGGGGACAGGGAACGCATCAACGAACATGTCCTCGCTAACAGAGGAGGGGTCATATCAGAGTAAAAGCCGTACCTCTGCGGTCCAGCGTGGGTCTGGAGGTGCTGAGGACCTGAGGGAGGCAGGTCCCCATGTCCAGGTCCACCAGAGTCAGCTCGTTCATGAAGTACGGCAGCTGCAAAGGGACAAAACAGCTCCTTCAAATCTGGAATATCTATAAGGTTATTGGACTTAAACCTGGAATCAGAATAAATGTGAGGTGACTACAGAAGAGTCAGATATAATAAATACTTTTACTTACCTTGATCTTGCTGAGCTTCTTCTGGATCTTGTGCGCCACCTGGTCGGTCCAATACTTCTCCTGGAGAAAGTCCCAGAAGATCCTGCCCACCAGGGAGTTGACCCAGGAAGGCTGGCCCCCCACGGAGCAGCCCCCCGCCTCGGACTCCGCTCCAGTTTCTCCTCTGGAGCCGGGCTCCTCGCTGGGAATCTGCAGGCAAATTAAGAAAAAGAGAATCACCACCACGGCTGATTTTGCACATCTTTATACGCTCATATTGATTCAGGCCCCCAAAAAACACCCGGGCCAGGATCAGTGGCTCAGTCAGCTATAAATATCTCAGCAGCCAAGTGGAATGTGATATTTCTGCAGGGACGTGATGGGCTGAGCGAGGAGAAAACGGATGAAACCGTAGTTGGAATCAATGGGAGTGATGTAGTGTATAAACTCAACATCCACAAGAAGTAGAGCAGGTAAAAAACCTGAATACTGAACACACACTGCAGCAACTGTAATCTTAACATGTGAGATTATCTTGTTTTTGGCACAATTAGTCTAATATCAATTAGAATTGCATCAGTGCACTGGCAGATACTACTGTATACCCTAGTTTTGTTTTTTTCTTTAATTCTTCTAATTTTAATTTTGTTTAATCAGACTTTGTTACACACAATTTGCACAAGTTATATAGTGCATTTAAAGAAGCTTTTAACATATAAAAACACTATTAAAAGAGGTATTTAAAGAAAAATAACTTAACAATAAGAACCTATATTTGCATTTAAAATACATAATTTCCATCTCTCCTAACCAATCATAAAATAATGTTTTTAGAGAAGTTCAACAGCACAGGTGGGATGCTGATGTCTCTCTGATCATTACTGCCAAGTTTGGCATGTGTGGGACCTTTAGATCCAAAGTTATTAAGGAAAAATCAACAGCCAATCAGCTTTCAGTCCGTCATGCTGCAGGAGCTGGGGCCGTTGCCACAGGTTACTCACACGCAGCTGCAGTCCTTTGATGTGGATGACATCATTAACAATCTCAACTGACAAAATCCTCCCAATGTGTGTGGAGAGGTCTGTACTTCCCAAACTCCTCATGATAACTCAAAAACTGTAACTCATACCCACAAAAAGAGGGTATTATCTGAGAGCTGAGGGTCTCCTGGTCGTGTTGATGTAGTTTTCATTTCCATAGCTTGAAAAATGTGGGCACAGGACCAGGTTAGAAATTAGGAAATGCAGGATGAGTCAGCGAAAATTTATAATGGGAGAGATAGGAAGAGCAGGAGGCGCGAAGCTGCGCTTGAAGGAGTCATAGCGCAAAAACTGTAAACATCTTTCAATGTAAATATCACATTTGAGCATTCGGGAGGGTCGTGCCGACGTTTTGATGTAAAAACTATTAACGTGCGGTGAAAACTCAGGCCGTAGCGGCGATCTTTTTTCAGAGGAATTTTTGGTGCTTCTCCGCTCTAACGATGACATCACCATCCATCCAGAAAGTATTTCGCCAAAATCCTGCACAATCTGCCATAGTAACAGATATTTACGCCAAAAGACATGATTCACGATCGAGCTGATAATGCAGATAATCCTTAATATTAGTCTGATTGCACCAAAGAGAGATCTTCACATGTTAAGTTTTTTGTTTTTACATGACGCCAGATCTAAAAGAAGCTGAACCGGCGTGTTGTTCTGGACCTTTCTTTGTGTGGTGGGGCTGTCCTGCTCGCTGGGGCAGGGGCTTGGCGTGGGGGGGCAGCTCCCCCCCCCGATCAGCTGGGTCATGTAGGCGCTGTAGTCCAGCAGCGTCCTGGCCCGCACCAGCCCGGCTAGACCCTGCTGCTCCTCCACGCCGTCCCGAACGCTGTCGCCGCCGCCGCCACACGGCGTGTCTGAAACACAGGTTGGACATCACTTCAATAAAGGTTGATTTATCACCAATGCACTTTTTACAGCATGCAAATCTGTAGAATAAAGAAAGGGAGAGAATAAAAAAAAACACACAGAAAGACATTTGTCTGTGTTTATCTGGGGCTATGTTATTAACATGTTGTTCTTTTTATTGTCTATCTACAAAAACACTTCAGTTCCAGGCCTGTTTTTCAGTTTTCCTGTTATAAATGATGATAAATCTGTAATATCTGTACAACCACAAAGATTATTGGACTTAAACCTGGAATCAGAATAAATCTACAACATGTGAGGAGACGACAGAAGAGTAAATGTATGGTGATGTTATAGGGCAAATACAGTTAGAGTTAAATTAAACTAATGTCAGGTCCTTTTTTTATCACTTCAAAGTGTTTTACTGATCACTTTCACCTTAACCTCCTGACACCTTCTGTGATAGATTTAATTATTTATTACTATACGAGTCATTAACTGTTTCCCCGCCTCCTCTAACCTGACAGGTTACGCTGTGGCTCCGCCCACCAACACACCTGCGTTGTCCTCGCTGCTCACGCTGCTCGCGGCTCCGCCCCGTGACGCGCGCAGGAAGTGCTGGAACCACTCCTCCTTCTCCCGGCCGGTGCGGCCGAACAAGAAGAGGACGACGGGCGTCCTCTTCTTGTTCGGGTCGGGTCGGTCCGGCCGCTCGTCGTCCTCCGGGCCGTCCACCACGCTCTCCTCCTCCCCCACCTCGCCCTCCGCCAGGGTCAGGCAGATGGGGTACTTCTTGTTCCACAGCCTCTTACGGGCCAGACCAGGAGGGACCAGAGACACCTGGGGTCAAAGGTCACAGAAAAATATGAGAGAGAAAAATCTTTATTTAAAAAAAATAATAAATTAAATAATCCCACAAACAGCTCCAATCTAAATAAATCTCTAAATAGTGGTTAGTTGCAGCTACTACTGATATTATATTAAACTATTTTATTATTGGATTGATGATGTGGATATTGATGATATATATTGATGCTGGAACAGGAACATTGGGTTTAACTACAGAATGGATCAGGAGGTTTAGGATTTTTTTCAGGTTAGAACAAAGTCAAATATTCATGTGATTGATGACTTCAGTATTTTTAGTAGTTTTATTTTTTCAGTGCACTCACCTGGATGGAACCTTAATTAATATTATTATTAACACCTGTTTTTGTCTACTATTTTACATCAATTCAGCTCCTTTTAAACACGTTCTATTGTTATATTAGACACACTATGATATAAAATTATGTGTTTTACTACAGATAAAATACTTTATTTAGTGTTGGAGATGAGGTTTTGTGATTCATGAATAAACTCAAAGCTGCTGCTGTATCAGGAGGTTTTTGACAGGTTGAAACAAATATCAATTAATTTACTGAATTTAAAAAAAGAATGTGCTTTTTAATGAGATTTCAGTTGCATCTCAAGGTTAAAAAACTTCAATTTTTTTACACATTTGTAAAATGCAGAACACTCAGTATTTCCTCTTGAAACTCGGCTTTTGTCCTGATCCTGCTGTGTGTGTGTGTGTGTGTGTGTGTGTGTGTGTGTGTGTGTGTGTGTGTGTGTGTGTGACATGAAGCCAGGTCTGGTGCATCATCACTTCACCTCCAGGTCGATGACAAAGTGGCGGCGGATGAGCCAGAGCGAAGAGGTCAGGCCAGAGGTCACGTTCCCTCCCTCCCCCCTCCCTCTCTTTTTCCCTCCCATCCACTGACCTTACAGTTCTCCAGCTGGTAGGTGCACAGCCGCAGGAAGGAGGCGTCGTGCGGCGCCTCGTCGAACGCCGCCCAGCGGGGGGCGTTGGAGCGCGGGTACGCCAGCCGCAGCCGGCCGCCCTCCAGGCCCACGTGCACGGAGTGCGTGACGGACGGGTGGAACGTCTCAGGGTCGTAGGCGTGCGTCTCGTTCATCCAGCCCTGGGAGGGGGGGGGGCATAAACACACATTTATAATAATATAATATATGCTTCCCCCATTAAAGGGTTTTTTAGGGAGTTTTACCTTGTAGGATTTGACGGTCAAAGGACAGGAGACAAACTGGCAAATCTGTGATTTGTGATTTAGTATATACACACTATAGTGCAAAGGTTTGGGGCTCACCCAGACAATTTTTGCGTTTAACATAAAAAGGTCAAACTTTTAATTATCAAGTCAGTTGCGAAACAAATGACAAAGTTAGAAATAATAATATTTATTTCAAACTTTCCTCCATCTAAGCAGCTAAATTGTTTTCATCTGTACTAACATCAATCAGGGTTTTCTACTCATCCACTATCTTCTAATGTAATTATCAAACACAATGTACCATTAGAACACTGCAGAAATGGGCCTCTATTCATAGACATTACATTTGCAGCTAGAATAGTCATTTACCACATTAACAATGTATAGAGCGAATCTCTTAATAGTCTAATGTTATCTTCATTAAAAAAACAGTGATTTTTCTTTAAAAATAATAAGAACATTTTGAAGTGACCTTAAACTCTTGGGAACGTTGGGATAACTGTAAAGCCCATTGGGACAAATCTGTAAATTCATGATTCTAGGCTGTACAAATAAAACTGAATAGAATAGAAGTTGCCACGTGGGAGCTGGTGGAGATTCAGCCCCGAGCGGCTCCATTCTCGAGGAAAAACAAAACGGTGACAATACGGCTCAGCGGGGGGGGGGGGAAACATGAGAGCCAGCAGGAACACGTCTCTCATCCAACACCATGGATGTGTCGCCTGGTCTGAACCTGCTGCGTCTGGGGGGGTTGGGTTGGGGGCGTCAAAACGCCGTTATCGTAATAATCTGTTCTTTAAACGCCGAAGCTGCCGGTGTCTGTAATTAAAAGAGTTTAAACAACCTCGGGGCTGATCCACTAAGCGTGATGATAGCAGCATCTTTATCTTTATTGCTCGGCTGTGTTGATTTTAATCTGCAGATTAGACCTTGAACCCAATTTCAATGTGACCAAATGGTCCAGAGGAAACAGACCCCCCCTTGGTTTCTCTGCACAAATGATGCAACAATTGTGGTGTTAAAAAGCCGTTTTGCATCGTTGTAGATCAGAAACCACGGTTCCAGCAACGCCATCTTGAGATGGTCAAAGCTGCATTTTTTTTGTCCTAACAGTAACCTTCACTACTTTAAGTTAAGATTTATTTACCTCAAATTCAAAAAACAAGAGGCTCTTTTTGGTTCTTTAGGTATAACTGCTGTTATGTCGTCTTTGCATAGAATAGGACAACATTTCTTGTGCTTTTATTGTGAAATTTATTGCTGTGAAGATAGATAGATGTCATTGTGTGGTAAAATTTGATTTGAGGTAAAATTGCAAATGAAATCATTTGTAGATGAAATGGAAGATCGGCTCAGTTTGAAAAAAAGTCAGTTTTCGTTTACCTCCAGGAATTCTGAATCCGAGAACCTTCCCTCCGGCGAATCCACGCTCAGCGTCCTGGTTCTGCTGAGACGGGAGTTCCTCCTCGCCGTGGAGCGTCTGGGCGCGAACACGAAAACCACCACCAGCCCCAGGAAGAAGCCCGACGCGACCCCCACGGACAGCCCCGTGACGTAGGGGGGCAGCGGCAGCACGAAGAAGCCGTAGGCCAGGAGCCCCACGGGGAAGAGCCAGTGGAGGGGCAGCGCGGGGCCCCGGCTCCTGCTGCGGATCCTCCTCCTGGACCCGTCCCAGACGGCGCCCACCGCCGGAACCACGTCCCTGTAGGGGCGGGTCTCCGGCTGTTTCTCCCCGACGGGGGCGGGACGTGGAGCGGGGACGGGGGGTTTTGTCGAGGAGGCCTTGTTGGTTCTCCTCATGGACGCCTCGCACACGCCTGCAGAGGTCCGGTCCCCCTCGGGTCGCCTCCGGCACTTCAGTTCTAGGTCCTCGCCGCTCCAGTCCCGCCCGCAGGCTCCTTGGGGGGGCCATGGGTCCCCCGCGGGGCAGGCCCGGCCCTGTTTGGGGCTCTCGTCGCCCATGATCTTGCTCAGCATGCTCAGCTGGTCCTGCATGGCCACGGAGAACTTCCTCCTGGTGTCCTCCAGCTCAGCGATCAGCGAGCTGCCCCTGGGCTCGGTGGGAGACAGGCTCCCTGCGGACGGGGGGGGCGATGCTGCGCCGTCTGTCTCGCCCAGCCCCCCCAGCGCCTTGGGCCGGGCCTCCGGGATCCTGGGGTGGGTGAGCTGCTTCCACGGGTGCAGGTGGAGCTTGGAGTCGGACTTGGAGAGGTTGACCTCCGGCTCGACCCGGCGGGAGATCTCCGTGCTCAGGGACTTGACCAGGCTCAGCAGGGGCCGACCCTTCAGGGACCCGGCCTCCCCCCCGGGCTCCAGGTCCGTGGAGCAGGACTTGACCAGGTTGGGGGTGACCAGCAGGTCCGCCGCCGCCGACAGGTCCGCCAGAGAGCCCGGGGAGGAGGGGGAGAGCGGCAGGAAGGGGGGCTGGGGGCGGGGCCCGTGGCTCAGGTCCAGGTCGATCAGGCTGCTGGCCCGGGTCGCCCTGTCCCGGGGGGGTCTGTCCCTGGAGAAGACCACGGTGGGGCCCTCGTCGTGGTCGTCCAGGCTGAAGATGAGCTTGCTCTCCTCCATGATGGCGACGGACCCGGATGCTATGGCGTGGAGGAGGAGGGGGTCCAAACGAAGCGGGAGCACTGTGCCGTCCCGGAGCAGCGAGGCCTCGAGTCCCTCATTCTGGATCCTGGAGACGAAGATCAGAAAAATATAAAAGTGTGTTTTAACCACATTCAACATTAAGCCTCTTTTTCATTTGAACAAATCGAGGATGCAACGTAAGAGGCTGCATCATCAATCAAAGTTCACATTTATAATATAATATTATTATAATATTCCAAGAGAATGAGGGGGAAATAGTGAAGTCGCCTCCAGATGTTCAACAGATAATAACCTGTAACCTGCTGTAAACGTGGCCTCGGATAAAATGTGGAAGGACATGCAATGAATCGTCCATCAATGACTATGATTTGGATGAACATTTTGACATATGTGAGTAGGAAATAACATGATCTAACATATATATATGAGGACTCTATATGAGCCTGTGTCTCTCTTCTATTCATCTGAAGGGCTCTACTCCCGGAAACATTTAGCAGGGTGACAGATAATCCCAAATTAGACACAATGATCCGATCCATTAGCCACGATCCACCGGGATGTTCGCGCTGGTCTGGAAGTCGCCCAGCACACGGCGCTCCGTCCTTTCTCCTGCACACTTTTCCGTCCCCAGTGCCACGGAAAAGAGAACACTATTCCTTATCATAGTGTTACACATGATGGATCCGAAACAGCAGGAAAGGTTTCACAAATGCTGCCGGTTCAGGTTTTTTTCTGTACAATTCTTACATTATTATTGTAATTTTTTAAGTAAAAAAGAACCAAATGACAGGTGAATTTATTAATCTACATTTTCACTCAAATCTCATTTTTGTAGAATTCTCACATGATTTATTAATTTTACTGCAATATTTAAAGATTTTATAATAGAATTCCTACAATATATTAATATTTTATAGTGAAATTAACCAAATATATGATGAACATTTCAACCTAAATTTAATGTCATGTCTTTTTTGTAGAATTTTTACAATATTTATTCATTTTATAGTGGAGTTCTTACAATATTGCTAAAATTTTTTGGGTAAAAAACAAATGATAGGTGGAGATATTAATCTGCATTTTTGCTCATATCTCATTTTTGTAGATTTATCACATGATGAATTTTAGTGAAATGATACTACAATATACTACAAATATTTTTATATTTTACAGTGAAAGGAACCAAATATATGATGAACATTTTAATCTAAATTTGATGTCATATGTTTTTTGTAGAATTCTTATATTCATGCATTTTATAGTGGAATTCTTATAATATTGTTATAATTTTTTAAGTAAAAAAGCAAATGATAGGTGGAGATATTTATCTACATTTTCACGCATATCTCATTCTTGTAGAATTCTCACACGATTCATTAATTTTAGTGTAAAAGTACTACAATATTTAAAGATTTTACAACAGAATTCTTATTCTTAGAATATTATTGATATTTTTTAAATATTTTATAGTAAAAGGAACCAAATGAACATCCATCCATCCATCCATTTTCTATCCCGCTTATTCCCTTTCGGGGTCGCAGGGGTCTGCTGGAGCCTATCCCAGCGCATTTATGGCGAGAGGCAGGGATACACCCCAGATGGTCGCCAGCCAATCGTGGGGCACACACACCATTCACACACCATTCACACACACACTCACACCTATGGGCAATTTAGAGTTTACCAATTAACCTGAGCATGTTTTTTGTATTGTGGGAGGAAGCCGGAGTACCTGGTGAAAACCCACGCAGACACGGGGAGAACATGCAAACTCCACACAGAAAGGTCCCAGACCCAGGCCCCAAGGCGGTCTTGAACCTGCGACCTTCTTGCTGTGAGGCAACAGTGCTACCCACTGCTCCACCGTGTCGCCCCCCAAATGAACATTGTAACCTAAATTTGATGTTATTATTTTTTTTGAATTCACATATTTATGCAGTTTACAGCGAAAGGAACCAAATATATGATGAAAATTTCTAAATTTGAGGTCATATCTGTTTTTGTAGAATTCTTATATTTATGCATTTTACAGTGGAATTTGTACAATATTTATACATTTTATAGTGAAAAGAAAATTAATAATAAGTAGTAATTCTTTGCTGTAAGCATGCAATATATATTACATGAATCTACATTTTGCCTCATCTTTTCTTTTACAGAATTATACATTTCATATTACATTATACGGCATATATTACAGTACATTTTCTCTTACATTTTTTGTAGAATTCTTACAATATTCATACAGTTTAGAGTGGATTAGAAATCCAATAATCAAGTAAACAAAGGAAATACCAAATAATTATAAAATACTTTCCTGTCTTGATTTATAAGCAGGAAATGAGCTGTTTTTTATATCTGTTATGTCCCTGAACGCATCACAACTACACACACTTGCTCCGTAAATCTGGGTTTAAATAGCATATTTATCCATGACCGGGCCCCTCCTGCTTGTTTATACGTGACAATCGGTGACGTTTATCACGGCCCGGTTCACCATGAGTCGACAGATCCAGCACAATCCAGACAGAGAGGATTAGCGCTAATCCTCCATATTAAAGAGGCTTTTACCGCAGGAAATTAACACACCCGGGACAAGGATCTTTTGGGATGAATGGGCCATCGGTGCGTCTTTCTTACCCCATAGACTGGCACATGCATTTACACACACACGTGCGCACACACACACACACACACACACACACACACACAAAAACAACAACAAAAGCTGAGTTTAAAGAGGAACTACTGAGAAGTTTTTTAACCTTGAGATGCAGCTAAAATCTCATTAAAAAGAAAACATGTGAATCTTGAGTTAACTTTTCCTTTATTTTTATTCCAGTTAATTAACTGATATTTGTTTTAACTTGTCAAAATGTAAAATCTTAAACCTCCTGTTACAGGTTCATCATTGAGTTTTATTCATAAATCAGATAGAAATCCTCATCTCTAACACTGATTAAAGTTTTTTTATCTGTAGTAAAACACATAATTTTATATCATAGTGTGTCTAATATAACAATAGATGTGTTTCACGGCAGCCGAATTGACGTGAAATAATAGACAAACACAGGTGTTAATAATAATATTAATTAAGGTTCCATCCAGGTGAGTGCACTGAAAAAATAAAACTACTAAAAATACTGAAGTCATCAATCACATGAATATTTGACTTTGTTCTAACCTGAAAAAAATCCTAAACCTCCTGATCCAGGTTCAGCTTTGAGTTTTATTATAAATCCCATGTTAAACCTGAGCTCAACACTAAATAAAGTATTTTATCTGTAGTAAAACCCAATGTTCCTGTTACAGCATCAATATATATCATCAATATCCACATCATCAATACAATAATAAAATAGTTTAATATAATATCAGTAGTAGCTGCAACTAACCACTGTTTAGAGATTTATTTAGATTGGAGCTGTTTGTGGGATTATTTAATTGGCTCCTTTATAATCTCCTTTCAAACATCTTACAGAAAATAATCTTCATGTTCTGGAATGATCCTCAGTGATTTATAGCATTTTATGGAATAATAATTGATCTTTGAACTCTGTTCTTATCCATTATTGAATTTGTATTATAAATAATTTATCTGATTTCAATGGGATTGGACGTATAAGGTCAGTTTGGTCTTGTTTTAAGCTTTTAATTAAGTATTTAATTAAATTGAACCCCAACTTTCCAACATTCTAACTCTATTTGCTGTATAACATCATCATAAATAGATTCTGACTCTTCTGTCGTCTCCTCACATGTTGTAGATTTATTCTGATTCCAGGTTTAAGTCCAATAACCTTTGTGTTTGTAGAGATATTCCACATTTATCATCATTTACAGCAGGAAAACTATAAAACAGCAGCCATATCTGTCCCGAAAGAGGGCGAGAATATTGGCACATTTAGTTTTCCTGTCGTATAGTGGCAGCCGTTGTCGCTCAAATGCTAAAGTCAATTCAATTTTCAAGGCCACGCATGGGTTAACGGGGCTGAAATAATTTAATCTTCTTACTGCGTCTGCGTCTGTCTCCTCCGCACTGAAAGATATTAATTTGAGCACAAATAGCACAAAACTCCTGTTGGGCCGTTGGTCAAATCTAATTCATTAGAAGTGCCGCTTCCAGGCGGCCCCGCTTTACTTTAATCGATTTCTACTTCAGAGTCAATTTGGTTCAGATCGTGCTGACATGTGGAGAAAAACCTTTTCTGCTCGGTGGAATATGGAGTCAGCAGCGATCTGGCGGCTTTCCAGTCCTTTTTCTGCAGAAGCATGTGAAAGAAAAGAGGAAATAGATAGAAATAAAGTTGCTGGGGCTATTAAATATTGCATAAAGGATCATTTTCTAGATGTAATTGAATATTTCTGACTGAGAGCCCTAATCCTGGATCAGTCTGATGTGATTTAACTGTGTCAAATATTAACCATCAAATCAGATCATTATCAAGAAAGCTGACATTATCTAAATGTAAATACACTGGGAATCTAAACATAGCAATGGGACTGTAAATGAATGCTGTATATTTTACAAAATAAATCAAAGTGATACTGTAGAAAATCACAGTTTTATAGATTTTTATCATACAATTAATCACCAAATTCTGTAAATACAACTAAAATTATAGTATGTAATTGATTATTTTGTACAATTAATCACCTATACCTGTATTTATTTATGTATGTATGCATACACATAAATACAGGTAATATATAAGCGCACACACACACACATATATATGTACATATATATAAATATATATACTTAATGAATAATTGCTTTGACAGGGCAGAACGTTCCACGTCTAGAAATAGATTTTGAATCGACAGTAAATAAAAAACGTCAGCAAGCGTGGGAACGAATCGCGTCGACACTCAAGGACACAAAGATCCGTCTGTGCTCGTACGAGAGGAACTTGATTAAAAGCCAAAGACCATGAGGATTGTCCGTTTCCCCCCATGACCCACCTGGTATTAACCCTGTCCTCATACTTGACCCAGATAACACAGACATGCTGCACTGCAGGAAAAAAAAACACAAAAACTAAAGACTTCACTGTAAGAAAACAAGATATTACATCAATCTACATTTGCTCTGAAGATTTTTGTAGAATTCTTACAATATTTATTCATTTTATTGTGGAATTCTTACAATATTGTTATATTATTTTTGTAAAATAGAACCAAATTTTTTATATTTTATAGTGAAATAAACCACATATATGATGAACATTTTACTCTAAATTTGACGGCATATCCATTTTTTGCAGAATTCTTATAATATTTATGCATTTTGTAATGGAATTCTTACAATATTGTTACATTTTTTAGTAAAAAAGAACCAAATAACAGGTGGAGATATTAATCTACATTTTCGCTCATCTCTTTTTTGTAGAATTCTCACATGATTTATGAATTTTAGTGTAAAAGTACTACAACATTTAAAGATTTTACAACAGAATTATTTTTCTTGGAATATTACTTCTATTTATTTTATAGTGAAAGGAACCAAATGAACATTTTAACCTATATTTTTGTAGAATTCTCATATTTATGCATTTTACAATGACATTTGTACAATGTTTATACATTTTATAGTGAAAAAAAAACAAATAAGTAGTAACCATTTACTGTAAGCATGCAATATACATTACATTAATCTGCATTTTGCATCATGCTTTTGTTCATAGATGTTTTATTCATGATACATTTACATTACATTATACAGCATAAATTTTAGTACATTTCTTATATTTTTTTGTAGAATTCCTACAATAATTATTCACTTTATAGTAAAAAAGAATCAATCAAGTGAAAAAACTCACACAACATAAAGCAATTGTCTATTTTAAACTTAAATTCTTAAAGAATGTCTATTTATTTTGATTCATATTAATTACATGATTCCATAAATTCCACTGAATGCTGCTTAAATTTAACTTCCAGTTATAAAAAGAGGATCTCAGTGAATAAATTATTGACAACACGTCTCCATCTGCCCATTTTAACTTTTTCCCCACGAATGCAAAATACAGATTTAATGTCAAATAGTCGCTGCGTTCACAGCCTCGTGTTTTCCGCTGCAGGGACTGAACCACATGACTGAAAATAAAAAGAAAAACCTGCTGAACCAGAACTCACCTGGACGTGCGGGTCAGGCGGTGGGTGCAGGTAAAACGGCTCCGGTCTGTGCGGGATCCTGCTGTAAGTGCGGGATCCTGCTCTGAGTGCGGGATCCTGCTCTAGGTGCGGGCTGCAGTCCTCGGTCTGGATGCTGCAGCGCGCGCGTCGCTGCACGCGGGCACGCGCACCGTCCGCATCTGAACCCGCAGGCGGCGAACACGCGTCCGGTCGTCAATGCGGGGTAAGAATCCCCCCCCCTGAACTCCTCAATTCTGTCCAAACAAACAGTTTATCGTGGCCGCCGTTCCACGCGGCTCCTCCGCTGATTTTCCTTCCGCGTCGGGGCGCGTTAACGCAGCAGAATAATGAGATTATTGGAGACCAGGACGCGCTGTAATCCAGATTAGAGGCTTCAGAAAGCAACAGCGGAGCGAGCTTCTCTGCTCCGCCTCAGCGTCAAAACACAGACTCGGCTCAACTCTCCCCTCTGACACCGCAGGCTCGGCTTTATGTAATCCACGACCTGAACAGTGCACTGCTAATAGTGCACGGCGTGATTCCATGATCGGACAGCGATGGGAGGGAGAATCACCTTGCTGCAGAGGGAATCATAAAAGATAGACTGACATTTACCTGCTGCACGTTTTTAGACAAGCAAAATTCCATAAATGACATCTATTATTATCTCACACTGTTGTTAAAAAATAGTATTTCTATTGTTAGTGACCAATTTTATAATCTTTTTGCTTTTAGATGTGTTATTACTGAAATAGTCACATTGTCATTTTATTGTTTATGAAGGGAATTCTAGTGAAAATAAATGATTCTCCCTTTTGCTACAGAAGCTCTGGACCCCATCTCAAGGACCATAATTTAAAGTAGGGCTGCAACTAACTAATCAATTGATTATTGAAATGATTGACCAATTAGTTGTTTGGTTCATAAAATGGGGTAAAAGCTGAAGATACATCGATATATATACCTACATATGTATCTACATACACACATACATATGCATGTGGGAGAGAAATAATCCATTTTGGCTCTGGCAGCTTCTCAGGATTCTGTGCATCAGTTAAACCCATAAAACTGATTCTGCTGCCACCTGTTGGTCAAACTGCAGGAGAAACGACTCCTGTAGAGTCAGTAAACACACACAAAACACAGGTTTAGGGATTAAAATGTATAATGGAGACGATGAAATTAACAAATTCCACACATATATTAGTTTTAGTTCCAGACATATTTTTTGGTGTTTTATGTTTTTTCCCCCACCACCATTTGTGCAAAATCTCATGCAGGATTACTCCTCCTAGCGGTAAATCATTAATTTTTTCCCCCATTACAGTACAGGTGGAATTTAGTTTTAATTTTTTAAAAGGTAAATCATTCAGCAGCAGGTTGACCAACATTGACAAATATTGTCTTAAAGTCACATCCCTGTTTGTATTGTTAAAACGTGTAATGCCTTCAAACATCCATATTTGAGGGATTCTTCCATTTAGGGAGTTTTTCTGTCCCTAACAATTTCTTTGACATCACCTCTATAATAAAGCAATAAAAAGTGGAAAAGCTTTGCATGTCCTCATAACCAATAAAAATACATTTTTCAAATTCATAGTTTATTTTTCTCTATTTGCACATTTATAGTTAAATATTGCTGTTCCTATACACGTGTCACTAGCAGACAAGTTGCTAGTTGAGTATTTTTTATCCAATAGGAAATTTAACACTAGTGTGAAAATTGTTATTATCACAAAAGTCACAGGAACTGCACAATTGATTTTTTACACATTGAAAAATAATAAAATCATTGTCATCATTGAGACAGTTATTTTTTTATAGATACTATAAGC
The DNA here is from genome assembly GCA_036785175.1 of Eupleurogrammus muticus. Classification (NCBI taxonomy): domain Eukaryota; kingdom Metazoa; phylum Chordata; class Actinopteri; order Scombriformes; family Trichiuridae; genus Eupleurogrammus; species Eupleurogrammus muticus. The sequence continues at coordinate 854,004 of JAYKQN010000011.1, forward strand.
TAAAATTAACAAATACAATAATTGTTTATTTATTCTGAAAACAAACATTTTTCTCATAAATCTACCCTGGAGGACAGAAAAGTCCCTTAATTGAAGATTGGTCCTATGTCAATACTGCCAATTTACTTTAAAACACACATGAGGAAACGTGTCAATGAAGCATCTCAAGCTGTTTAGGCTTCTAGTTTAAACTTTACTAGTATTTGCAGGTATGTCAATGGCGTAGCTACACCACAGAAGTATAAACTACAAGTAGAAATCCGGCCAAACTCTTCTCCATTCGGTCAAACCCTGTTATTTTCCCACTCACTCTGCTGTGTGTTCGTCTCGTGCTGAGTCAGCAGCACCTTCTAGCACAAGAACCGGTCGCAGGAGTACGGTTTCTCTCCTGAAAACCGCTTCACATGCGTTTGAAGAGTTTCCCGCACAAGCTGCACCCGTAGGGTCTCTCCCCCTCCCGCCTGCGACCTCCGGTGACACCGGAGGTTCCGGCTCTGGCTGAATCGCAGTGGTACGGCCTCCACCCTGAGTGGGTCCTCACTGAAGTTTTACTTGAACTCTATGATGCCTGTGTGTGTTTTCAGGAGGGTCTGCAGGTAGCTGCTGCTCGCAAACGTCCTCCGCAGCTCCTCTGTGGAATCGCCTTTCTTCTCGTGCGTCTTAATGTGCTTTATTAGAGGACGAATGTGCCAGAAGCTCTTTCCACACACGGGACACGGTCTGTGGTCCTTCTGGGTTTTGGCGGGAGGATTCCCGTGGTCGTTCGGTCTCTGCTGATCATCGCTGTCCTCACTCTGGTCCTCGGAGAAGTCTGAAGACAATGTCCCTGAGTTGCCTCCGGCTCGTCTCGCTCGGTTTTCATGACTTCGAGTGAGGAAACAACGACCTGCTGGATCTGATCGTCCACCCAGAGCTCCTCCTGCTCCTCTTTTATCTCTGACATGCTGAATCCGAACCGAAGCGGGGTGAAGGAGTTCCCTTTGTCATTTTCTGGATCTGCTGCCAGCAAGGATTCATCTTCACTCACGGTCGCGTTGGTCAGTGGAGCTTCAGCAGCTTTAAATGAGACAGAGAGACGTTAAAACAAGGAGTTTCACCTCCTGATGCATCAGAGTGATCAGTCGATTAATCACAGATTATTAAATTAATCACTGTTATGATGATCAATTTGAGTAATTTTTTAATTAAAAAATGTCCAAATTCTCTGGTCTCTGGAAAACAGTGATCATCAATCTTCACTAGAGCTCCAATAATTAGACAATTAACTGATTATTCAAGTAATCAATTATTTAATTCAATAAGAAAACAGATAATATATTAGCTCACTACTGAAATAGTCATTAGTTGCAGCTTTATTACTAGTAGATTTACTATTATTAAGTAAAAAACTTACTACTTAAGTAAAACTACTGCAATAAAAGTTCCTAAATATTAAAATACACAAGTACTATAAAAGCCCATCTTACCTGATACCCAGGTATTAGACGGAGCCCTCTCTGGGTCGTGCTGCGTTGCAGGACTTCCCTCTGCGAGGTATGTTTCTACTGCGAACCTGAGCCGCTCAGCGTTGTGGTGGTTGGTCGATATGCCCAGCTTGCTGAGCCTCTGGAACACCGTCTTCCTGGCGCCGCCGTCCTGCAGGACGCTGTTCACGTAGTAGGCGAACGCCGACACGTGTGGGTTTCTGCCCCTCAGGGCCACGGAGGCGGCGGCGCAGGTGTGCAGAACGGCCCGGCCGGTGATGGCGGACATTACCGAGAACAGGAACGGGGCCAGGCGCCGCAGGTCCGCCTCCAGCTCAGCGAAGGAGAACGCGTCCAGGTCCTCGGGCGAGCAGCGCCACAGCAGGAAGTCCTGGCTCGGGTGCAGGAGCCGCCTGCATTCATGGTCCAGGTCAACGAGGACACGACCTTTGACCTTGTCGAGCAGCACGTCGTGTTTCGTGATGAGGTTCACAGCGGTCGACCAGTTCCCTTTGGCGATGTTCTCCACGATCCCCGCGACAGATGGGGGGCAGATCAGCCTGGTCTGTTTGGACGGGTAGTGAATGGTCACCTGAAACATTAAAAACACAAAGTGCATTATTAAAAATTGTTTATATAGGCAAAGTAGGTTGCAATTCACTGTTGCAATTGCTGTTGTTATTTTTATTACTTGCCTGCAGAAAGTAGATAGATCCTCAATTTATGAATTGATCCTCTACTTTGAGTTCTAACTTCTCTAATTCAAATTTAATACACGTTGTTCTATATGAGCATGTTCCTAATAGCTCTTTATAAAACCCCATTCAAGTTCATGAGTTTTTATTGGCACTAATTCACTCAAATTTTATTGTTAAATTGTAAAACAATCCACCAATAAATGTCTTTGCCTCAAGTGGTAGATAAACTATAATAGATAATAGCTCAAAGTAATCTCCAATTTAACAGACTGGACTTATTTTATCTAATGGTACCGACTACAACATCTTCATTAAGTAATTAATATGTATATTAACACTTTATTTTTCTGGTGCATGTGCATCTTTAGAGTTGCATGAAGTAAATTGTAGATTTTGCTGCCTAAAGTCGCAGGTAAAACTCACCTCTGTGAGACTGTGTCGTGCGGGCATGTTGGAGGCGGTTTCTGCCGCTTCGTCCTGGAACCGAACCGCCGTGGCAGGAACCACTTTTCTTTTCTTCGTTTTGACGGATTCAGGTGGAGAAACGTCTCCTTCGTCCTTTTCTCCTCCTTCCTCGGATATTTTCCATCGTCTCAGCGTCGATATGGACTCTTCTATTTTGTGAATTAACCGGAAACACCTTAAACAGATGCGCGTCGACCTGTCGTCGCGGGGCCGCAGCGGGACGCCGACGGCCAGAAGCCGCTGGAACACGTTCCGCTCGCCGGGTTTCACCGGTTCGTGGATTTTCTTGGTGTTGCACAGAGTTCCGTTCACCCGCAGGTTCTCTGTACAGAGACGGCAGAAGTCGCTCACGTTGGGAGGAGCCGCGGCCGCCACGTGTTCCACGTCGATCCTCAACGTCACTTCTTCTTCTTCTATTTTCGGAATTAGAGTTAGTGACGTTTTATCGTCAGTGTTTTCATCCATGTTTGTTTTGGTTTTTTTCCCGCGCAGCCGCGTGTCCACTGAGCGGCGCACAGCGATTACGTCAGTTGTTTTGTAACACCAAGTTTGTCAAGGAATTTATTTTTTAATTTATTTAATTAGTATTTTTCAATTTTGCTTGTAAAATAAGTCTAAAATAAGTTAATAAATATAAATAAAAATATTAATTATCAATTTATTTATTATAAAAAGTTATTTTAAAAATATACACTGCTGGTTTTGCAGTGTTGATTTATTTACAGTTTGGACATTGATAAACCATATAATATATAACATTTCCACAAAGATTAAACAGATGCAGTTACACTGTATTTAGCCCATCGAGATACAGAGAACAGTGCATTCTGGGTGTTCCTATTCCTATTTCCACAGTTCCTTCCAGTTTGAGCCTATAAGATCATGTTATTGCAATAAAACTGTTCTTGAAGCCATTACTGGAACAATTGAGAAAATTCTTCAAGGTGTGTCCTCTTAAGACTCAATTTTTATCAACAGATAATTGGGATTTACAACTCTACATTTTGATGATGGTTCCTCCTGCACTGGTATTTGCATCGATGGAGCCATCGTTGATATAACCATTTACACCTGTAGTTTTCCTGCTTTAAAAGGCATGTTGTTAGCTCTCCCCCTCCTTTAGTAAAACCTGGTAACCTCCTGTTAAAGGATCAATCAAGAATGTCTGATAATAATTAGGATCATAAACTAAGTTGCTTTGGACCCTGATGTTTTTTTTTTACTTATCTTATGAGTCACATGTTCTGTTCATTTGAGCTTTGTGCAATGTTCCTGGAATAAAACTCTTAAAAAGACAATTCATTCTTTGTGGATCCATCTTTATTTACCATGAAATTATGGTTAAAGCATGTTCTCACACACAAACAACAGTATAGAACCATAGAACCAACATGTACTGCTCTTCAATCATTCAGCTCAAACAAAGTTGTCACCATTTTTTTTGCTGATATTCATTAGTAGCCCACAACTCATTAGACCTGATGCCTCAATTCAAACAGACTGAACAAGGCTTCAAATCCTGCACCGTGTTCCTCAGAGAATAAAGGGGAGCAGAATTTGGCATGATTGCAGCTTTCATTTGCATCTTTTTGTTGAACCAATTCTGAACTATAGGACAACTTTTATCATTCCAGAGTTCATAGAGATTGGAGAGCATTCAGGGATTTAAAACCCACAATTTAGAGCCCTGTGACTCCAAATGGTGCATGAAATGTAATAAACTCAGTAAATATTCATCACAGCTTTGCACAACTTCAGTTTGTGGAAAGAAAAAGGCAACAGAGTGTTTGCTGTGACATGATTATCTAAAGCAAGTTTCTAATCTATGCACGCTGCTGGTTTTCATGAAGCCTCAGAACCTACTGAAACCAGCAGCTACATAACGTCAACTCTGCTCAGACAGCATCTATGTTCTTCTTTATATACCTTCCTGACACTTATCTGAACTATATTGTATATGACAGCTTTTATGTTACATAAAAAGGCAAAAGCTTTCAGTATACATCGTATGACGCCGTAAAACCTACAAATGCTGCTTCTAATATGTGTCTTGCTGGGTTTAAATACTTAGAGCCCATAAAAGTAGATGGCAAAAAAACAGATCGTAAAAAGTTAATTAGGCTGCAGGAAAGCGCTGTTTGCTTCCCGTTTCCAACCAGTCAGTGTGTTTTTAATGGTGGCAGCAGGTCAGAGTGTTTTTAACTAAATAAGGGTTTTTTATGCCTAAAACTAACCTGTTAAAAAGGGATGTAAAGGATGTGACATGTTGGAGCACAACTTATTGATTCTGTGTAATTTAACACCCTAATAAAAGGTAAAATAAAAAATAACCCCCTTACAGTTGTCATGAATAAGAAAGTGTTCTATAGAGACCAGAACATTTTTTGTACCAGGCTGTCAAACAATTAACAAAACATCTGCTGAAGACAGATACTGCATCCCAAATCACGAGGGGGGGTACAATTAAAACGGAAATTTCAAGTTTTGAACTTGAAATTGAAGAAATACATCCATGTATTCAAATAATAAAAAGTGCATATTTTTTGTTCTTCGGGTAAAATACAAAATAAATAAATTATTTATTTTCTTTTTTCCCCCATTTCATTTGCGAGTGAAAACTTAGCTTTCAAACTTCTATTTGCACACAATGCATTAATATCTTGCACTAAACATTTTAAATTTCCTTGGTTGTTTAGTGGAAACTGTTGAGCACCAACTTCGATTGTGCGACTAAGGGGCCGTAATTGAAGTGTTGAAATTTCAGATTTCCATGTAGTGTGAAACTAAGGACAAAGTGAGTCTTTTTTTTTTTAAATGAATGTGATCTCTAAACCGTTTCTCCACAAGCCTAATGTAAGCCTAAAAAACTCATGGAAAACCGCTGCCGTCCATGTAAACTTTTCTCGTCGAGCTCACGGCTCCAGGTCACTCGGGTCCCTTCTCGTGAGTCTGCAGGTGCACTTTGAGGTTGGGGGCGAACCTGTAGGTCATCCCGCACACGTGGCAGCCGTACGGCCTCTCCCCCGTGTGCGTCGTCCGGTGCCTCGTCATCTGTCCGCTCTGGCGGAAGCGTTTTCCGCAGACGTCGCACGGGTACGGCTTCTCGCCCGAGTGGTAGCGCATGTGCGTCTTCAGGTGGCTGCTGGTGTTGAAGAGTTTTCCGCACATGCCGCAGCGGTACGGCTTCTCCCCCGAGTGGCTCCGCTTGTGGATGGTGAGGTTCTGGCTCTGCGTGAACGCCTTGCCGCACACGTCGCAGTGGTACGGCTTCTCGCCAGAGTGCGTGCGCACGTGCACCACCAGGTGCTCCCGGCGGTAGAACACCTTCCCGCACTCCTGGCACGCCACCTCGTTGCCGCCCGCGTGTGTCTTCTGGTGCTGCCGCAGGCGCCGCTCGTTGGCGAAGGTCTCGCCGCAGCTGTGGCAGAAGTAGGACTCGTGGTGGCAGCGCTTCATGTGCTTCACCAGGCGGCTGGTGTTCAGGTACGTGGTGTCGCACAGGATGCAGTAGACCTTCTTCTCGTGCGTCTTGATGTGCTTCATCAGCGAGCCGATGTACTTGAACGCCTTCCCGCACAGGTGGCAGAAGCTGCGGTCCTTTTCCCGCTTAGCCGAGGAATTCCCGTCTTGTCTCTTCTTGCTCTGCGGCGTCCTCTCTCCCTCCTCCTCGCCGCCTTGGTCTTCCTCCTCCTCCTCCACGTCGCTGTCGTTCTCGCTCGGAGCTGCGGAGTCGTCTGGAGACACCGGCTCCAGTTCATGAGCTCCTTGTATTTCCAGCAGGTGGCGTTCTGTTTTCACCCCCTCGGGAGACGGGGACCCGGCCTCCTGGGCGTGAACGTCCTCCCAGGGTTCCTCCTGCTCCTCTTTGATCTGGGTCTGGACCAGGCAGTAGTTGAGGCAGTCGTGGTCCAGCTGGGTCCTGGTCTGAGAAGGTCCTGGGACTTCAGCTCTCAGGCTGAAGGCAGATCCCTTTGGAGCGGAGAGTCCAGGAAGACGAGCGGAATTCCATTCATCTCCGTGTTCCACGGAGCTGCTGGTGGGTGAAAACTCTGCAGGTTTAAAAACACGAAGGGACACTTTACCCAACAGAAGCTTCTGTTCTCTGATTATTTCCTGGTTTCTTTATTCTTCTATAATAGTAAACTGATGATCTTTGGGTTGTGGACAAAAAAGGACATTTTAGGTTCAATCTTCAGCTTTGGGAAATGATGATCAACATTTTACCATTTAATGAACCAAACAACTAATCAAATAATCATTTCAATAATCAATATCAACTAGCAACATAGTTATTATGTCCTCATGTTTTGCACCTTTTCTACACCTTTGTGGCAAAACATTCACACACAAACTGCTATAACATCATTATATATTAGTATTTCTTTTTCAAATATCTCTTAAACAACTTATGTGCATGTAAAAGAAAACTGCTATAAATGCATCATCAAAATTGCCCTGATTTCTTAGTATTTTTATGTAGTTCCAGATTCTTCCTCAGAACACCTTCTAGCCAAAAGTGCTTCATTAAGTTCTATTATAACCACATTTTTTAAAATGTCACAACCATTACAGTATAAAATCATGCATTGTGAAATGTCAGCATTTCATTTTGAGGAAAAAGTAGTGATATTTGACATTACTGTATTTGACTAGATTCAACCATTAAACCTTTGGAGGCTGATGCACGAAATTCATGTATTTTTGCCTGTATTATTATGGAGCAATGTGACTACCAGTAGGTCCCAAAGGTTTTGTGTGTATATGTTCATCCGTATGCATTAAAAAAGCAGCTCTTTTTTCATGCATCAGCCTACAAAGGTTTTGTGGTTAAAACTGGTTGAATACAGTAAAAATATCAAATATAACTACTATTTCCTCAAAATTAAATGCTGACATTTCACAACGCATGACTTTATACTGTAATGGTAGTGACATTTAAAAGCTGTGGTTATAATGGAAGTCAATTGGGCACTTTCGAAGGCATCCAGAACTAAAAAAAAGAATAATAATAATGTAGTTAAATCAATTTAGTTATCTCTGACATATCCAAGATTCTCATCACCACCAAAGCACCATCCTCCTGCCATTTGTTAAATGGAAAATACTTATTTTTTGTATGTTTATTAGAAATAAACAATAATTCAAATAGGATAAACAGGCATTCAACAGGTTAGAATCATTAAAAATGTTGATTTTTGGTAGCTTTGAATAGATAAGATGTTCTTCAAGAGATTTAAGGGTGGAAAAAAGCACAAAAATATTGATGTAAAGACTTTATAGCAGATGACATTTTTTTAATGAAAATGAAAGATATTGGGTTAAAAAATTATATAATTCTGTAATAATTCATGAATGCTAAAAGCTGTAACACCAAAAGCCAGCAATAATCACTATATCAAAAAATGATTACTGTTTAGGAATGTTAATCTATCCTTTAGAAATCACAATAACCATGATATAAAGCTCTGAAATCTATTTTCTCCTAAATGTTCCAATTCAAATATTTCTATTGCAGCAGAGCACGTATAAGGCAAGTGAAATAAGAAACGTATTTATTAGAACTCAAGAAACTAGCATTAGCTGGTTATATGTAACTGGAAACAATAGAATGAAATAATAGTTATTCAGTCTATTACTGCACCCGGAACGACTTCCGGTTCACGTGGGCGATGCGATGCATTTGTGATGTTTTATAATGTCAAATACGGGGACGTTTTTATGTTTATTTTAATAAAAGCTGCTTAAATTCCACGTTCAGATCGAAGCTCCCACACCTGGTTCATTCTGCAGACTTTCCGCCTCCTGTTTGACGTTCGCTCGCACAAGTTCGTCCCCGAACAGCGCGACGGAGAACGTCTTCTCCACCTCCCCGAGGATCTCCTCCGCCGCCGCGTACATCCGCCGGTGGACGAACGACCGCAGCCGGAACATCGTGGCGTCCATGTCCGGAGGAGACGGAGGAACATCCAAACGGGACAAACAGATAAAACTCCACTGACGTTTCGGCCCCCCAAAAACCTCCCGATCACCAGGAAGTGGCTAAAGAAGACTTCCGGTATGACTCCTTCAGAATAAAACAGATGTTTACTTAAAATATATATTTTTTTAAATCTATATTTTCTAAAACATCAGCATCGGATAAGAAAGAAAATAAAATACATGGACAATAATAAATAAACTAAACTTGAAATACATAGCAAATGCTGTGGAGTTGTCTACAATGATTTGTGTTTTCAAGATTGTAGATATTGCTGTCTGTAAATGTGTATATAGATATTGGTAAAGTGTTACAACAAGTCATTTAATATATAGAATAATGAGCAAAAAATGAAAAAATGATAACTTAAAATATTCTTCTTTATGAATTGGATTCAGATTAATTCATTAAGGATAATAAGAATCTATCTATCTATCTATCTATCTATCTATCTATCTATCTATCTATCTATCTATCTATCTATCTATCTATCTATCTATCTATCTATCTATCTATCTATCTATCTCTTTTATTCTGATGCTTTTATTCTGAAGCCCACGCTCCAACCGGAAGCGTGTAGCTTCAGCTGCTCGTTTGGCTCCAGCAGAATAAGTTTTAAGACGCAGAGCAGGACGCGGATTCCTGGTCTGATTCAAACCCGCAAAGGCCAAGAAATGTCGTTCTGTCGCTTCGTCGGTGGGGAGGTCTACAAAGACCATTTTAACACAGGTATTCTCAACAATTCTCGGTCTTTATTAACTCCACCGTTCACCGTAATATGGAGCTAACGTTAGCGTTAGCCACCGAAACAGCGAACCGGACGAACCGGATCCTTATCAAGTTTATAGATCATTAATTATTTATAGAGACCTGAAACTCTACAGGAAAACAAGAACATTTTTAATGGACAAATATTATTTTATTGCATTAGTGTTGTACAATTATACTCTTCTTCGTTAATTTATCTTATTTAACCATAATATTACTGTATTATTATTATTATTACTGGTGTTATTGGGTACGAAAAAATAATCAACAAAACAAATGATAATTCAAAAAATAGTTGCTGCTTTATTTATTTTATTTTTACACGTTTTTGCGTCTGTTTTTTTTTGTTTCTAATATATCTTTAATATTATATTATATTATTGTATTAATTATTATTATTATTGTTATTATTGGGTATACACGTTATTCTTATTATTATTATTATAGTTTTTAGATCTGTTTTTATTAAATTAAAACACAAATACTCAAGAAAATAATAAACAGGTTAATTGGTAATGCAAATAATATTTACATTCCTAACAGTTATATATCCTAATACTTATATTTTTTTAAATTTTGTTTTAATCTTTCTTTTATTTAACTTTATTATTATAATTGCTTTATTATTATTGGGTACACATGCTAAAATTACTTTTATTATAGGTTTTATATGATATATCTAGTAAATAATCAACAGATTATTTGATAATACAATATTAACTATCCAACCCATCCGTCACGTCTTTAGGGATCTACGTGTGTTCCAAGTGTGATCACCAGCTGTTCTCCAGCCGTTCTAAATACGAACACTCGTCCCCCTGGCCGGCGTTCACAGAGACCATCCACGAAGACAGCGTGTCCAAACACGAGGAGAGACCCGGGGCGTACAAGGTGCCATCATAAAGGACACAAACGTACTTTTATTAATGCATGAAGCCTTCAGAAGCAGCAGAATATATTCACTTCCAGACCAGCTGATTGTGGATCACGTCAGCCACACATAACAACTTGTGACTTATATTAACCAAGTCTATTTTTACTCTTCACAAAGCAAGAGATTTACATAAGTGGCAAATTAAGCCTGTAGGCCTAATATTTTTCCTTTTTTTACATTGCGGTCTGATAAATTCTGTACAAATATGATCTCATTTTATTTTTAAACTGAAACCCTCATCTGACCCAGATTTCTGTTGTTTTTTTGTTCCAGGTGCGATGTGGGAAATGTGGAAATGGCCTGGGCCACGAGTTTGTGAACGACGGACCAGGAAAAGGCCTGTCCCGCTTCTGAATATTCAGCAGCTCACTGAAGTTCATCCCTAAAGGTAACAAAAACAGGCTTATGGATTTTATAGTAAGGAATGCGTAATTAATATTAAGAAATTAAAAACACATGCTGTCAAACGGTGTAACCTAAAAAGAATGATAAATTATAAACATTTAATCTAGCTAGAATATAAAACTAGTTGATAGCATGAAAATATAAAACCTTTTTAAGAGAGTTAAACCATCTGTTTTTTAGGGTTACACACACACACACACACACACAGCAGTTTTGGCATTATCCCATATACTTTTTTATTTATATATATATATATATATATATCAAGCACCCTATTTTTAGTTTTATGTTTTTTTTTGTTGACTTGTAATTATTGTTTTTAACCTTCTCCTTTGTTTTATAACTGCTCTAACTAGTAAATATCTTAATCTAATCTGTTGTAATCCCACAGGAGTGGATGGACAGTAGAGTGAGCCTGGAGGACATGTTGTAGGACGTGTTGCAGGACGTGTTGCGGGACGCGTGGACGTCCCTCTGCTCTGCTGGGGGCGCGGGCAGTGGATGAAGGGTTCTGGGAACAAGCCCGACCGGGGAGCACCAGGGCTCTGATTGGACAGTGGCCCTCGCCGGACGGCGGCAGCAGGGGGACGCGTTATGCAATCATCATCACCACACATTACTCATTAACCAGTCGGTTACACACTCACTGCCTCGTCCCTTTAGAGAAATACTGCACGTAATTCTATTTGCTGTTTCTGACCAAGAGTTTATACATGCTCATAAATCTGCAGCTTCACAAATCTAAACTCCTCTGAAAGGTACTCGTGTAGTTTTTTAATTCATTCATCAGCATTGTAGCTAAAAGTACTATTTTCACTAGAGAGAAGCTTTATTAAAAACCAATGAGTGATATGCAAAGAATAAAGAATAAATATATTTTAAACTAAGATAAGATATTGCTTTCATAATAGTTGATGTCTAAAAATCTTGTGGAATATTAAAGTCCTTTTTTCCTATTGACTGTGAGTTGTTTCAGTTCTTTTTTATTTATGCACAAAGGTCAGTAATGTATGTAGTTGTATTATTATATTTTATAATTATATATATATATATATATATATATATATATATATATATATATATATATATATATATATATATATGGTTTACTACAGACTTAAAAGAAGAGTTCAGAGTCGATTTTTATTCCATAAAATGCTGTAAATCACTGAGGATCATTCCAGAACATGAATAATATTTTCTGTAAGATGTTTAAAAAGGAGATTATAAAGAAGCCAATTAAATAATCCCACAAACAGCTCCAATCTAAATAAATCTCTAAATAGTGGTTAGTTGCAGCTACTACTGATATTATATTAAACTATTTTATTATTGTATTGATGATGTATAGATGCTGTAACAGGAACATTGGGTTTTACTGCAGATAAAAATACTTTATTTATTGCTATAAATACGATATTTAGTCATGTATCAGGAGGGTTATGGTTTTAAATGTGTAACTTTAACACAGTAACACTGCTGCCGTCCTGTGGAAGTCATGAGAATAAGATCAGAGTTACACAAGAAGAAGTGATCTGCCGACACCTGATCTGGGCCGAGCAGGTTTGTTCCAGCTAAAGCTGGGCGAGTCACGTCAAACACACTTTAATCTCCGAGCTGAAAGGGAAACTAAACCTCTGGAGTCGCTCCACATGGAGGAAATGTCGTTCTGCTCCTTCTCAGGCGGAGAAGAATATAAAAATCACTTCCACCCTGGTGAGAAACATAAATAAAAGCATGGAGCAAAAGTATCTGGAGCCTGACTGTAATATTCTATAAAGGTTTCTGTCCTCTCAGGTATATATGTGTGTTCTGAATGTGGACACGAGTTGTTCTCCAGCTCCTCAAAGTTCCAGCACTCTTCTCCCTGGCCGGCGTTCTCTCAGACGCTTCATGAGAACAGTGTCTCCAAACATCCTGAAGCATGGGGACCCATAAAGGTGAACGGATCAGTGGCTAAAACCGAGTTTGGAGAGATGAGAAAGTGTGAAAAACTCCTAAAAATACAGTTTTAAGAAGCATTCATCAGGTCTGTGTCAGGTGTGTTTATGTGGATTTATTATCATTTAAAAGTCCATTTGTACCATTTAAAAAAACATGTATCCAAAAAATTAGAGAGTAAATTCGAGAATAAAACTATCCAGTACCACATCTTTAGGATTAAACCACATGACATCTTTGACATTATTCTATTTATCTTATAATTTCTGTGTTTCACCCCCTGAATTAAATGTACTGGGTCATAATCATGTTTTTATATTTGCAGTTCAGATTTATTTATTAATTTATTCATCATCTGGTTCTGTTTTGACCCTGTTCACCGAGTATCAACCCATGCTGTGTTCATTGTTGTACCGTTGGGTACTAATAAAGTTAAATTGAACAGGTCTGCTGTGGGAACTGTGGGAACGGACTGGGCCACGAGTTCCTGTCCGACGGGCCCAGCGAAGGCCTGTCTCGCTTCTGAGTGTTCAGCAGCTCGTTGGCCTTTATACCTGAAGGTATCAGTGGTTTCCTGTTACTACTGACCTTTACTGATCCACGCGTGCTGAGAGGTTACAGCCGTGTTGACCTTTGACCCCCCCCCCGCTGCGGCCTCTCCTGTCTCCACAGAAAAGGCTGAAGGACAGAGAGGTGAGCTGTAAAGAGGTGAACTGTCCTCTGCTGCTGAGGCTGTGGACAGAGAATGACGTGTTCCTGGACAAATCCTGACAAGGCTCCGGGGCGCCGATGGAAAACGTCCTCACTTGGCAGCAAAAAAAAAAAGAACCGATCCACACGTCTAAAAGAATCAGAATCGAGGAATAACATTCATCTGTACCTCAAAATCTGAAATCTTACCAGGTGAAAACATCTCATCTTTGGTAACATTAGTCTGATATTGAGTAGAATTACACTAGTGTGCAAAAGCAAATTTAATAGAAAATATAGTAGAGATATTGAAGAGGTTAGAAATGATTTTTTTAATGTGAAATAATAATTATTGCTTAAGGGTTTCCTAATCATTCGTTAGCTTCTAAAGCGATTAACAAACACAGTGCAGCTAGAAAAGTCATTTATTGAGTGGATTAGTTTAATGTTATGTTCAACAAAAGAATTTTGCTTTTCTTTCAAAATTAAGAATATCCTAAGTGACCCCAAACTTTTGAACACTAGTGTATCTTATTTTAAGCTTTTTTTTCTTAATTTTAGTCAATTTGTTTTTTTTTCTTGACCAAATTAATCCAAAAAAGGGAAAAATGAAATAATCCACATTATCTGCCAGTGCAGTAAAATAATTCTACTCAAATTGAGACTAATTGTACCTAAAAGCAGATATTTTCACCTGTTAGAATTGTTTTTGCAGCATTGTAAACTCGGTCCAACCCTGGTCCTGGTCCTGGTCCTGGTCCAGGTCCTGGTCCTGGTCCTGGTCCTGGTCCAGGTCCAGAATCTCCCCACTCACACACACCTGATTCTAATCTGGACCAGGACCAGGACCAGGACCGGACCTCTGCTTTAAAGGATAAGTTCAACTTTAAATTTTGAATTTAAATTTTGAATTTAAATCCACTTACTTTGACTAAGCTTCAAACATTCAAATACGGTTGTGCATGAAACAAGGTTTTTGTCCACTTTTAATGAAAGTGAAATTTGGAATCATTTAATGGTCAGAGATACTTTAACTTTAAACATTCAATTCTGTCTGTCTTAGAACTATTAAAAAGTACAAAGTCCTAACCAGAAACATGAGTCATTGGATGCTTATGTTAATTTTGCACATGGTTTGCATTATTGTAAATGTTGAAAACATGCAAAGTGTAGTTGCATGATTCTAACAGTTGATGGCGCTATCAGCTCCTCCACAACAAACCACCTCTGACTGGTGTGGTTGGAACTTCATAAAGTTTAGAGAAGGTATCTTCCTATTTACTGATGCTCTTATTTTGTAAAATGAATAATTGTTTTAACTGAATTCCATTGATTAATCATGAGAGGATTTCTTAATGCACAAAATAATACACTTTGCATATAATTTATGTGACATTCTTATTTACGGTGATAAAATCTACAGATTATAAGTATATTATGAATATCTGCACATCACTAATGTCTGTAATATGAAGCTGATTTGAATACAACAGGAACCAAATGTTCCAGTCTTTTTTTTTTTACCGAGCAAAGTTCTGCAGATAAGTGGCTGAACCTGCGTCTGGTGCAGCGGTGGAATTCCAAACAAAGCGAGGATGTGAGGGTGCGTTCAACGCCTCTCGTGCTGTTTAAACGTCTCTGGGAGGAGCAGGTGTGGAGTCGCTCCACTCAAAGGCTGCGAGATCAGAGGAGGAGATGAAAGCTGCGGGTGTCAGCCCCGGGATTAGGAGAGGAAGTGCAAACATCCACTGTAATGATGTTTTATTAAATGTAGTTATGAAGAATTTAAACAAAAGCACAGATGCTCCTTCTTCTTCTTCTTCTTCTTCTTCATGTGGAGCGATGATGAGATCTGCCTGTGAGGTATGATCAGGAAGTTTCATTCCAGAACTTCTGTCACTCGTGTTTAAAGAGTTTGTTTTTCAGTGTGTTTCGCCTAAAGTGACATTCAACTCATTTAAAGTCTGTAGGTTGTCAAGCAGAGAAAAATCTAGTGGTGTCACCTTCTGGGAGCCAAAATGTGTGTTAATGTAGGAACCAAAATGTGTGCTAAAGTTCCCTCTAGGTGCCAAAATGTGTACTAAAGTTCCCTCTAGGAACCAAAACGTGTGCTAAAGTTCCCTCCAGGTACCAAAATGTGTACTAAAGTGCCCTCTAGGTACCAAAACGTGTGCTAAAGTTCTCTCTAGGAACCAAAACTTGTGCTAAAGTGCCCTCTTCAGTGGTGAACGCATGCTATATGTTTTTCCATTTCACCTCTGCCCTTTAAAAGGTCTTTGCAGGCCACCACTGGATGAATCCCTCTGTCTCTCCACCAATGCCCCCCCCCTCACCCCCCAGCCCTTTTCCTCTGACCTCCCCTCAAGCCCTTCATTAATTCAGTAATACCTTCCTTGCGTCTGATTAGATGTCTTTGTTGTGGATTCTCTGTAACGTCGCCACACACAGCTGGCACGCAGACGGAATCCTCCTCAGGGGTTAAAGTTTGGAAGTCTGGTGGGGGGGGCGGCGGGCGGAGATGGAAGAGCAGACAAACCCTGCAACAGACAGACGGACGGACAACAGACGAAAACACAAAGATAAAACAGATGTGAGAAGGGGAGATGGGGAGGAAAAGGGCTGTAATTACCACTCACTATCTGCATGGTTCTGGCTGGCATCGGAACACAGCTGCGTGGCCAAGAGGAAGCAAACAGGAAGCAGGAAGTGGTAATCCTCTGATAGAATCACAACTCGGGTTGCTAACCGCACTTTTTTTTTTTTCTCCCACTGACCTCTGAGGGCTCATCCTGGATCTGGATTCCTTAATTACATTAAACCACTACTCCAAAGCCTCCCCCCACCCACCCCACCCCGGAGTCCCAGAAGGCCGAGCTGCTGGCGGAGGCTCCGCATATGTGGACTAGCGTGACTCATTCACGGGACATCTTGTTTTAATTGGAACGTATATGAGCCCGTTGCTTAGATGTCGGACGTTTACCGCACCTGCTTCTGTTTTTTCCTTTTTTTTTGAAGCCACGGAAAGGAAATAAAAGTAAAAAAAAAGTGTCTAATGCAGGACTGCAGTCCACACGCCATGACGTTACGTCCAGTTCATCAAAGGTAGAACATCTGCCGTCCACACACCGCAGAAGCTGTGATCACTTCTGTGGGCTTGTGAAGGAATAAAGCTCCTGAACGCACGACTGCGGCAGAGAAGGAGAGAAGTCCTTTCATCAGGGGGGGGATAGCTGCTGCCCTCCACATGTTCCTGATAGGGTGTTGGCCAAACATCTCCCGCCCTACAAAAAGGGATAAACAAACCTTCTATACGTGACGCTGGAATGTGTTTTCAAAGGAGAATACGGGGAAACTCGCGGCTTCGTCGGGACGCCACATGCTCGGAAAAAGATGAGGCTTATTAGATGGTTTAACCGGAAGCCCAAACCTGCATGAGAATAATAAAAAAATGGAATGTAACGTCTAAATTATGATTTCAAAGGTTAAAATGATGAGGTTTTTTGAAATAGCATCTCCTACTGGTGTAAATTCTTGGGGATGGATTGTGAGTACATTGAGGATAAGTTTTGTTCTTTCTACGCCAGAGACGTTCATTGTGTGAAATTCCTCCAAGGGTGTGTGTGCTCGCTCTAATCCCATGTGAATCAGCAAGGAGATGAAGTATTTCATCAGTTGTAAAGCTCCTCAATGTAGTCACAATCTATTTCTAAGAACTTGCATGAAAGAGCTGCTACTTTGAAAATATTTCATAATTATGACTTTTTATCTCATAATTATAACTTTGGATCTCATGAATTTGACTTTTTACTCCCAAAACAAAATGTCAACTCATTTCTTACAATTATCACCGTATCTCATTTCAGCTTTCATTCTCATAATTATGACTTTTTATTCTTATAATTTCTGTTTTTTAATCACATAATTATGACTTTCTAATATCATTATAATTTTGTATCTGATTTTGGCTTTTTATCTCATAATTTTAACTTTATCTCATAATTATGACTTTTTTATTTATTTTTTTATTTTTTTATTCTCAGGCAGTAATGGGCTGTCATGTGATCTGTAGTTTACCAAGAGTAGAAACCTATTTTGTGTGGTGTGGGTATGTTAAATGCGTTTCTTGCAGGGCTGTGTTGGTTATAAACCGTCTTCATGTGGAATGAGATGGGTGATGAAATTACAATTAATGGTTCACTGGGTTTGCACGTATAGGAGGAGATAATGAACACCGTCCAAACAAGGATAATTCCTGCAAACGAAATACAAACTTGCCTGGCCCTCCAAATTCCCAAAGTATGCGGGCTTGCAGTAAGAAAACAAACAACACGGCTGATCTCAAAGAAACCGCAAATCTTTATTGTCACCTTTATCACGGGATCACATTCCTGCTCCTGAGCTGGCGGGGGGGGGGGGGTCAGGACGTATACTATGTATTCTCAGACATGGTCGGCTATCTGCGCTGGGATCTGTTCTAAGGCAGATAGGACCCAGAGACAGCGGCACAGGTCGGTGGAGGCTTCAAACACATCCTTCAGGTGTGTGGCATGGCTTTGTTCAGGTGGATCAGGGAGAACAGTCCTGATTCCTGCAGCAGCTGAGGGATAAGAGAGGAGCTTTAAACTGGCTGATTGTGTGCCTGCTGTAATCCTGCCTTGATCAGAGGCTAAAGGGGGGGTTTGAAAAGGTCTCAGGAACAAACCGAGGACAAGGGCGCGCCGTGTCAGACATCTATCCCGCTCTGCTGCTAGTGTTTGCCGTAGCTTCAGGAATCAAACAAAGACACGGAGCCACGGAGTGAGAAGTCTGCTGTCCAGGAAACATTCGTCAAACGGCGCCGTCCTCGGGGTACAGAAGCATCGGGATCGCTGTGGATTCCAGGGCGGATGATTTAAAAGGAGGCTCGGCTCCCAGATACTCGGGGAACAGTGATGGGCTGTGGGGGGGGGGGGGAAGGAAACGCGGTATTCCGAGGTTGTTCCGGCTTTATGGCCGATTCCCAGAAAAAGAGGCCGAAACTCTGCTGGGGGAAGGAGAAAGTAATTACCTCTGTTTCTGCTCGGGTAGGATGCCACAGACCGTCCTCCTGCTTTAACTACACCCAACCGCCCCCCCCCGTAACCTACAGGCTCCCTGCATTTAGTGGCTGCTCATTATCTGATCTCATCTCTGTCATCATGGCAGCGTGTTCCATCCAGATCCGCTGTGTCCTCCTTCACTGTATTATCAGTGGCGTGGTGGTAGGGATGGATGGTGGTGTTGGATGTGGTGGGGGGGGGAATGGGGGGGTTGAAGTCATCATGGCAGCCACAATGTATATTAAAGTGACCCAAAATGTGGCTTCAAGTAGGTACCAAATTGTTTGCTAAAGTGCCCTTTTTGAAGCTATAACACACATTAAAGTGCCCTCAAAAGTGCCCATATTTATGGTAAAGTGTCTTCTAGGAGCCTAAACACATGTTGAACACCCTCCTGGGCACTAAAATGTGTGTCAAAGAGCCCTCTTAGGAGTTAAATTCATGTTAAAGAGCCTCTAGGACCCAAAATGTGTGGTAAAGTAGGTACCAAGTCATGTGCTAAAGTGCCCTCTAGGTCGATAGCACCAAAAATGCATACTGAAGTGTGCTCTTGGGAGTTAAAATGCATGATAAAGTGCCCTCTTTGAAGCTAAAGCACACATTAAAGTGCCCTCAAAGGTTCCCAAATTCATGGTAAAGTGCCTTCTAGGAGTCAAAACACATGTTGAACACCCTCCTGGGCACTCAAATGTGTGTCAAAGGAGTTAAAATGCACATTAAAGTACCATTACGTGCCCAAATTCATGGTAAAGTGCCCTCTTGGTCACTAAAACGCATACTGAAGTGTGCTCTTGGGAGTTAAAACACATGATAAAGTGGCTTCTAGGAGCTAAAACAAGTTAAAATGCCTGGAAGCTCATATCTGTGTCAAAGTGCCTTCTCCAACTTCCTTTTCTTCTTTTTTCAAAAAGCATGCCACTGATTATTAGGGATCTTTTTTACATACATGTCGTTTCTAACCGTGCAGCTTCTACACGTCTGTGTAGAACGCTGGTGACCCTTGCAGCCAGCCAGAGGCCCCGGATGGGTGGTCTTAATAGTCCAAATTGCTCCTTTGGTCATGCTGATTGCTAACTTCTGTGCAGCAATGTTCAGGGGGTGCCTCAGCTCTTTATTCCCCTCCGTGATTATAATCAGAAACCTATAATCTACATCATTTTGCAGTGTTATGAGATCGTTACGGAGGTGTTCTGACTTTTTTTTTAGTTTAGTTAGGATGATCTGCCTTCGTTTTTTTGTCCTTTTTATTGTAAATACTGGAATCAGATGATGTTAGCGTGTTTGTGTGCATCAACACGCATGTGCCGCAGTGCGTGTTTGTTTGTGTCATCACATCTGGATCCTTTGAATGAGGGGAATTCCACTCACCTCCACAGGGTTATGCCCCTCGGCTCTTTTTTTTTTTAAGCGACACACACACACACACACACACACACACACACACACACACACAGTGTTTTTATCCTTGTTTTGTTTTTTACAGTAACTCCTTTAAAGTATTCCTGCATTAGAGCCAACTGTCTTTCTGGAGCCGTCATTCATCACCAGCTCTTACATATCAAAAATAATCTGCGTGAACACATGATTAATATTTCTCAGGCCTCAGCATTTGGCACAAACGTTTGCACTTCATTCTCTTGTTGCCAGAAAAGCAAATATGCCCTGATCTCCCCGTCAGTCACTCGGCAGTAATTGTTTCTCCCGATCCGACACGGCCTCTCCCTGGTTGGCCTGTCGGTGCAGAACGCCGCGTTAACGCCAGTATTAGAGACGACGTGAATCTGATTAAATAAAACATATTGTTTGGGGGGTTCTTGCTGTCATTTTGCACTATATCGTCTCTGCCGTGTCCTGAAGACGCAGACCTCAAAACCTAAAGTGAGACCAGATGAGTGAGCTACAGGAAGGAGGAAGATGTGTGTGTGTGTGTGTGGGTGTGTGTGTGTTGCTTGAAGAGGTTAAAAAAGACGAGGTCAAAGACTCAGAATACATTCCCACAGGACGACGGGCAGGCAGAGCGACGTGATTATCAGCTTAAGACAAAGTGAGGAAGGGTGTGATCTGCCTGTGTCGAGGCGTGAAACACAGATCCAGAGTCACAACCATAAATCTGTGATGATATGTAAAAATTACTAGATTTACTGTGGATTGACTAATTGATATTTAAGTTATGAGAAGTTAAAGCTCAAGTTCTACTGTATATCAGGTGAGATTTTAATATTTTAGCCATCAGGACTTCTCTCTTTCTATACAATCATCCCCATTAAAATCAGCCAATCAGAGAAGAGGCTCGTTAATATTAACGAGACAGATGCTAAACTACCTGTTTTTTTCTAGAGCTGCAGAGAGGAGAATTTTAAACTGTACTGAGATGATTTTTTGGTTCTTAAAACCACAAATATACAGTATGATGTTAGCGCTGTCAGTGGCTTGTCAGTGGTTCTTCAGTATTATTGGAAGTAATAACTGAGTAAGGACAGGGAATAAAGTTAAAGAGGTGTTGTCATGTATCTTCTAGAGCTGCATGCATGGTCTTTTTTATCTCAACAGTGTAATGGAAGGTCTTTAAAATGTAGTTTAGTACATTACTTAAAACTAGAAAAGTGCTCAGAGTGCAGACCTCCGCCAAACATTGTTCTAGTTGTAATCAAAGTTCAGACTGCAGGAATTAATGCTCAATCTGGATTTTTTTTAATTCTTTCCCTGAAAGTGTCCCACATGCACATCAAGGACAGGACGGAGTGTTTTGTCTTAACAAAAGTCATTAACAGATCAGATACAGGTTGCATCGCGTTGAAAACACTACACAGGTGTCAGATATCACCACTAGGGGGCGTGTTGAAGGTCTATTTACTGCAATAGTAATTAAAAAAACAACAAAAATTTAAAGTAGTCCAGAAACCAGGATTTCTTCTGGATCTTTACCAAAATTGATTGAGCTGTTCATGGTACCTCTCCAAACTTCTTACTGAAATTTGATGAAAATCTGGCCGTATATTCTCACTCTATTTGCTGTGTATATTTTTAAGTATTTTGTTAAGAAACAAACCAACGTCTGTAGTTGTGTGTACAGACTTTTTGAGGGTTCAGGACAAGCGTATCTATCATGTTGATAAATTCAGATACAGGTTGCATAGAGGTGGAAAAATTGGGTTTGGGTCACGTTAGGCTGATTAAGCTATGCAGGTTCCAGATATCACCACTAGGGGGCGTGTTGAAGGTCTATTTACTGCAATGGGGAAAAACAAACAAACAAAAAAAAAAAGTAGTCCAGAAACCAGGATTTCTCCTGAATAAGCTGTTCATGGAACCTTTCTAAACTTTTACTGATAAATAAATAAATATATAAAATAAATTTGATAAAACTTTCGCCAACATTTTGGTGGTATTTTGTCTGTAGTTGTGTGTACAGACAGAAAAAGGGGAAAAAGGGCACTGTAGCATGGGTTTTTCAAAAAGTGAGCCATTGAACATCCACTAAAACAAAAAAAATCCATAAAGCGATTCCTCCTTTACAAGAGGACAGAAAACGTGATTTGTTTCTTCCTTAAAGTCAGCCTAGCTTCACATCGGAAAACTGCGAACAATTCTAACTAAATACCTTGTCAATCTGAAAATGTCCCGTTTTTTTGCAGCTCATTTATCTCCCACCGGCCTGTTTTAACTCTTTCCTCCTGGGGGGGGGTCACATATTTGCTGCTCTCCTGTCCCCTTTGGCCAAAACAAGCGTTGGCACCTTCGCTGATCGCTCCAGTCCAATATGATTTCACATTCCTGAGAAATACAGACCGGTCCCACAGGGGGGCATCTCCGGTTTCTAAGGCATGACACACACACACACACACACACACACACACAGACACTGGACAGAAGTTGGTTTCTTTCCTTTTTTTTCCTTTTCCAAAAACGCTCCGTTTTCTCACAGTCAAAGTGACAGATTGGAATTCCAAACGAACACGGGAAACTCCAGCGAGCGGCTGTGGTTTTTACACCAGTAATTACAGCCAGTTAACACCCATCACACGACGGTTTGTGCTTTTTATTCACAGACTGTTCGGGTCTGACTTGTTGACACGAATCAACGTATAAGTTCCGCTTGAATAACGACACGTTCACCTACGTTTGCTAGTTCCAATTAACCACTCAGGCCCCAGGCTTGTTTTTCAGTTTTCCTGCTATAAATGATCATTAATGTGGAATATCTCTGCAAACACAAAGGATATTGGACTTAAACCTGGAGTCAGAATAAATCTACAACATGTGAGGAGACGACAGAAGAGTCAGAATCTATTTTTTAAAAACTGATTTTATAAGAACTTAATAATAAGATAAATTATCTGCATTGCAAAGTTCATATTTATTAAGATAAGAGTTTAAGGATCAATTATTATTCCATAAAATGCTATAAATCACTGAGGATCATTAGGAACATGAAGAATATTTTCTGTAAAATGTTTAAAAAGGAGATTATAAAGGAGCCAATTAAATAATCCCACAAACAGCTCCAATCTAAATAAATATCAATAATAATATCAGTATATTATAATAAACTATTTTATTATTGTATTGATGATGTGGATATTGATGATATATATTGATGCTGGAACAGGAACAGATAAAATACTTTATTTAGTGTTTAGCTCAGGTTTAACATGAGATTTATTATAAAACTCAAAGCTGAACCTGGATCAGGAGGTTTATCATAGTCACACTGTAAAAAGTCTGAAAACAAGACATCAGGACTTCCATGAAACTGTGATGTCACAACTACACAGTCATGGCATTAACATCTATTCAAATTGGCCAATCAGAGGGGGAGGCTCATTAATATTAACGAGAAAAACCTAAAAACAGCTGCAGAGAAACCTAAGTTAACCAATTACCAACAATGAGTTAATATAACACTAGAGTTAACGTTTAGCTTTACGACAGATTAAAAATACTTTATTTAGTGTTGGAGCTCAGCTTTTTATGTGTTTATGAGTAAAACTCATTGCTGAACCTGCATCAGGAGGTCGGGGTTAGACGTCCAGGTTGTGAGGAA
The DNA here is from genome assembly GCA_036785175.1 of Eupleurogrammus muticus. Classification (NCBI taxonomy): domain Eukaryota; kingdom Metazoa; phylum Chordata; class Actinopteri; order Scombriformes; family Trichiuridae; genus Eupleurogrammus; species Eupleurogrammus muticus. Next base: position 877,467 of record JAYKQN010000011.1, read on the forward strand.
GTTGTGGTCCAACGTAGAGGGGGAAAAAAAAGATTCGCAAAGATGGAAAGAACGCTGTTTTTCACACACTGGGCTGGAGTGGATGGTGACGGTGACACATTCAAAGGCAGGGCTGTGGTTCACGGCTGACGTCACGGCAATCAGCCTTTTTTTAAGAGGACGAGGCCCGGAATGAAAGGCGAGCCGCCCACAAGCGTCGCGGTCGCAGGCCGCAACTGGTGCATATGCATGCGTGGTGGGACAATAGGCGTCCACACACGCACAACACGGATGTGTGTGTGCACAACCCCCCCCCCCGAGGCCCGTGCATGCACACCCGCTGTAAACACTTCACGACTGAGCCGCCTCGGTTCACGACGTTTCAAACCTTCACAGTTCCGTCAGATCTGCATCCACACGTCTCCCTGTGGATCCCCCAGAGTGAGCTGGGAGGCATGAAACCGTACACGGAGTTGTCTTCTTTTCCTTTTTTAAACCTCTTTCTCACATATATAGACACACACACGCATACACACACACACATTCCCCAACACACCCAGTATCACTTTAGCAGCCGACCGCCAGATCCCACTTTTCAACGCAGAGCCGTGGATTAGAAGAAGGAGGCATTTCCCAAAACGGTCTGCGGCTCGTGTGATGACATGATTGTCATCCGCTTTAATTCCCTCCCTCAGATTCCAGCTCTGCAGCTACAGTAAAGCACAGAGAGAGAAAAGGTAAATAACAGTTTTTAAAACACACACACACACACACACACACGAGGCTCCTGCGCAGACTTGCTCCCTGGAAAGGCATCTCAGTTTTTTTTTTATTGCCAAGATGAAAGACACATTGGAAGCTGCTTTCTAGCGGTCGAGGAACATGCATTTCTTTTTGTTTATGTGAAAAATATCTGCGGGCTCGTATCTCCATACATACCAGCTACGTAATTGAACCTCCTGGCTTTGGGTGATACCCAAAATCCAACCCTCATGGGGCTGGAATGAATCTCGGTAAACTCTTCCCCGACATTCAAATCACTCCCATGTTGAACTCGAGGCATTATGGTTTAATGCATCCAAGGCCGTCGCGAGCGTTGCATAAGCTGCAAACGTCTCTTCTCTCAGGCCTATTGTCATGTTTCTGTAAAAACCGCTGCAGGGCGAGACTCAAAAAAAGAAGAAAGCAAAAAGGTGCATGCACCTGTGTGAAGGTGCATGCACTGCGGCGTGGATGGGATGAGATCAGAGCGATTCTCCCTCATCCATCCATCACTCTTCCTGACTTTGCTTATGTTTTCTAGAAACTGCAGATGAAAGCTGGGAAGGCTCCAGGAGAACGGGGGGGAGGGGGGGGGCAAGTAGTGGCTTTGTTGTCGGCTTTTGTATCTGTGATCCTCAGCACCTGAGGGCGAGGCCATGGAGCATCTTACATATGGCACAGTGTGTGTGTGTGTGTGTGTGTGTGTGACATCTTTTAGTTCTTCAAAGCTGGAGCTCCACTTCAGTCATGACAATGTGAACGTTGAAATATAATAATGGTTCAGGGATAAACCACTTCAGTCTAATCACCAGGTGGAACCACATGGTGATTAGATCTGCCACGCAGAAAATTACAATTTGTTTAAAAGTCATAAAAAGTTTAAGCGAGAGAATTATCTGAACATAGACGTCATTATTAATTTAAAAAACAAAAAAAGGACCATTTTAAACTAAATTTACTGATGACAAAATAATCCCGACAACATAATTCTTTTAATAAACCAGTGTATGATGACTGTATAACTTGAATTTTTCTGAAGTCACATTTCTGCTTCTCCAGATTCTTCTTCTGCACATTTTACTACAGAAAATTTGACTTTCACGTCGTACTTCTTTATTTTATCTTCGTAGTGGAGCCCTGGTCATCAACATGTAATCAATGAGGAGGAGCTGAAAGGAAAAAAAGGTGAAAAAGAAAAACGTGTCGCTGGTCGTGTTTTCCTGCCTGTTTTTTTTTTATCTATAAATTAGACTCTTTATTTGGAACAGGCAGTTATTTATCAAAACGTACACCTGCACCCAGCGTTTATAGGAGACCTGGGGATTAATTATCCAACAGAATCCGACATATTCTCGCTGTAATAAAGTCAAACTAGTACACCTTCAACAGCTTTTTCACAGAATAAGCATGACTGTGAATGTCTGACACTTCTGTGTTTAAATCGAAGCTGTGATGTCCATAAAAAGATGAAGCCGTGGCTTTAAGAACCGTCTCTCTCTCTCTTCAGCTTCTCTCTGCTTCTGTTTTTTGCATCTTTCTGGTTATTATTATTAATAGGTTATTAATAGGTCGGGCTTGTACAGTAAAATTACTGGTGTTAGTATAACAGTTAGTGTGTGTAGGTTTGTGTAGTATATATTGTAGTGTAACATCAAATGCAAATACTCACATTAAGCACACGTACCTCAAAAACGTAAGACTTGAATACTTTAAATAACCAAATAATAACTGGGGCTATTTCTGTGTTTCAATCACTTCACGCATCAGGAGTTTATTTGAGACCAGGCTGTAGTTTGTCCTTAAATAAGAAAAACTGGAAAAATACACAGATACACTGACTGGTGGCAGAGACCTTGACCTTTCTGACTATTGGAATCTTCTTCTTCTTCTTCTTCTGTCTCTCATCAGCTCCAGGCTTTATATCAGGTAGTGACAGCAACACTGCCCCCCACAGTTTCTCGGTGGTACTGCTCCATCTGGTCTGTATCTGTAAGATTTGTGGAAACAGATTAAAAAAACAACCTGACAAAATGAATGCAGAATACAGAATACTCCTAGGATATAGGACATTTAAAGGAACACGTCTCTGCTTAATCTGAGTTTTCACAATCCACACATTCACACGTTTTCACAATCCGTCTTTTAAATCTGGGCCACGGTCACAGCATCAGACTGTGCCGCTTCCAAAGATCCGTCATGATGGCTGCTGGGATTCTGTCGGCCAGGTATCCGTGTGAATCTTCTTCTTCTCACGCTGGAAATTGCATAAATAGTGGAACATTCCACTTTTTTTTTTTTTGTAATTTGCCGTAATGGCTGACACATGCTACGCGCCATAGACAGGCCTCTGGCTATGGAACACAGCTCTAACAATGCCACACACACACACACACACACACACACACACACCTGCAGGCATGACAGTGGATCTGATGGCACACACACACACACCCATGGATAAACATATGTGCATCAAATCAATCAATCATTCTCCTCACACACACACACACACACACACACACACACACAGCTCACGACTTGTTGCCTTTGTTTGTTGTTCTGTAATCTCACTGTTTATATTTCCGGGTCCAAAACCTGTCAGGATAACTCTGCACGGAGTAATTAGCAATGGATGGTGGAGGCTGTGTGTCTGTGTGTGTGTGTGTGTGTGTGTGTGTGTGTGTGTGGGGGGGGGGGATTGGTCCTGACCCGGCTCTGACGGGACCCGCCTGGCTCTGGAAAGCCGTGAATTCCTCGGTGCCAGGCTGGCCCCTCTCTGGATGGATTTACAATGGCTGTTTGTCTCCACAACATATCATTATTCTATATTTGCCTGAGTCATGCCAGAATCCGCAGAGACCTTTGTTTTTTTTTTGTTTTTACATCTCGGAGGGCGGAAATTGCCATCATGGGCTTTATAATGCTTAACTTAAAACTTAAAAGTTTATAGATTCCTTTAGGCTTTTTTTTAAAAAAAAGGGGAAAAGAAGCAATCTATATTTTCTCTGAGGTTATTGGAGTGGGTTTGCTAAATTAATTTACTCTGCCTGAAGGCTGTGTGTGTGTGTGTGTGTGTGTGTGTGTGTGTGTGTGTGTGTGTGTGTGTCAGTGAGAACTCGTCTACCTAACTAACAGGGGACCTTCTTCAGGTCCCCTCTTGGACACGCTTTAAATTGTGTAAAAACAAAATGTGCAAAAAACATCTGGTGAATTTTTAAAACTTTTGCCAAGGAGAACTGATATGTGCACGAGTGTAAAATTTGATATTCAGCCCTGCGTCTGCAGGCCGGAGCAGGGATGTAATGACTCATTCACACATGTCGTCTCTTACACTCCTTCCAAAAAGTGTGAATGGCCTAACAAACCAGTGAGGCAATTTGTTCTAAACATAAAGGCTTTAATTTTTTATTAGATGTTGTAAAGTCAGTGTTGAAAAATCAGAATTTCAGAAGCAGAAGTCCACTGTTGGCAGTTTACCCTGTGTGTGTGTGTGTGTGTGTGTGTGTGTGTGTGTGTGTGTGTGTGTGTCTCCTCCATTCAGACAGCAGCCGCCCTCGGTGTATTAGTCAGGTTCAAAGTCTGCATTTTTTTTTCAGCAGCAGAAACTCTACACCTGGTCCCATGCAGCTCTGCAGGGGGGGCATCCTGCTGCTGATCCTTCCTGCTCGGCCTCGAAGGTGACACACACACCTCTAGATGCTGTATTTATGGGATGGAAGTAGAGCAGCAGAAATAAATATGGGAACTTCACTCAAACTCTTTCATTAAACCAGTATATGACAACTGTACAACTTTAGAATTTTTCTGAAGTCAGATTACAGCTCTGTAGTTTATTGTCTCCTCTGCGTATTTTACCGAAAATTTGCAGAAAACTTGACTTTCATGTCATTTTTTAAAATTTTATCATCATAGTGGAGCCATGGGGATCACAATTAATCAATGAGGAGGAGGAGCTGAAGGGAAAAAAAGGTGAAGATGTGTCAGTGGTCGTGTCTTCTTACCAGATTTTTTTTTAATAAGTTAGACTCTTTATTTGGAACAGGCGATTATTTATCAAAACATACACCTGCACCCAGCGTTTATAGGAGACCTGGGGATTAATTACCATATTGTCACAACCATAAGGGTCCGCACTAAAAGGCTCAGTCTCAGTTCTGTGTGTCATTACTGTATTTAACACACACATAAGGAACCTAACTATAGGGGAGGGTTAATATACACACATAGATATATACACATAGATATATACACATAGATATATACAAAAATAGAGCGGGAGCTAAACTGAGTTTGGTTGTGCTCTATTTAAGTATTGATTACAAAGTACTAACATTTTTTAATCATCATGGTAAAACACACGGATGAAACAAACACACAAGTGTGTGTTTAAAAATAGAGCGGGGTAATGTAATGTCCTCTGTTTCTGATTACAGCAGCTAAATCTCCATCAAACATGCCAGCTTCACTTTCTTCACCATCAGAGTCACTTTCCTCTAAATGATGCGTTATAATCCGCTGGAAGTTGCTGCGCTACCGTAGTCCTGGTCTGGATGGAGAAATGGCACCAAAATGAAAGCACCAAGACAGAAATGTTCAATTTTCATTTTTTCTGCTGCTTTACCGCTTTTAGTCAAATGGTGACCATCGGAACGCTTCTCCCACTCGTTCTTTGCTCTGTGATCCACTGATCCAGTCTGTGCTCTGTGATCCACTGATCCAGTCTCTTCTCTGTGATCCACTGATCCATTCTCTGCTCTGTGATCCACTGATCCAGTCTCTACTCTGTGATCCACTGATCCAGTCTTTGCTCGGTGATCCACTGATCCAGTCTCTGCTCTGTGATCCACTGATCCAGTCTTTGCTCTGTGATCCACTGATCCAGTCTCTGCTCTGTGATCCACTGATCCAGTCTCTGCTCTGTGATCCACTGATCCAGTCTGTGCTCTGTGATCCACTGATCCAGTCTCTGCTCTGTGATCCACTGATCCAGTCTCTGCTCTGTGATCCACTGATCCAGTCTTTCCTCCAACTCGTACCACCTGTCTTATGTCTTAAACTCAGCTGTGTAGCTGATTTCCTTCAGTTTAAACTGTGCTTTATCAGCGTGTCTCTTTACCATTTTCAGGTTGTTAAAACAACGATGTTCTGCATAACACACATCCCCGTTATTTTATCTACAATCCATGCCCACACTTACCCTACATACAGACATAGGGAGCACCAACATTTTGAAGAAAATAGAAGACTTTAATGTGGCCTTATAGTCTTGAAAATGCGATGCGTTACAGAATCCAACATATTGTAGCTGTAATAGTCAAACTACTACAGTACAGTACGACCCCCCCTCTTCACCCCCTCAGGCCCATTGTGTGTCAGCGAGCCGCCACCATCTCTGGTCTCAGGGTGCAGGCCGAGTACGGCAGGTTTTGGGTGGACGTCCTCGGGGCTTCTCCCATTCACGGGGCCTGACTGAGCCATCCATCACAGCGGGTTCAAAGGCGGGCGAGCAGGATTTGGCTCTGAGGGATTACACGGTTTACATTTCTGAAAACACCGATGTGCTCAGTTCAGGATAAAGTGTACAAGTCATAAAAACATATTATGTATAAATAATATTTAGGTTTTAAGTTGGGGAGAACAAAAAAGAGAAGGAAAGCTCCCAAAATAATGTAAATCCCACTGAAGTCGCACGCAAACCACAAAGGAAAATATGTTGGTTTTTCTTGCATGTTTTATTAGAAATCCTGTTAAAAGTTAAAAAAATGTATTTACTGTGCCATATGGGCATAAATCAGCCACTGTGCCTCTATGTGAAGTTTATCTCCCCATGAGGGATGTTTATCCTGTTGACGGGAGAAGGGTGGAGACTGGAGGAGGGAAAAGGGCGTTAGGAGAAGAGGAGAAACCTCCACTCACACGAGTGGAGCTCAGAGCGCAGACACAGCCGCTGCTGCAAACACTAAACCTCCTTCCTAAAGGATTTAACATCATTTTTGGTCGCATCCTTCCTGAATAAAAGATTATGAGGATCGTATTGGACTGGTCCACAGAAGCTCTCCATGTGACGCCTCACTTTTACGCAACAGGTTGATCCAGACAGCTCCATGTAGGAGGACGGAGCGCACCGAGCAGGCGGTCACCTCATGGGATGTAGCGGCTGCAGAGGCAGGTTCAACTTCGGGAAGGCGCTGTCCAGAGCCTCCGTGTTCCTCACCATGGTCCTGATCTTCACCTACTTCTTCTACTGCCTCACCGGCTTCTGCGAGTCGGCTCCCAGGACTCTGTACAGCCTGCGCCCCGCGGACTACGACCCGGTAGACGACCACCTGCGGCCGCCGCCGCGCGCCAACCGCACGGACGCGGCGGCGGCTGCGGGGCGCGGCGCGCAGGGCCACGCCATGCCCGTGGCCAACACGTTCGGCTCCAAGCGCTTCCCGCAGGCGATCATCATCGGCGTGAAGAAAGGGGGCACGCGCGCCCTGCTGGAGTTCCTGCGCGTGCACCCGGACGTGAGGGCGGTGGGCGCGGAGCCGCACTTCTTCGACAGGTTCTACGACCGGGGGCTGGAGTGGTACAGGTACACACACACACACACACACACACACACACACACACACACACACACACACACACACACACACACAAAAGGTTCACGTCTTGTTCCTGCAGCTGAATGTTTGTAGGATGATGGATGAGCAGATTCTATTTTATTCCATCTGTGACGTCACAAATGGTCTGTGAATTAATCCTGGTCCAATATTAAACTAGGTGTGATGTGGACTTTACTTCTTGTGTCCAGCAGCAGATCCACGTGTGTGATGGAACACAGATTCTGGGATTTTTTAATGAGGAAAAGGAAACAACACTTTTTTTTCTTCTTCTTTTTTTCAATGATTTTGGGACAAAGTCAAAAATGTCATTTGGTGTAACCCGAAAAACTCTGTGCCAGTTTAACTCTCTTAAAAAAGGTTAAAAATCCTATCTAGTTGTATATTCCAGGTGTAATAATATTTAACATTGATCATTCTTACACCATTTAACATCTGGTGTAAGATAAATGGTAGAATTCAATTTTCAACACTTTTAAAACTGTAGTTTAAAAGTTTTTTGACTTTCTCATCTTGCCAACCACGGTTTCAGTCACTGACCCATTTAACAAGATAAAAACCCGTCATCCTTACTCATCGCAGATTATTTTACACACATCTTAACCACACGTCTGGAGAGAATCTTTAACACTTGTCCTCGGGTTCATATCTCATCAGACGTATGAAACCCGTGACAGAAACAACCACACATTCTGTCGCTGTGGTTCTGAATCATAGTGGAAATAACTTATGGCTGGACCCCCCCCTCAAAGACGCCTGGGTGCCTCAGGACTCCACGTTGGAAGCTCCGTGCTAATAAAGCTGTAAAAAGGCCGACAGATGCAGCATAAAGCACGCACGTGAGTTATGACGTGTTACGCGCTGTTTTAGGCTGCTGTAAATCCACTATTGAACGCTGCAGACGTGTAACGGGTCCCAGTAGGGCGGCGGCGGCGGCGGCGGGATGATGTACGGCGTCCGCTGACATCAGGTCACCTGGCCAAGTGCAGAAGCCCCCCCCCAGTTATTATAGACGGCACACTTCCATTCAAATCACCATAAGCCAATATTCTCCCGCAAATAATGCAGATGAGAGGCCGAGCGGCGGTCTCTGAGGAGCAGTCCATCATCCCAGGCGTCCTGTTAGCCTGTGACAGCAGGGAACACATTCTGGGTCATATACTGCCATTTTCACGGTTTAATATCTTCATTTTTATGGTTTATTTATTAAAAAATGCATGTTTTATCGTCTATAAGCCGTTACGGTGGTGAGAGATGGAGCAGCAATAGAGTCGCCTTCTCACACACTCACTGTGAAACTGGACTGAACCATTTTGTGCATAAAAACAGGGGATTCCACAAATGAATAGAAAGAATATAAATATATAAAACTGGAGGAGAGCAGGGTCACAGAGTTTATAAAGTAGTGAAGAAAAGTGAGTTTTCATGCGCTGTAAAACCTGCAAAGCTGTGAAACCTGCAGTAATCACTGTGTTGCACATTATAACATTACTGTAAATGATTACTACAGTAGATTGATGCATATTTTACAATAAATCACAGTAGTCAAAGTAGGTTGGGGTCACCCAGACAATCTATGAAAGGTCACACTTTTATTTATCAAATAAGTTGCAAAATGAATTTAGCTTTTGTCAAAAATCCTCCATCTATGCAGCGAAACTGTTTTCATCATCTATAACAAGAGTTGCTAATCATCCATTAGCTTCTCATGCAATCATCTAACAGACTGTACCATATTGCATAATAAAAAATAAGGACTTTTCTAAGTGACCCCAACTTTTCAATTTAGTGTATTTCCATGAAAGGACACACTTTTATTCATCAAATGAGTTGTAAAATGAATTTTCTCTTTCTTCAAACTTTGCTTTGTCCTCCATCTCTGCATCTACTAACATTATTACAACAAGGTTTTTCTAATCACCCATTAGCTTCTAATGCAGTTATCACACAGTGTACCATTATTGCATAAAGACCAGACATCTGCAGCTAGAACATTTAAAGTTTTAATGTTATTTTCATTGAAAAACAGTGCTTTTCTACAGTAGTGTATTTGACACCTTGTTAGATTATGACACCAGTTAACTAAAGGGCCAAATTTACTCATTCATCATCCTGAACAATGAGCGTAGTCTGGTCCATCCTCCACCTACTGACCTTCACAGCCATAAAATAACACATTCAACATCGTCTTCATCCATCCATCCATCTATCTATCATTTGGGTGTAGTTAAAACCTTTTAAAGAAGGATTTTTTTTGGGGGGGTCTGGATGAAGCCGAGAGGTTGTTGCTGATCATCTCCAGATGTTCTCCAAGCTCCCGGAGGAAAGTCTGAGCGGAGTGAGGATCCTCTGCTCGTCCTGATAGGATGAAGAGACGCGATAAACAAGGTGTAATTTAATCTGCACTTTTCTTCTTCCCCCCCTTTTTTTTTTTTACTTGTGTTGTAACTGAAAACATGAGGACACATGGAAGCACTTTCACCACTGATAATTTTAGCATGCTTCCTAACTCTGTCTCTGCACACACACACACACACACACACACATGCTGCCTCATACACACTTGATAACATACATGTTAGCACTCTACCAGGTTTATCCACTGCTCCTCTAACACTTTCTGTCTGTATAACACATCACTTCCTGCTGCTTTGTCGGTAAAGGTCGTTTTTATGTGCTGTTTCCTGGGCCGTGTTTTTACACACGTTTCTGTGTTCTCCTAATTAGCGTCGCTGGCGTTTTTTAAAAACGCTGCAGAAACGCATCAGAACACCACTTCCTGGACTCGGTTCTGGGTTGTTGTTTTTTTTTTTTTAAAAGTGATTTTACTCGCACGGATTTGACAGATGTCGTCCGACCACCTCGGGTTCGACGCGTTTTAGACGTGAACTCAAAACCGGAGGATTAGAACAACACGAGCAACGTGATCCCGGGTGAAATCACTGAAAGATGATTCCCCCCCCCCCCGTCACCGAGGATCAGAAAACGGAGGAAATCTGTTTTCTGTCGTTTGAGAAGCTGCTATGTGTGTGTGTGTGTGTGTGTGTGTGTGTGTGTGTGTGTCAGTGACAGAGAAAGCTCATCCATGTGGAACAAGCATTGTTCCCCCCCTCCCCTTACTGTCATTCAACACAGGGGGTCAACTCACTGTCACATCTGGAAGCACACACGCACACACACACACACACACACACACACACACACACACACACACACACACACACACAGCATCCCCGAGCCATGACATTTTATCTCATTGAAGTTCCACTTCATCTTGCAACTCTCAACAGGTCACTGGGGTCAACATAAATATGGATAATATGGATATAGATATTTAACCGGATCATTAATCTAATCTCAGTAATTTCTAATTTATCAGTAATTTCGTCTTTATTGACACGTGCGACATTTGGACACAGCGATCAATAAAAGGCCTTAAAAAGACGAGACGTGCTTCTTTTTGACTGGTCTCGCATTCACACACAGACAAACTCAGACCTTGTTCGAGCATGTGTGTGTTTTCCATTTTCCTGATCTGAAGCGTCCCCCCCCCTCCCCCTCCTCCCTCGCCACCGCCCCGTCCCGTCCTCCCTTTTTTTTTGTTTGCATGTGTGTGCGTACGAGCCCAATTACGTGGAATGGAAAAAAAAAAAAGCCACAAATAGCGGATTGAAAACGAAGCGAAAGATTTAATGATTTTCTGTGTTGTTTTACGGCTTTAAGGGCGACTGATGGGTTTCATATGGGGACTTGAGAGCCGCCGCAGAAATCTGAAGGGAAAACCTCAGCTTTCCACGGCACAATGGTTCTGATTGTCGCCATGACGTGGATCGGAATGAGCCTCTCGTAAATTCTGCCTCTTATTTTGTTGTTTGTTGTTGTATCTTCAGTTCCTAGATAGAAACGAACATTTCAGCTTTTACTCTAAAAAGGACGAACGCCGCTCTCTTTTCATAATCAGTCACACGTTGCAGCTTTAAATTAAAACGGCATCTCCATAAAAGAAATAGATCTAGGATCGTCCCTGTGTTTCTGTCCCAATGCCTCATCAGTATTTTGAAAGCTTGTCAATGGGTCGACCTGCAGGGTCGACACCAAAGGCCGCGGCTGATCGGATGCCGATTCAAAATATAGTAGAAATGATAAATGAGGATTTACGGGCAACAGGAAATGTCAGCACTGTTAAAAAACTACATTGGCTTTTTTTTTTAATGCAGACGAGGCAATAACAGCGACATCTCGAGACAATGACGTCGCTGTCACTTTAAATATTCTGATAACATCACGTTATTTGGATCAATAATCAGAAAAGTTGATCATTTGGGTCAAAGCAACACAATAGTCTCAATCTCACATTCCTCTTCTCATATTTTCCTAAATAATCCAGATATTGTAAAAAAAAAAGCTCAAAATTTGACGTCACGATCACAAATGTTTGTGGATTCTATTATAAAAAATATAGAGATTAAACTCAAACTAAATATTAATTATATATAATATATAATAATATATAATCCAGATATTGTGAGAAATGTAAAAAATAAAATAAATAATGTCAGAAAAAATCATCATATTTTTCTCGTTAAGCTACAAATAAAAATACAGTTTGACCCTTAAAAGATTTTCTAAGGAAAAAATATTATTGCACATTTTAATGAATATGTTTCCTACTGTAATATAGAGTGAAGTAGGTTAACAGATTAATATTATTATGTAATATCAACAGAAAGTGAATATAAATTAGTCACGACTCGTCTGATTCTGCCCTGAACGTTTTAATATCAGTGTTAGATAGTGGAACTACATCATTAGTTTGAGCTTCCTTACTTTAAAAAGTAAAATCGTGGGTTTAGAGATGTTTCTGCCTTCTCCTGTAACTGGAATCCAGCTCGTGCGTGTTTTATTTCAGCGTTTTCTGGGAGGCCAGATTAACATACCGACCACGTCAGCCTCGATTTGTGACAGACCCCGTTTTCCAGAGCGATTTTTCTCCACACCTCGTTCGGCGTTTCCAGCCCCTGGGCCCGTTAGCGAGGCGGCTGATTGGTGTAGCAGACCAGGAAGTGGCGTTTCTTTAATGGATCTGGCTGGAGTCGGGTCTGAGCTGGTGTTATAAGGTTTGAAAAAAAAAAAAGGCCCACCACACTCGCACCCCATATGGTGGGAATTATAATAATTTGAGGTGCATTGTGGTCCGGCTTGTAAAACCTAGTGAGGAAAACGCTGTGTGAGGAAATAATGGCCGCCTTTTTTTCGGTAGTCGTGCTCGGATGCGCCGCCATCTCCGGGGAAGAATACCACGAGGTTGAAAAACAGGCGGGCGTTGCCACGGTTGGAAGCAATTTCTTTATCACACTCAATCAACGACTCACGGGTTTGAATCGAACCAGATCTATAGATGGAAAGAGCCGCGTCCGAGTCCGAATCTCACGGCTGTAATGCATGATATCATAATGTAATGTAGCCCATAATGTTCTGTGCAGTAATAGTGGGATTGGGTAACAAACTCAATACCTTCAGGGTACAGAATGTACAAATATCCAAAGTCGACTACTGCAGCGGCGGCTGAAACGTTGGCATCAAATTCAGATTCAAAGTTCTGATTTATTATAGCAGTGGTTCTCAAATAGTGGGGCGCGCCCCCCCAGGAGGGCGCGAGGCTTCATCACGGTGGGCGGGTTTGACCTCAGGGAACATGCTTTTTTATTTGTTTACTTTTATTTTTTTAATTTACGTCCTGTAATAAAGTGCAGTTGCACCTCCACTACATTAGGGGGCAGCAGAGTGTTCACAGGGAGCATACAGCACAGAGTATGAGTATGAAGTGTAGACACCAAGTGACACCATGAAAACATATTTAACAGGGATGAGAAGACAGGCGGAGAGAGACGGAGATAAAGAGACAAACGAAAGTCTCCCAAAGCTAAGACGAGGAAATATGACGAAGCTTATCGTCACGCGGGGGGGCGAGATGTTTTCTTCTTCCATAGGGGGAGGGCGACAGATTTATCAACTAATCAATAAGTTAATTTCATCGAACCAATCTGTAAAATTTGAGTTTTCTGTGTTCAATAATGCAGATGGGCCTCTTTAAGTATAACTGTTACCAAAGATATTCTGCTGATTTTTTTTTTGAGGATATGAATAATTCAGCAGGGAAAAATACATTAGAAATCAACTGATCGATCGTCTACTCAGACTAAAATGATTGATTAATTGGTCTATGAGGGGTCAGTTCTACATCTTACGTGATCATTTTTGCTCAGTATTCATTTCTGTTAAAAAAAAGGCTTTCCATAGAACATAATCTGCAATTCCACCTTAAAAAAAAAACTCTGACTAAATTAGTGGCCTCACATCCGACTTCATGCTACTTATTAATTAGCCAGAACAAAACATATGGCAACCCCCCTCCCACGTATCCACATGTGTATGGTTTTACCCCCCACACACCGCTGTAGTCTCTATGGCACCTGAGCTGCCCCCCCGTGGAGAAGGGCCCTCCCCTCGCTCTGTTACTGCATCGCTATTCATGCAAAAGGCGAAAGGAGGAAAAAAATCATCTGATAACCATGTCTTTAAAAGCTGTGGGCGGCAGCAGGCAGTCATGTGGGTTTTTTTCTAACCCCCTCCACTTCCTCAACCCGCCGCCTGTATGGTTGGAGGTTGACGTGTGTCGACAGAAGCTCCCGGAAACTCCCGCGGCCCCTGAACGCAGCACCGGGTGTGTTCGCTGTTCAGTGAGTTCAACACCAGTTTGATTGATGCAATGAGTCTTTTTTTTTTAGTTTCCAGCATGTCCTCGGGCTGCGTTTGGTTATTAAAATCATTTCTGTTGGTGTCTATGACACTTTAAGCCCCCGTCCCTCCCCCACCTTTCCCCACCCATTCTCCTTTTCTTTTTTTTTTGCTCAAGTTTCTGTTTAGACAAAGAACGTGGAGACGCGTCCGGTCTGGGACGGCGTCACTTTGGTAACGTGTTCAAATGGTCTCATGGTGAGAACACATGGGGGGGGGTCGCCCCACCCGTGGCCCAAATGTTGTAAAACATGTTAAAGTGCCTTTGTAGAAGCTAAAACATGTACATGGGAGCTGAACATGGTAACTCTGTTCACTAAGCTCTTTAATTAAACAATCAAAAATAACATCCTTTTTGTATAGATTTTTTTACAGTAAATTTAAAAACCCCATTGTTGGGATTTATTATGGTACATAAAAGAAAGGTGGAGCCAAACATTGGGACAAATTTGATTGGACCATTTTAAAAGACACGTGCAGGACACTCACCTTGATTGACAGGTGGTTGTAATGATGCGATTGAAATTTAACAGGACAAAAATGTAAATAAATTTTGATATAAACATTTTTTTAAACATTTAAACATTTGATTATTTGTGGACTTAAAGCTTTAAAACTGTAAGACCAGACTAGTTGTTTTCATTCTTCATGCTAAGCCATTAATTCTTGAATATAGACCCTTTATTGGAACCAGGCCACAATTCCTCCTCATGTTTCTTCCCGGCGCTTTCACTACAATCCAAAGCTCCATTTTTTCCCATTTCGTCCTGCACCCAACATCTCAAAAAACACAAACTAAGATGTTAGCTGGTTTAGCTGCTACTTTATTCCTTAATGCTAACACAGGTTTTACTCCAAGACGCGTTCAGAGACCCTCAGGAAATCCCAGCACTATCACCTAACAGAACAGAATCTGGACCTAAACTCATTTATTTATAAACACATATAACGCAACATGTCCAGGTTGTTAAACTATACAGAAAAAGTACAAAGCAAGAGATTTATTATTATTATAAGTTTTTATAACTTTTTTGGCCTATTAACACAGTTTTAAAGTGTATTTTCATGTCTCTCCTTATCTCTGTGTATGTCTAGTGTATGTAGGCCCTAGTGTTGGAGATATCTACAGTAATCTAACAGACATACAGATGTGTGTGTGTGTGTGTGTGTGTGTGTGTGTGTGTGTGTGTGTGTGATCCTGGCATGGAGGCGTTAGAAGCAGCGTTCCCACACTCATCCCGTCTGTAGCCCCGAGCTTCCTTCTGTCACCCTGCAACCGCTGGGAAATTATTTCCCTTCAGTTTGTTGTTTACTCTCTTTTTTTTCTTAAAATTTTACGGCCTTGTTTTGTTTTTTTTCCACCACTTCTTTTAAAGTCTGACGTCTGCCAAAAAGCGGGAGGCTCCTTCCTTCTTCGGGGCGAGTCGAGTGGTAGCGTCGACGTTCCAGCCAACGATCGTAACAACTCCCGGAATTTCGGGATCTGTTTTTATTGGAGAAAACGACACGATAATTGGATTTTTGGAGATTATCTGCAATTAGTCTCGCTTTTTCTGCACAGAAAAGTGGCTCTTACGGGGATACGGCTGCAGCACTTCAGCGGGAGCAGCCGTAATCCCGGGGGCAGGAAGTCTCCCGGCCACATCCTTGTTGCCGGGGTTAGTTTTTTAATCTCCTGATCCAGACTGCCTCCAACGTATCGGCGCTGTAATCAGCGCTGCGGCACTTCAGGGAGGAAAAGCGCAGCATCCTTTTTAACAGCAGGGAGTTCCAGACTAATGTGGCGAGTCAGCAAGGCTTCCAAATAAAAAAACACATCTACCGGCCCCCGAAGAGTCCAATGAAATCCACTCCCCCCCCCCAAAGAATGAATTTGGATGAGAGTGGATTTGCATGAGCGAGGAAAATCGAAAGAATTCATCAACCCTGACCTGTTTACAGTTTCTCCTGACACAGATTTATGATTGAAAAAGGCTGATATTGATTCTCTGATAATGAGACAGATTGTGATGAGGGGCGACAGTGACCTGAGGAGAGCAGTGGGGGGGTTGGGGGGGTGGGGGTCATGATTCATTAACTATTCATGACGATGGAAAGACAACTTATGGTCAATTACTGGAGTAACACTTCAGTGTGAAGGAGTGAAGGACAAATACAAGACTATGGATGAGGGGGGGCACCTCATCCACAGACACCTCTGCACACACACACACACACACACACTCTGTCATATAGAGACAGAGCCATCGATTAGACTCAGACGAACAGGGACAGGCAGGCAGCGACGGCCGTTTGCAGCTCTTGTAAGTCAGATAATAATCAATTAATGGTCTTTTATTATGGGGAACTCTGGGTAAAAAGTGGAAACCTGAAACTTGCTCAGGAGGAGGAACTTTCGGGGTATTTTCTTCCCTCTGCACTCATGGACTTTTACTTAACTAGTTTGGTGCGGGCCCACTGGAAATGTTCAGACTTAGGACTTAGAATTTGCAATGTCAGCAAGGGATGAACGGTTGTCGAAGGACATTTGTTGATGGACAGACCCTTCCTTTATAGGCCGATGGTTCTACACCTAAAATGACACTTGGACGTCTTTTTTTCAATATATATAGGGTTACAGAATATTCGGAGCATCATTACTTTTTCCTGTTTGGTTTAGAGATGTTCTGCACACAATTTGGTGAT
This sequence comes from Eupleurogrammus muticus, assembly GCA_036785175.1. Taxonomy (NCBI): domain Eukaryota; kingdom Metazoa; phylum Chordata; class Actinopteri; order Scombriformes; family Trichiuridae; genus Eupleurogrammus; species Eupleurogrammus muticus. The sequence goes on from JAYKQN010000011.1 coordinate 894,299, forward strand.
TGCTCAATATGCGTGAAGTGGTGGAAATATATAAAATATATATAAGCAGTGGCAAATGTATGGTCACGTCCTGCTAAATTGCCCTCATGGCAGCCAAAATGCATTTTAAACTGTGCTCTAGGAGCCAAAATGTGTCCTAGAGTGCCCACATGGAACCAAAAAAGAATGCTCAAGTTCCCTCTTGGACCCCACGTATGTGCTTGAGTGCTTCTAGGAGGAAAGAATCATGCTGAAGTGCCCACTTTAAGGCAACATGCATGCTGAAGTGCCCTTTGGGAGCCAAAAAGTTCAAAGTAAATTGTAAGAACAGTTGTTGAAATACGTGGGAAAATACAGCAGAACGCTGGTAACATGCCTCTACAGGTAATTATTAATACATTATCACATATTTGTTCAGTTAATGCAGGTTTAAACTCCCTCAGAAACAAATAATGTTGGATTCATTCCCATTGTCAAACTGCGCCTTGCCAACGTTTCCGCACGGCACGAAGCTTGTTTTTTATTTTCTTAACTGATTAGCTCAAATTGACTCTTTTCAATTTGTTGCCGTCACAGTTTGTTTTTTTCCTCCGAGAAGCTGCCAGCTGTTATTTTTGTACCGGCTTGAACAAGCAAACAATGGCACACTAATGAAACACGAAAAAAAACACAATTTGCCTTCAAATCAGTGTTTTGACCACAGAGTTTTCCCTAGAACAACTCGCAAAATGAAAATGACTTCCCCCGTGATCTTTCCATCAGTCGCGTTGCCCTCCTGTCGCTGACACTTGGATTTAATACAGACTTCCAATCTGAATCGAATAAAGCTCACAGGCTCTACTCCCTGTTTATTTTATTGCGAGCCACATGAAAAGCTCCGCGTTTCCAGTAAAGCAGAAGACGTGTTGGGCGGATGGAACGACAGTTTCCAGCGTTGCTCACCGGCCGATTGTCATGCGAAACGACCGCGTTCCGAACATTTAAATTCACCACAGCGCCGCCTCACGCATCCGTCAATGTCAAATATGGACAAAGGAATGAGGGCCGGATCCGTTGAATACCACGTTACCCACAACGCATACAAAGCCAGGCTTTTGGCCAGATATTGCAGAAATAAATAAATAAAAAAACGGGAGGACGCCGGGGTCACAAAGTTTATGAAGTCATTGAGAAAATGCAGTCGATGAGTTTACATGAACCGTAAAAGTTGCAAAACTGTAAAATCTGCAGTGATTTAAACACAGCACCGTTACTGAACAATTATTACACTATTGTTTATTTTACAAAAATACTGTATTATATGTATGTAAAAGAGTTACTGTTTTATAATACAGTTAATTACTGAATACTGTAAATACAACTGAAATCACAGTATTTAACTGATTGTTAATGTACAATTAATCACATAATACTTTAAATATAACTGATCTCAGAGTATCTGATTGATTCTTATTGTACAATTAATCTCTAATACTGTAAATACAACTAAAATTACAGTAGATTTTTATTGTATAATCATCTAATACTGTAAATAAGACTAAAATCATGGTATTTAATTGATTAGTATTGTACAATTAATCACCTAATACCATGAATACAACTAAACTCAGAGTATTTAATTGATTCTTATTTTAAAATAATCACCTAATACTGTAAGTACAACTATTATTACAGTTGATTTTTATTTTACAGTTAATCACCTAATAATGTAAATATATAATGTAAATCATGGTATTTAATAGATTTTTACAATGACTCACTATTACTGTAAATACAACTAAACTCAGAGTATCTAATTGATTCTTATTGTACAATAAATAAAATAATATTAAATATAAATTAAATTATTTAAATATAAATAATAACATTAAATATATTTGAACTCCGATTATTTAACTGATTATTAATGTACAATTAACCAAATAATACTGTAAATACAACTAAAATTACAGTTGTTTTTATTGTATAATTAATCATCTAATACTGTAAATACAACTAAAAGTTGATTGATTTTTAGTGTACAGTAGAGACATAATAGTCTCAACAGAACAGTTTAGTTTCTACTATAAAAAGTAAATACAGTCTTACAGCTGCCACACACACACACACACACACATATATATATATATATATATATATATACATATATAACTTGATTAGTAATAACAGGTTTTAATCCTAGATTAACGTCTGTTAACACATGACTCTTTAAACTCCACAGCGTCTCTCCTGGTTGCAGCCAGATGTTTAAAACAGCAGCTCACTTCCTGCTGACTCTGGTGTGTTTGGGTCCTCGTAAGAACCCGCGGGCGAGGTGGTGGTGCTGGTGGTGGTGGTGGTGGGGGGGGTGTTGTTGGGGGGGCGGTTGACGCTTTGCTCTCTCGCAGGAAGAAAAGGGGGGTGAAAATCTGTAGGAAATTGCTGTTAAGTGGTTCTCGAGGCTTTGTGGTTTTTGTCTCATCAGGCCCAGAGTGAGGATGGTCGCGTTGTTCGGGACTCTGATGGGTTCGGGGTTTAGAGCGGGGCCCTCCACATAAACACAGGCCGAGCGGGGGGCTTTAATCACGCGCGTTTTGCGGCGCCTTAATGTGTAGTATATGTGTGTTTACGCTATCTCCTGATGTTATTCTCAGTGCCGTGCAGGCAGCTGCAGCGGTGACGTTTTCTCTTTTTCTTGGCCGGAAGTTTACGTCGACTAGAACCAGACTCACACCTTTTATTCACGCCACAAATCAGCACATATTTTCACATATTTCTTTCAAAGTAAAGTAAGAGAAAAAAGCTTCACGAATTACGTCACAGTTTTTTCTTACATGAAAAACTCTTTATTAATTGGCCTATTTGTATACCTACTGCCATTATATTAGCATCGTACAATATGTAATTATTTTGTGTAGAATTATAATGTACATTCTTATTTTTGATATGAATTTGTGTTGTGTCTGACAACTTTTTCTCCTCGGTCCTTGACTTTTTACTATTACTACTTTACACACTATATTATGTTGTAGAAGTTCTATCTAGTGAACCTTATTTCAGGTATAATCGACTTTGAGGTAATAGAAGAAGTGCTAAAACAGAATTTATTCAGAAGTTTAGTAGAGACCAAAACGGAGCTAAAATCAGATTATTGGACCTAAATTACTTAAGATTCCTAAAATATGAGTTTAAATGAACACTAATGTTTCTCTGTGTCTGGCCTAATGTTTAAATAGACGACTACTTGCTGGCATTTTCAGTATAAACATTAACAGATGATTATATACTATGATAATATGTCATTGTTCAGCATGTTTTGTTGCCCACAAGTAGATTATGATGTTGATAAATGAATATATACTATGGTGCAAATGTAAAAATTAACATGTTTAAAACCACATATGACAAAATTGTTATTAGTTCATGAAATAAATTTGCATTTCATGGCTGGAACCAAATTTTCCTAGGTGTGTTATTACTATGGTGGAATTCATAGGGAAGGTGCAGTGGTTGTCAATCTTTTTCACATCGAGGACCCCTTATGGATGGACCTAAATTTAAAATGCTAAAATAAATGATTCCCCTTTTTGCTGTGGACCCCTTGAAACCATCTTAAGGAACCCTGGGTGGTTCCCACTTTGAGAACCACTGGTGTAGTAGATTGAAAAGCACCATTTGGGCTTCGAGAGACTGATCAGAACCTTGTTTTTCCCTCAGGAACCTGATGCCGCGGACGCTGGACGGCCAGATCACCATGGAGAAGACGCCCAGCTACTTCGTCACCAAGGAGGCGCCGGGCCGCGTCTGCACCATGAACTGCCAGACCAAGCTCATCGTGGTGGTCCGGGACCCTGTGACACGGGCGGTGTCCGACTACACCCAGACGCTGTCCAAGAACCCGGGCCTCCCGTCCTTCCAGAACCTGGCGTTGAAGAACTCCTCCACGGGCCTGATCGACACCACCTGGAGCGCCGTGCGCATCGGCCTCTACGCCAAGCACCTGGAGAACTGGCTCCAGCACTTCCCCCTGTCCCACTTCCTGTTCGTCAGCGGCGAGCGCCTGGTGTCGGACCCGGCGGGCGAGATGGGCCGGGTCCAGGACTTCCTGGGCCTGAAGAGGGTCGTTTCGGACAAGCACTTCTACTTCAACGAGACCAAAGGGTTCCCGTGCCTGAAGAAGCCCGAGGGGAGCAGCAGGCCTCGCTGCCTGGGGAAGTCCAAGGGGAGGCCGCACCCCCAGATCCCCGACGAGGTCCTGCAGAGACTCCGAGACTTCTACAGACCCTTCAACCGCCGGTTCTACCAGCTGAGCGGGCAGGACTTCGGCTGGGACTGACACGGGGGATGGTGGATGGGGGAGGAGCCTGTCGCGGTGCAGATTCCTGGGACACTGCTCAACGCCCCCCCATAGGGCTCACGTTCTCAGGGACGTCCACCAACCGGGACCCTCCTGCCTCGGTGGGACCAACACGACCTGCAGCTGTTCAGCCGAATAGAAGCTGAGCGCGGTGCTGCTAATATGCAATTTACACGAGTGGGAAAGCGGCTCTGTTGCGAAACCGTTTTCTCGCTTGTATGTTAAACGTTAGAAGGAAACCAGGGCCTTGTTTATACGGCGAAAAACTGAAAGATTTTGTTCATGTTTGGGTGTTTCGTTTACATGGCGATGGCATGGCGGGATCCTGAAGGCACCGTGTTTACTGCCAAGTTGCGATTTACGTGCTCACATGATCGGATCATACCTAGATTTTCGCCAAATTGCATCTGGGGGCGAGTGGTCTGTACCAAAATCCAAGTACACAAAGAGTTTGTTTAATCAGTATAATGGTCAGCAACTGGCTGACTCCGGTACGCTAGGTGGCGCTGTAGCTCTTTCAACAAGTGATGTTAGAATTCCTTCATGTTGACAGCTACTCGACTACATATACAACTATACTATCTGGCAGGCAAATGGCGTTCGAGGATAGTTTTTGATATCTTCAAAACCATTTCACTTTTCAACATTTACTATTTATGATGCGTTGGCTATTTATGGATACGATACGATTGCAGCTAGCTAGCTAGCATCATGGAGGGGGGACTTGATGTTGGGTCGTCCATCACGATGGAGGATCATTTCAAACCTAGTGTTCACCAGTTTTCACCAATAAACAGACCCACAGAGGTTTGACTCCAATGTCTTGGTCAGACTAGTGAGACGATGCGTACAAACCTCTTAAATATGAAGCAAAATCAATGACCTGGATGAATGAGAACACTCATAGATGCATACGTTCTTAAACCAAAACGTACTGTAGATCATTTAAGTAGAATTTGTGGCTCCTTGTGCATGAGGAACGTGATCAAAAGTTGCCTTACATAAAGAAGACCAGACCACAGCATACGTTTTCCCGCTTTTCAGGTGTTTTCTAGCTCGTTGTCTTATAAACAAGGCCTCAGTACCAAAGGGAAAAGCTAGAAAAAGACAGAATCTCATTTTTGACTTCATGTTTTGTTTATATATAAAATAAGCTGATATTTATAGTTTCTGTTGATTTAAAAATACAACAGTTACAGAGTTTTTTATATGGAAAAAAGTATTTATTACCTGACATAAGACTGATTAAACATCCCTTGACACGACATTGAGAGTAAATGTCTCACTCGCTGATAAACCACTATTTCTGTTTGCCTGTTGGCAGTTTCATTTACATTTTCATTTAGAATGAAATGAGTTGGACATTGCCAGCTATGTACCTTGTGTATAGTATGTAATATACCAAACAATACCTCATCTGTAAATATCAAACGTGTAGTAGTTAGAAACCACACATACACACATTCCATTCACAGAAACATACCTATTTATACATATTTAACCCGACTGTTTTCATTGCCTTGGACAGTACCAACTGTATCAGCTGTTACTCACTTACAATAAATGTCTATTTTGATTTGTGATTATTTTGAACCATATTTAAACATATATAAAGTACGAAAAGTTCAGCACAATGTGTAAAACCTTTATCTTGACTCTGACTCTGTGTTTAGCTGTTTGTCTGTCTGTCTGTTTGTTACAAACAAAATATCTCAGAAAGTTGTGGCCAGATGTTCATAAAATTTTCAGTAAATGTTGGGAGTAGTACCATGAACAGGTGATTACATTTTGGTAAGAATCTAAAAAAAATCCTGGTTTCTGGATCCCTTTGAATTGTTTGAAGATGGGTAAAAATGTCGTAAAATCCTTGAAACAGGCACCATCTTTTGAGGTCACATGGTGCTAATATCTGGGAAGGCTAATATCTGGGTAGCTACCTATTGGTATTGGCCCCTAAAGGGATTTTCACAATACTTTTTAGCTCCTTAGAAGATACTTCAACATGTGTTTTGGCTCCTAATAGGGCACTTTAACACATTAACACAATATTTAGCTCCATAGAGGGCAAAAGGGCACTTCAACATGTGTTCTAACTTCCAAAAGGGGAACTATGCATGGGTTTTGGCTCATAAACGGTATTTTTACCATACTTTTTAGCTCCGTAGCGGGTACTTAAACATGCATTTTGGCTTCCAATAGGGCACTTCAGCACACTTTTTAGCTCCATAGTTTGCACTGTAAAATGCATTTCGTCTTTCATGAGGGCACTTTAACACACTTTTCAGCTCCCTGGAGGACACAAGGCACTTCAAGCGGCAGGTACCTTACCATGCATTTTGGTTTCCAATAGGGCACTTCAGCACACTTTTTACCTCCATAGCGGGCACTGTAACATGCATTTTGTCTTTCACAAGGGCACATTTTAGCTCCCTAGAGGGCATAACAGCACTTCAACATGTGTTCTGACTTCCAAAAGGGGAGCTAAGCATGGGTTTTGGCTCCTAAAGGGTATTTTTAACCATACTTTTTAGCTCCATAGAGGTGACTTTAACATGCATTTTGGCTTCAACAATGGCTTTTTCAACAATTGGGAGACAGGGGGGTGACCCCCCCCCCACCCAGCACCCCCTGCACACCACTGCTTGCACCTGCATAGTACAGTTGGGTGCTTGATGGAGGTCTGCGCTTTTCCAGTTGTAAACTTTTATCTGACATGACATCCTGCTGGAGTCCAGTGTTTCGTCGTGATTCAAAACTGTTTTCCTTCTGTTCTCGTATTCCCCTCCCTGCTTTATTTAACTCCCAGAGCTCTCAACTTTTATTCCCCCCCTCCCCCCCTCCTTGAAGCCAGACTTCAGATCCCCGTCTCCAGGCTTCTCCTCTCTCACGCTGCTTTTCCCTCTCGCCACTTCCACACAGCGAGACCACATGTACAGACCGAGGCCTGCGTGCGCCGTGGCCTTTAATTATAAGAGAGATGTCAGGAAAAAAAAAAACCAACAACCACCTCCTCCTCCTCCTCCTTCTCCAGACTCTGAATTAGCAGCGACGCTCTTCTCTTTCATGCTACGTGATTCTATATGGAAGAAAGTAAAAAACAGAACCATCTGCTATGCTGGGTCGACACACTAAGCTGCAGATGTTTGTTTGCATGACCACGTCCTGTGTTCAACGATTAAACCCAAAAATACTCAATCAAATTGAACTTTTGTTCGTGTAAATGTTGGCCGTTTGTGTGTTTGTGTGTGTGTGTGTGTGTGTGTGTGTGTGTGTGTGTGTGTGAGTCATCATTTTGACTTTTTAACTCATATTATTCAATATAATCTTGATAATTTTTCATTAAAGTTATGGAGATTTGGTGTCCAGTAGTTTAACTTTTGAAACTACATACACTTACATATACTTGTTTTCATAGAATCTGGATTTTTTAATGAAGGAACAAGGACTCCATGACTTTTACACACAATCTAACTCTCTAGAATCTAGAGAGTTAGATTGTGAAAAAAGTGTGTTGAAAGCTTCAGAGGGCACTTTAATACATGTTTAGCTCTTAGAGGTCATGTTACCACACATTTGGAGACACACTGAGAGTAGAGGACACTTTAGCATATGGTGTGGCTACCATGAGGGCACTTTAACACATGGTTTAGCTGCCAAGAGGGAACTTTAAAAAGTTTCCTTTGCCATGATGGCACTCGAAACAACATTTTAGTGCCTGGATGGAACTTTAACACACATTTCAGGTCCATTAAAGGCACATTAGCACACATTTTGGGTCCCAGAGGACACTTTATCATGGTTTTTAGCTCCTAGAGGGCACTTTAATACATGTTAAGCTCTTCACATTAGCACACATTTAGAGATACACTGAGAGTAGAGGACACGTTAGCATATGGTTTTGCCGCCATGACGGCATTTAATACACATTTTGGCAGGTGATTACATTTTGGTAAGAATCTCAAAAAAATCCTGGTTTCTGTATCCCTTTGAATTTTTTGAAGATGGGTAAAAATGGGGTAAAATCCTTGAAACAGGCGCCATCTTTCGAGGTCACATGGTGGTAATATCTGGGAAGGCATGTCTTCCCTAATGAAAAGGGCACTTTAGCACGCTTTTTAGCCCTGAGGGAACTTAAGAATGCATCTTGGCTGCCAAGAGTGCCCTTTAACATGCTTTTTAGCTACTTGTTGTTATTGACCCCTAAAGGGCTTTTCACCATGCTTTTTAACATGTGTTTTGGCTCCTAATAGGGCACTTTAACACATGGACAAAATATTTAGCTCCATAGAGGGCAAAAGGGCACTTCAACATGTGTCCTGACGTCCAAAGGGGAACTAAGGATGTTTTTTTCTATTCTATTTCTACCATATTTTTACCATACTTTTATAGGGCACTTTAACACATGTTTTGCCTGTTATTAGGGCACTTTAGCACATGGTTTAGGTCCCAAGAGGGAACTTTAACAAGTTTTGCTTACCATGAGGGCACTTGAAACAACTTTTTAGTGCCTGGATGGTACTTTAACACACATTTCAGGTGCAGTAAGGGCACATTAGCAAACATTTTAGCTCTTAGAGGGCACTTTAACATGGTTTTTAGCTCCTAGCGGGCACATTAGCACACATTTAGAGACACACTGAGAGTAGAGGACACTTTAGCATATGTTTTGGCTGTCATGAGGGAACTTAAACACACGGTTTAGGTCCCAAGAGGGAACTTTAACAAGTTTTGGTTACCATGAGGTTTTAGTGCCTAGATGGCACTTTAACACACATTTTGGTTGTCACGAGGGCACTTTAGCACATGGTTTAGGTCCCAAGAGGGAACTTTAACAAGTTTTCTTTGCCATGAAGGCACTTGAAACAACTTTTTAGTGCCTGGATGGAACTTTTCCACACATTTCAGGTTCAGTAAGGGCACATTAGCAAACATTTTGGTTCCTAGAGGGCACTTTAGCACACATTTCAGCTGCCAAGTGGTCACATTACTGCACATTTAGAGGTACACTTTAGCATATGGTTTGGCTACCATGGGGGCATTTAATACACATTTTGGCTACTAGAGGGCACTTTAACGCATGTTTTGGCTGTCATTAGGGCACTTTAGCACATGGTTTAGGTCACAAGAGGGAACTTTAACAAGTTTTGCTTACCATGAGGGAATGTTTTAGTGCCTAGATGGCACTTTAATACACATTTCAGGTGCAGTAAGGGCACTTTAACACACATTCACATTTAGAGGTACACTTAGAGAAGAATGACAAACGAGAGGAAAGCTAATGTGTGTGTGTGTGTGTGTGTGTGTGTGTCTTTGCACACACACACACACACACACACCCCGTTGGCTCCATCCACCCGTGCATCTTGCCTCCTCTAATTCCAGTCAGTATTTCTGTCACATTTCCCCCTTTTATACGTCTGGCGTTGGCTTTTACTGGGGCCTCACTAAAAACTCAACCGTGCCTGGCTCCACGTGGCGTGTGCCCGTTTTTATTACCGCCATTACCCGCCGCGCTGATAGCTACCTTACAGCCGGCATTAAAAAATAACCGATTCCCCCGCGATGGCGTCTGGGAAAGACGTTAAGCTCCATTCAATCAGCAGAAGGCTGGTATTAGTGTTCAGAACGTAGGTAACAGCGTCGGCTTCATCCTATCCTGTGATCCGAGCAGATAAGTCGACTGATTTCAGCTCAGGAACAGGCGGTCAGCAGCGTTTCATCCCGACGTGTCGTCACTCGCTTTAGTTTCAATCGGGGCTGTTGAAGTCACGTTATTTTTAATAGAGCAGTGTTAAATTTAACACGTCATGTGTGACACCTTCAGTAGATCGGCTGATTTGTGTTTTGAGGTTTAAGGTCTTTACCATAAACCATTTGCCATAAACAGACGTTTCCCGTAAGCAGATTTGTCCACTCACGTGTTAGAAGTGTTAAAAATGTCAAATTATCCCTTTAACATTTAGAACAGATTCTTATGCCCTTTAAAAATTTATTTCAACTCATATTCTACAATATAATCCTAAGGAAAAAAGCTTTATAGAAGCAAAATGAGAAAGAGCTTATTCAAGATAATTGTTAGGCCTTATATCATTAATTTGTTTGTTTTATCTTTTTATTTATCTATTTATTAATGTCATCATTTGGACTTTTTAACTCATATTCTTCAATATAATCCTGATAATTTATTATTATAGTAATGGAGATTTAGTGTCCTACAGTTTAACTTTTGAAACTACAAACACTTACATATACTTGTATTCATAGAATCTGGATTTTTTAACAAGGACTCCATGACTTTTACACATGATTTGATTCTCAAGAGGTCATTTCAACACACTTTTTAGCTCCTAAAGGGCACTTTAACACACATTTTGGCCCTCATGAGGGAACTGTAGCACACGGTTTAGGTCCCAAGAGGGAACCTTAACAAGTGTTTGTTACCATGAGGGAACGTTTTAGTGCCTGGATGGTACTTTAACACATTTCAGGTGCAGTAAGGGCACATTAGCAAACATTTTAGCTCCTAGCGGGCACTTTAGCACATATATCAGCTGCTAAAAGGTCACATTACTGCACATTTAGAGGTACATTCAAAGTAGAGGACATGTTAGCATATGGTTTGGCTGCCATGAGGACACGTTAGCACACATGAGCGCCCCCCTGCGTGCATGCCACTGCATTTTTATTATAGAATTTCACTTTTTTTTGCAGACAAACCAGTTGCAAATACCTACTTTACGTGTCCCTAAACTAAAAGGCGTCTGCAGTGAACCTGGCGCGTGCAGCGGTGCACCGTTAATGAGACTTTGCACACATCCGTCACTGTACGGTCCCATGATGCAACCCGGCAGCGTTGTTAAACTCCCGCAGTAATTGCCAGTTTTCTGTGGCTCTCCGGTGACAGATTGAACATTTCGTGTTCAGACGTTCGCTGCCAAACACACACACACACACACACACGCATGATGAGGCCGAGTCTCCGTGTGTGTTTGGCAACAACAGCTGCAAAAAAAAAAAAAAAAAATTAGATTCAACCAAATATGATTAAAAAAACAACAGCGTTTCCCTGTGAAATAGGAGACATTCTGGTTGACAAACAGGAAAATGATGTATGGATGTAAAAGCTTCCCTGCTCATGGAGACGGCCATTTGTTTGGCTAGAGGCCACTAACATGGTTTTTAGGCCTATAGGCGACTTTAACACACGTTAGAGACACACTGAGAGTAGAGGACACGTTAGCATATGGTTTGGCCGCCATGACGGCATTTTAATTGACGTTTGGCTACTAGAGGACACTTTAGCACATGGTTTAGGTCCCAAGAGGGAACTTTAACAAGTTTTCTTTGCCATGAGAGCACTTGAAACAACTTTTTAGTGCCTGGATGGAACTTTTCCACACATTTCAGGTGCAGTAAGGGCACATTAGCACACATTTTGGTTCCTGGAGGGCACTTTAGCACATATATCAGCTGCCAAGAGGTCACATTACCGCACATTTAGAGACACACTGAGAGTAGAGGACACTTTAGCATATGTTTTGGGTCCCAAGAGGGAACTTTAACACACATTTCAGGTGCAGTAAGGGCACATTAGCACACATTTTAGCTCTTAGGGGGCACTTTAACATGGTTTTTAGCTCCTAGCGGGCACATTAGCACACATTTAGAGACACGCTGAGAGTAGAGGACACTTTAGCATATGTTTTGGCTGTCATGAGGGAACTTTAGCACATATTCTGGCTACTAGAGGGCATTTTAATACATTTTTCTAGCTACTAGAGGACACTTTAGCACATGGTTTGGGTCCCAAGAGGTAACTTGGTTACCATTAAGGCACTTAAAGCAACTTTTCAGTGCCTGAATGGCACGTTAACAAACATTTCAGTCAGATATCTGAATGTCAGATTCAACCAAAAAACGAAATGGGGAAACGCTGTTCCCCCTTCTCGTGGGGGACAGCAATTTGTTTGTCTTTCTGGCTGGCACGCAGCTCCCCAGGATTCCTGAGCCCACAATTTAACGCATGCCATCGATTCCTGCCGACGAGGATTTGTTTGCACGAGCGAAAATCTCCCGACGAGGCATCGAGTTCCGCTGCGACTCAGGCGTGATGAGGGCCGCGTTTCTGCTGTTTTATCTGGGAGCACATGGCGGCCTAATCAGAAACACTCCGCGGGTGGGACACGAGGAAGAGGGAGGATTCTTGGCAGGATCAGAGTTTAAACGCGGTTTTCCTGCGACGGGCCGCAAATGAAAGGCGGTTCGTGCCGAAGGACTCGGCACATTTTCCACAGGCTGCGTCGGGTCGAGCGGAGGAATTCTCAGGGATTTTCTCCTCCTCTGTGCGGTCGCGCAATCTCATTAAATCCTGACTCGGGGATTTAATTGATGAGACAGTGATTTGAGGGGGAAGAGAGATGGTGGAATGTCAGAGCGGCTCAGCGCAGCGTGGGGAATCTCTCAGGATTAAGAAGAATTTCATAACGTTGTTTTTCCTGGACACAATTCACTGCGTGACTACACCAGTTTTAGCAGAAAAATACAAACCCTGCTCTCCTTATTTAACAAAAAACTTCAAATAAACAATAGATCACTCGTTACAATTATAAAATTGTGTTTTTCATACAATTAATCCACTATTGAGTAAAATTATTATTCCATTGGCAGATAATTGTACTAATTTCAAAGAATTTTAGATTAAAAAAAGTCAGAATTATGAGATAAAAGTTCCATAATATGAGATAAAAAGTCAACATTAAACATTTTCTTAACAAAAATTGTAATAAAAAACAGAATTGAACAAAATTACCTGTCAATAGAATAAGTTATTTCAGGGTAATTCTCCTCAATGTTTGACTATTTGTAAAAAAACACAAGACATTTTCATGTATTAGGTCCAGTATTGAATAGAATTATTGAAATATTTTATTCCAGTAACTTTGTTTATTTCAAGTGTTTCTTCTTGATTTTGGTCAATTTTAAAAATAATATAATATATAATAATATATAACAATAATAAGTAAAGAATTTAAGATTTAAAAAAAAGATCTTAATAGGAGAAAATATGTTGTTTTTCATATAATTGGTCCAATATTAAGTATTAAAATACTATAATTCAAATTAATTCTCAAATGTTTATTTCATGATTTTGTCTGATTCTTTCAAAATAAGACATTATTTGCCTATTTAACCCAACGTTATCTTTTTATCTCATATTATGGACTTTTTATTTCATAATTCTGGCATTTTAGGTCAAATTCTTTGAAAATCTTGAAAAAGGTAAAGAAATAAGTAAGAAATTGAAATAAAAAGTCAGGATTATTGTGTCAAAAGTCCATAATATGAGATAAAAAAAAGACAATATTAGGATAAAAAGTCAAACAAAACTAGACTAAAGAAGATAATCTACTCAATATTGGAATAATTGTACTAATAATTGTAATAATTTCATAATCTTAACAAGTGAAAAAATCTTGTTTTTGGTACAAATAGTCAAACATTGAGTAGAATTACCCTGAAATAACTTATTCTATTGACAGATAATGTTGTTTATTACAATTTTTATCTCATAATTCCGACTTTTTATGTAAAATTCTTTGAAATAAGTACAATTATCTGTCAATGGAATAAGACAAATCAGGATAATCCTCCTCGATATCAGACTAATTAAATAAATACAAGATGTTTCCCCCATTTATTTCTTTTCTTTCTATGATTGATGCGACAGTGATTCGGGTTAAAGAGATTATTGTCAAATATCAGCGCAGCTCGATGCTAATTGGGGGAAATCTTTCAGGATTAGGAACTTTTACAATAGCCTTTTATAACGTTGTTTTTCCTGGACGTGTTTCACCACATGTTTCATTTCAGCACAAAACACGAAGCTTGATTGGAAAACTTGAACGTTCCCAGTTCATGGAGGAGCGTGCACACGGCTGATGGAGAAATTTAAGCCAAACGGATGGAAACGTTTCACGTTTGCAGAAAAAACTGCGTTTTTACAGCAGGAACACGTGCAGCAGTTTTAGGGATGCAGAGACAGAAATCCACAAGAAGCGGATCGGTTTAGCTGAGAAATCTGCAGCGTGCTCCACGGCGCTTCCTCTTCAGCTTCCACCTGCATCTTCAAACGAAACCTTAACAGAGTTTGCACCTGGACTTTAATGCACGATTTATTTTCCATTTTGCCAAGGACCCCAAGGTTCATTATTCTACGAGAATGAATCACGGCTTCATATTTTTAAGCCTATAAAAAAAAAAGTGGAAAAAAAAAAAAAAATTCCAAATTGGACGTGCTGTTGTTTTTATTAATCCCTGAGCAGCCACTTATTCTGTCAGAGCCCGTGTGTGTGTGTGTGTGTGTGTGTGTGTGTGTGTGTGTGTGTGTGTGCAGTGGTCAAAAGCTAAATAAAATCACTTCCCGGCCCTGTGATGGTGCCGTATGTCGTATGCACCCTCTCTGACTCAGTCCCTCCAAGGCTTGCATGTGTGTGTGTGTGTGCATGTGTGTGTGTGTGTGTTTTCTAAGAATGGCTTCACCACAGCAGCGTCGGCACGCACATCCAACCATTCACACAAAAAAAGAGCAGTCAGAAAACACTTTTTATCTCATAATTTGACTTTTTTATCTCAAATTCTTTGAAAAACATGAAAATAAAAAAGCATTGTACATATAAAGTCAGAATTATGACTAAATTGACCAAAATCATGAAATAAACTAAATTATTTGTTAATGAAATAAGACGTTTCAAGACAATTCTAGTCAATATTGGACTAATTGTGCCAAAAACAAGTGATTTTCACAGTTTTATGGTTATAATTTAACACTGGAATACAACAAGATCTCAAAATCCTAAAAAAAGTTCATTATTCCTTTTGGTATAATTAGTCCAATATTGAAAATAAATTATTTCGTATTATTTATTCCGTTTGGTCAAGTTAATCAAGACTTAAACTCTGACATAAATGTAATTATCTGTCAATGGAATAAGATAAGTCAAGATAACTCACTCAGTAGTAGACCAGTAGTACTAAATACAAGATATTTCCTGTTTTTGAAACTTGTAATTTGATTTTCACTGTTTGAGAGCAGAAAGAACGAGTTCCTCCTCCTCTCCTGATCCGTAGGAGACGTTAATACGTGTTCAAACTCGTTTTCGAGCTGATTTCCAGGCGAACCTGAGATTTGATCCAGTGACCTGCAGCAAAGACGGAAACCACAAAACCTGCCGATGAAGGAGGAACATGTCAGGTACAGCGATTTACACGTGAAACAAGTCTCGTTTTCAGCTCAGACAGAGCTGCAAGAAATACTGTGATACTTTAATCAAGTAAAAAAAGCCAATACAGCAACATAAAAATGCAGTACAAAAAGTTAAACTACACAAATAATGCAGAAAAAGTACATACAGACTCTCTGGCTTATATGTTGTTATTTATGGCGTCATTACAGAGGAAATAAAAAAAAGTCCAATGGTTTCCAACCTGGAAAGTAGCAGCTAAACAGGCTAATGGGTTAGCCTGTGGTTTTTGAGAGACATTACAAAAAAAGAACAAAGGAAGAAATGGTACAACAGAAAATTGTAGTGAAAGCGCTGTGAAGCAACATGAGGAGGATCCGTGATATGGAGCTTTACACTGGAGCTAAAGTGCTGCTGCAGGATAGAGCTGGGATATGTAGGTTTATAGGATTAGATCAGTTGTTGTCTATTTGTGGCTTAGTCACTTTTTTTATACAATAGCCAGACAGGATGTAAAATGGGGGACACTTGCAGCTGGAATTTGAACCCGATTCTACTGCTCCACCCTTAGGATTTTACCATTTAAAGATAATAATGAAGTTTTGGATATCTCATCCCATAGGCAAGAAATATCTAAAAGTTGATGTTAGCAGCCATGTTAATGTCCGGTCTCACCTGGTCAATCAGTGCAGGAACAAACGGGACAAAGCAGCTTTAAAATCGTAATGAAAGTGCTGGAGCGCAACGTGAGGAGGAGCTTTGATGAAAGGGCAGACACCACCGTGCCATGAGCAGCTCGTATATCTGAGAGCTGGAGTTGATCCGACGAACAAAGACGGAGACGTCTCGCTTTATGGATCCAAACATGAACCACGTGAGAAGTTCAGAAGGTACGAGCCTCTTATTTGATGGAGCTGGAACAAGGTGCGAAACGTGAGCCGCCGACACGCCGCCGTTCTCAGGAAGCAGAGATCCAAACGCTGTCGCTCCGCTTTTTTGGCCCCATTAACACCTGGCTCGTGACATCATCCCCCCCACAGCCGCCGCCCCCTCACGCCTGGAAAGTGTCATGTTGATCCACCTTTCCCAGGGCTGGATGACAGCTTGTTAGCTTTTAAATCGTGCCGATCGGTCAAATAGAAGCAGACGTATGATAAATCTAATCTTCCTGTGTAGTGTAACAACCTGGACATGTTGCTGTTGTATGAGATTATAAATAAATGAGTTTACACCCAGATTCTGTTCTGTTAGGTGATAGTGCTGGGATTTTAATAATCGTCATGTCATGTTAATGCACCTTCCCAGGGCTGGATGACAGCACAACCAGAGCCCAGCACAGGGGCGGGGGTGGGGGGGGGCTTTTGAAGCCATTGTCATGGCCTCCTGCGAGGGTGTCAACGCCCCCGGCCACATGGGGGGTGGGGTTGGGTGGGGTGGGGGACAATGAAGCCATGATTCACGCGGCTCTTAAAAGTCGTGGGTGGACACCTGCGACGAGCCGGCGTTGGCGGGAGAAAGCAACGCAGGTGTAATTGAAATCTGTCATAACTGGTCTGACTAATATAACCGCAGAGCCCCCCCCATGATGATGATGATGATGATGAAGTCTCAGGTTATTGCAGGTCGACGGAGGCTCTGGTTTGATCCTGAAACTGAGAAGCCTGTGGAGTCGTGTAACTGGACCTGGAACAATCCGACATAGAAGTGGTTTAATTTATCGTGTTGTGTTCAGGTGTTAAACGATGAGCAGGAAAATGCAGAGGTGGAAATGTCTGGTTTTTAGTGCAATTAGAATAATAGTGATATTATATAACACTGCCAGATAATCAGGTAATGCTTAAATATGCTTCAGTATAATCCTGTTCAACTGACTTGTTATCATACATTTGTCTTTTTATCTATTTATGTCATACTTTTCACTTTTTAGCTCATATTCTTCAATATGTTCCTGATAAATTATTTGACTTTTACCATTAATAAGTTTTTTTCCTCTTAGATTTTTGTCTTTTTATCTCCTTGTCTCATGTTTGACTTTTTAATCTAATCTTCAATATAATCCTGATAAATTACTTCTTCTTCTTTTTATCTCGGATTTGTCATTCTGTGTCATGCCATTATTTTATTCCTTGCAGTGAAGTGGTGCCAGATGCTCTTGTGCGCAGTAGAAAAGCATAAAAACCCCCGTTCATGTGGTATTTCGCAGCAGGAACACGTTGTTTGACCTTGTCAAAACTCTCTGAAGAAGACGCGCCTCGGATCATTCAACAAGCTGCAGAACGTTTTCCAAATTCATGTGGAACCACGTCGGTCGATGCTCTAAACTCCCTCGAACGACAGTGTTTTCTCAACTTGAACTCATCTGGGATAAACTGTGCTTCACGTGTCCTGCTTCTGGAGGGCGGACCGCATGAATTCAGCTTCATTATGCGACTGGAAGCCAGAAAAACACTGGTTTACTCATAAGTGGGATGAGTTCAAAGTCCTTTATTGCAGCGGGTAAATCTCAACGCTGATCACGAGATGTTTTTTTTTTTTTTTTTTTTTACTTTCTCCTGTGAAATAATCTCTATTTTCACCTCCATATGGTGCTAAATTTCGCTCCTATGTTCACACAGGGCTTGTGATGAGTGGTCACATGCACAACTTAATTTTTATACCATAAAGTGAGACACGAGTAGAGAAAAATAAAACACAGCATGTTTGGTATCAGTTATATGACTTTAATACAACAAATGGTCCAAGGCAGGAGCAGGAAATGGTTACAAATATATTATTATATATATATATATATATATATAATTGTACATACAGTATGGTTCAGTGGTAAAGTACTCAGATCTGTACTAGAGTAAAAGTAGAAATACTGTTAAAAAAAAAGTTTATTACAGAAGAATAAAGAAACCAGAAAATAATCAGAGAAACTGGAACCAGAGAATTTGTTTTTTTTTTCATTAAAATGACTCAAATCTATCGTGTGCAAACACCTGATGTTTCACTCTATTTATCTTTGCAGCTCTACTTTACATCTAAGAAGAGAATTTGAACATTTTCTTCATAAAAATTTCAGATTCGATTTATTGAACTGATCCGAACTGTTGATAATTAATCACTTCATCAGATGATACTAGAAAACAGATGCTGAGATCAATTAATAAAATGAGCTTTAATTGGTTTGAAAATTGTTTCTTTGCTGTAAAAGGAGCAGAAAGTGTCACTGATCGTTTCAGCGGATCAACACCGCCCCCTGCTGATCAGCTGATTTCCGGCCAATTAAAGATAATTGCATTAATTGATCTCAACGTCTTCAGCGCACACGTGACCTGTTTTATTACAGCATCTGCTTGAGTCATTGTTAATAGTTTTGACTCATTTTAAGAAAAAAAAGGTCAAATTCCGCTACTCCAGCTGCAAAGTTAAGTCGATTAATCGCACCCGTGGCCTGTCACGTGAGCAGCAACAGCTGATCAGTCCCGCCGGTCCACCCGGAAGTTCATGGTGACGACCCCGTCGATGCCCGCCTGCAGCTCGTCGTGCTGCTGCACCGCCGACACCCCGCTGGGGGTCCCGGTGAGGATGAGGTCGCCCTCCTCCAGGCTGATGACGCCGCTGATGTAGCTGATGAGGAACGGGACGGAGAAGATCATCTGCGACGTGCAGCCGCTCTGCCGCAGCCGCTCGTTCACCTTCAGCCACAGACGCACGTTGCCGGGCTCCGGGATCCGCTCCTTGGGGATGAACTCGCTGACGGGGCAGGACGTGTCGAAGGCCTTGGCCAGGGTCCAGGGGAGACCTTTGGACTTGAGCTCGTCCTGCACGTCGCGCGCCGTCATGTCCAGGCACAGCGCGTACCCGGCCACGTGCTCCATGGCGGCGTCCTGCGGGATGTGCGTGCCCGCCTTCCCGATCACGACCCCCAGCTCCACCTCGTGGTGCAGCTCGCTGGTGTAGCGCGGCACCAGGATCGGGGAGCCCTCCGTCACGTAGGCGGTGGGCGGCTTCAGGAACAGGACCGGCTCCGCGGGCAGCGCGTTCTTCAGCTCCCTGGCGTGGTCCGCGTAGTTCCGGCCCACGCAGATGATCTTCCGGCCCCACTCCCAGAACCGGGACGTGTTCCTGGCCGTCATGGTGCGGGGAAAACGGGGCTCGGAGCCGCTTCGAAGAACCGAAGAGCGATTTAACGGGCTTTGACAGTCCGGTTATCGACCTACGGCAGGTCGGAGGGGACACGCTGGTGCTGCGTTCAGGAGCTGCGTAGAAAAAAAGGCCAAGCGGGCTTTCAACTTTTTATTAAGTTCGTGTTTAATTGTTTGAGTCCTTTATTAATACCACAAGTGGGGAGTTACATATATGTGATAAACACACTATTCATATTGTCATTATACATAATATGCATACAGTATGTACAAAAAATACATGTATGAGAAAAAGGAATACTGTTTTTTTAAATGTTACCTGGGTAAAAGTGCAGAAGTATTATCAGCAAAGTCTCTATTGTGTGATATAAAATCTAACTCTTTATTTTTTTATATATATTGTCAAGATGTACAGAAACAAGAAAACAGCATGAATAAATAAAGTGATGCGTCAAAGACATTCAATGGAGCCTTTTTCAAGAAGAAAATGTTCCAGCTTCTCTTTTCTGATTATTTCCTGGTTTCTTTATTCTTCTATAATAGTAAACTGATGATCTTTGGGTTGTGGGAAAAAAAAGACATTTTAAGATGAGTCTTCAGCTTTGGGGAAATGGCAACATTTTGCACCATTTATAAACCACATTACTAAATAATTTTAAAAATTGATAGGTTAATCAACTATCAAAATAATTGTTTGTGACAGCCTAATGTAAAATATTCTGGTTTTCTTTTGACCTCTGCAACAAACTGAATAACTTCAGGTTGTGAGATGTTGATCTGGACAAAAAGAGACATTGGACATGTTTTCATCATTACTAAACAATAATGAATTCAATTGTTATTGAGGTGGGAGACATAATTTTCACTACGTAGTAGCATGAAATTATAGTCACCAAAGTGCATTCTAAGGTTTAACTAAGTATATTGATAATTTGATAATAAATACAATAACTGACTATCTAGTTATTAGTTGCAGCTCTGTTACTGTTTGTATCCACTTTAATCGATAAAAAAATCCGACGCCTATGAACGCATCATCCTTCCCAATCACTCCCCCGAACTCGATTGGCTGCGTCTGGGCGGTGAAAGGTGAAAACGGGGCGGAGGCGGAATCGAACCCGCGGTTAGGGCTATCGTAGGCGGTCGGAGCCGCGGTGACACGGCTGCGGCCGCGGGTATGATCCTCAGGTCATTCGTGGGGAGTGCGTGCGCTCTGATCGGAGCAGCGACCGCCGTGAAGCTCGGTACGTGTGGCCGGTTCGACTACTTTTCCTTGCTTATTAGTGCGATAATGCTAACGGCGCTTTACCGTCAACCGCTGGTTTGTAGATAGTTTGATAATTTGTCGTCGAGTCTGAGGGAAAAAAAGCTGTGAAACTAACAGCTGGTCTGAGCCTGAGCAAGCATGACTCAGCAGTGTTGCCCAACGTTACGTCATAACGTGAAACTACCTGTTTTACAGGTGACGTTAGCATCGAAGCTAACGGTGTTTTTATTGCTGCTGGTGTCACGTGTTTTTAGTTTTTATCGCGTTTGCGGCAGCACGAGATAATTATGCGATTAAAATGCCGCTTTTAAAACTTTGTGTTTCATACATTATTCATACAATACAACAAACACCACCTCACCCCACTGTCAACTGCAATATTTATTTATTTTTTTGCTATTTTGACACTAAATGTGTAATGGTTTAACCAAAAATGTGATAAATTTTTATCCATCTGCTACCAACTTTTTGATGATTACAACTCAGGCCAGAGTTGGCATTGTTCCATATTTCATTGTTCATTATATTTATAAAACTATATATTTGTGCGTTTATTTATATCAATACTGTGTCTCTATCTAACTTGTTTATTTTCTTTAGTGTCTATACTAAACGGCATTTAGCCCACATATTCTGTAATATATTTTATTTTAGAAATGTGTTCTTTTCTTACTAAGAAATGTATTTTATTATTTATTATCTCTGCTTCATATGCCTACCTTAAGTTGTTTCTATGTTTTCTTAGAATTATCCTTTTTTTGGTTTGTGTTAAACATGATTTTTTTGAGGAATTTAAAAGCAGAACAGAGATTTGTGTGTGTGTGTGTGTGTTTGTGTGTGTTTTTATAATACTTGATTTGTAGTAATCAAACACCTTAAAAAAACTTTATGATTTTTGGAACAATGGGAAATGGTCTCAATAAACAGACTCAGTCTGTTACAAGTTACTAAAGTCCAACTATCATGAGATGAGTTCATATAAACATGTTTATATACAGGTGTGTGGGTCCAGTACTACAGGTGTGTGGGTCCAGTACTACAGGTGTATAGGCTCAGTACTACAGGTGTGTGGGTCCACTACTACAGGTGTGTAGGTCCAGTTCTCTAACCCTGACTCCGTCCTCTCCTGCAGCCTCTGTGGACGTCCGGGTCCGAGCAGCGTCTCTCCTTCACAGCTCAGCGAGGAAGTCGTCCGTGGTGGAACAGGCCGACATGAAGATCGAACTCCTCCCGGCGCTCAGCGACAACTACATGTACCTGTTGGTGGACCAGGAGTCCAGAGAGGCAGCCGTGGTCGACCCGGTGGAGCCGGTGAAGGTCGGTCCGGGTTTTACACTGCATGGTGTCAAAAATGTCAATGAATTCTTTTTTAAGAATTCATGGGAAATAAAGTTTTGTAGAAATTATCCATGTGTCCATGTAGTTTAAGAGATAACTAGTTATTGTGCTGCCTGCCTTACTATTATAATACTAATTATTTCATCCATATTTTTTTAACTTGCATGTACAGATCCAAAAACTCAAATATCATAGAAAAGTCTTTTTTTATTATAAAGTAATTTATAAAGAAAATTATATTTTAAGGATATTCTAATCTTTTTTTTTTTTTTTTTTTTTTTTTTTTGTTAAGGATATGTGTATACTTTAAGAGATGAATACAGTTAATGTACGGCTTGACATACTAATAGTGTGTGTGTGTGTGTGTGTGTGTGTGTGTGTGAGAGAATTTTCTACAGTGATCTGGATGTCAATTTGTTTTCACCTGTTTTGTCTATTTCTAGTCTTCAATATATAGATATTGACTTGTAGTGGCTTCATTAACACCTTTGTGTTTCCTCCAGGTGGTGGAGGCCGTCCGAAAACACGGCGTGAGACTCACGACTATTCTGACCACACATCACCACTGGTAAACTCGACACTGTCAGTTTAGTCACAGCGTTTCTAAAACATGGATAATAATAATAATAATATTCATGGAGTCTTTGCTGGTCCTCAGGGATCACGCCAGTGGAAACGAGAAGATGGTGCGTCTGATCCCGGGGCTCAAAGTCTACGGAGGAGACGACAGAGTCGACGCGTTAACAAAGAAAGTTTCTCACTCCAACACTTTCAAAGTGAGACCAGCTTTATCTGACTATCATTTATTTTTTTAATAATTTAAATCAGTATTACAGATTACTTTTGTTGTTCTCTCCCCAGCTCGGATCTCTCAGCATCAGGTGCCTGTTCACGCCGTGTCACACCACCGGACACATCTGCTACTACGTCACCAAGGAAAACAGCACGGAGCCTCCAGCTGTTTTCACAGGTGGGTTTAAACATCTGGATCAGGACAAATGTAGAAATAAACTCAGGTCGATGCCGAGAGATTAAACTTATTAAGAATCTTGTGCATGAATTATAAGATGAGTCAGGGGTTATTTTCTTCACACGTTGTCACCTTAGACGTCACTTGATGCTGTTTTTTTTTTTTTTTTTTTTACCTGTAATGATATTTCTTTATAGAAGGTAGAAGCTGAAATAAAATTCCTGTGTCTGTAGTGATGCATCAAAGTGTTATTAATGATGGATGGATCCTTTATTTTTTTAACAAAAAATAAAATGGGAATATAAATGCATAACCGAACAATGACACTCATTCATAATATCAGAATGCATACCTATCATAGTCTAGTATAATAATAGTAAAATAGCAGTGTATTAAAAAAAACGGCAGCATAAGATGGGTAGAATTATTCCAGGTGTGTCTGATCTGTATTGTCTATAGTTTATATTTCTATATTATATATTACATATTGCAGCAGAGTGCTTGTCCATGTTTAATACACAGGCTGAGAGGGATTTTTCTGTTACTTGCTGCAGCTTTGTCTTCACATCTGACTAAATTTTGCAGTTAGTGTTGTTTTTGTGAGCCGTGTGAGACCGTTTTTAATGCTCTAAAGTCCCTTATCTTCTCTTCTTTCCCTGCAGGCGACACGCTGTTTGTTGCCGGTTGTGGTAAATTCTTCGAGGGAACAGCGGAGCAGATGTATAAAGCCTTGGTGGAGATCCTGGGCTCCCTGCCCCCTGAAACGGTGAATATGACACGACAGAGAAATCCTCATCAGAGATAGGACACGTTTTCCATTTTTATGTTTCTCAACACGAGATTCCTGATTGAAAAGTGCTTAACAAATAGAAAATCTATTATTTGTGTCCTTTTATTGATGAGATATGCTTAAATTTGATGTTGCGTGTCTGTTGAAGCGTGTTTTCTGCGGCCACGAGTACACCGTCAGCAACTTGAAATTCGCGCGTCACGTGGAGCCGGACAACGAAGTCGTCCAGAAGAAGCTGGCGTGGGCAAAGGTGTTTGATTGACATTTACATCCAAGCGATTATGGCCTTAATTGGCAATTCACTAACGGGGGAGAGAAAAAAAAAAAACGCTTTCTGTTTGTGTTGGTGCAGGAGAAATGTGAGAACGGAGAACCCACCATCCCATCCACTGTGGCGGATGAATTCACCTTTAACCCTTTTATGAGAGTCAAGTATGTCACACATTTAGTTTCAAACTTGCATGTACAGATCAGATAAAGAAAAATATCATGGAAAGGATTTTTCATTACACAAACTGTAAAGTGTGTATGAGTATGAATACTTAAAGCATTCATGGGAAATATCCTTTTCCTAATGAAATGATCTGAATTTAAGAGATAATTACACTTCATGTGCTGTCTTAGTATTCTCATTAATACTAATGATTTCATCCATAGTGTTTCAAGCTTACATGTACACAAAGTAAGGTGTAATTTCATTTAAAAAAAAAAAAAAAAAACTTTTTCCATGGTATTTTCTGTAAAGGATCTGTATGTGTCCATGTAGTTTAGGAGATGATTGACTTATCAACAATGTGATGATTTCAGGGAGAAGTCTGTGCAAGATCACGTGAATCAAACCAGCCCCATCGAAACCATGAGAAGTCTCCGGAAGGAAAAGGATGGATTCCGGGTGCCGAAGGAGTGACGCGTTCCCGCTGCAGCCTCTCGTGTTTCTGACCAATCGCTTCAGCACCGCCACGTGCAAATTAACCGAAAACTGAGGCAAATGTCTGCGAATCGATGCACTGCTTTCACTGTGTAAAGACCTGATTCTCAGCCCTCGTACGGCGACAAACCTTCAGTCTTATTTCACTTGTGTTGGCTTTTTGAGGGAATTTAAGGCCCTTGATTGAATGCTTTAAATGAGAAACCTGCTTGTTAATCTGTAAATGGGAAGTTTTTAGAGTCTATTAATATATTGATGTACAAATCTTGTATAATTTCAGTCTTAAATTTGAGAAAAGACGAGGAGTGAAGTGACGTGTAAGATAATGTTCAATAATATATGTAAATGGATCATTTCTTTGTCTGTAAAGAAATGTTTTATTCTCACTTGGAATGTTTCCTCGATATATTTAGTTGAATAATTGCTTTTAGTTTATTTTCAATTTATAGAATTTAGCAGGAGTGCTTTTTTATTCCGTCCGTTATTGGAAAACTTTCTGTGAGCAAAGCTTTGCCGACTTATTAGTTGTCATCACATGTTTGATAAACTAAAGAGGATAATGCATGAAAAACAATAAATGCATTTATTGTAAGTTTCACATTTAATTTATGCACAAGTACGGAAGCAGATGTACAAATCACAAGATTTTTTTTGCAGAAATATTAAGTTACTAACATTTTAATGAAAGTTTTTAACTATTTCACACTGTTAAAACAGATAAATTTATAACAGATGTTTTATAGAAAATCAATGTGAAATACCTAAAAATGACTATCTTAGTGTTTATTAACTCTTCTAGTAATAAATAATAGTTATTGGCTTATAAATGAATTTAAATTATTTTACACTAGACATTTAAGCATATTTACATCATTTTGATATCTGATGGTATTTTATGTTTCACTCACACACATGTGACAGTTCCAGAATTTTATTAGTTTTAATATAAAATACAGAGCAAGTCTAATGCAAATACACTTTAAATGTGATTTATAAAAACCTGTAGGACATATGAGCTCATGGACATTTGACAGATATATATAAAAAAATTAAATGAATAATAGTAATATATTTAATTAAACTTTAATAATTTCATAGAATATTTTCTAATATGCGAAAATTTTATTTTTATATTATATTTATATATGTATGAATCTATATGGTTGGTTTTGATAAAAAGCATTATATATTAAAATACGTTTATTTTATACTATTAATGGTAGCTTTGATGTCGTTTGTATGTTTTTTTATTGTAGAAATGTATTTTTTTAAAACACCTGATGTCGGATGTTTCCGGCTCGATTAACATGTCTCTGTTTTGCTTCCTGGTTCGAAGATATCGCGAGACTTTGGTCTGAACGCGTGGAGCGAGATCATCACAGCAGCACGAGACTATCGCAGCGTTTACAGCGCAGATGTCGTGATATCTGCCTCGCGTCTCGTTTAGCGAACACAAATCAACTTAATTATCGTGTTTCATCGGGTAAATTAACGCAGACTTTAGATCTAGTTTTACGTTAAAACTGATACAGATGCCGGTCTGATAATTCTCGTTTTTTAGACCGTGTTTACCGTCGCAGCCTCTTCCTGGAGCGTCTCGGCGTGCGCATGCGCGCGTGCGCGTCATGAAGGTAAAGGTGATCTCCATCCTGGAGGACAACTACATGTACCTGGTGATCGAGGAGCGCAGCAAACAGGCCATAGCCGTGGATCCAGCTGTTCCTCACCGGGTGAGACACATGTTACATACACATGTAACATAAACCCCAAATTAAGAGATTTTCCATGAAACATGATTAAAACAGTTGGTTTTTTTGCATCAAGACACTTGTTCAAAGTCATATTTTAACTAAAGTGAGTTTTTGTCCTAAATCATCTTTAATGATTCTGCCACGTCTGGAAAAATCACTTTAATCTGAGTTAAAGGATCAGACCTTTACGTTCTATAGGACTATGAACATTTACTTTTACTGATTTATTTGCCTAAATCAAAGGTTTTATTTCCCAGTCAGTATAAAATTCCTTGACTTGTGCAATTTAACAAGCCAGAAGCAAGTCTTATAGGACAATGGACATTTTACTAAAGAAATTTAATTTTCTGCCTGAGTCAAAGTTTTTTTTTCTTTAGAAATAAAAAATGACAATTTTTAACAGCTTCCATGATGGCGGCTGCTTCAAGAATCAAGAAGAATATAAACATGATTCTAGAATCAGTTTCTACTGGTGACTGATAAAGGCTTAAAACTGTAATGTTTTATAGGAAATTAGTATAAATTTCACAAGTTATGCCTAATAATAATTTATATAAAGTGCTGTGCATATCAATAAATTCAATAAATCTGCAGCCAAATATAAAGAAATAAAGGACGTTTTTCATGATCTTCATCCATTAAATCACTTTAATCCTGAGTTAAAGGATCAGACTCTTTTTGTCCTATAGGACGATGTACAGTTTCCTGAGGAAAATTTTTTATTCTTTAGGATAAAATTCCTTGAACAATTTAACTTTAAGAATCAAGAATCTATGTTGCAGAAGAAGTGCTAAACATGATTGTTGAAACAGTTTCAGCAAAATGTTTTATATTAATTTGGTCTAAATTTCACAATTATCTTAATAATTTAATATAAAGTGCTGTGCATTTCAATACATTCATTTAATGTTAGAGGTTTCACTATGGAATGAAAGGACAGTTTAATCCAGGTTTAAAGTGGAATAAAGTCACTAGAATGTTGAGGAATTGGACTAAAGTCACTTTATTCTTTAATGTTAGTGACAAAAAAATCTGTGTTTTTAGAAATACAATCTTGTATAAATGATGCTACAAATCATGAATGAACTAAAACGCTTTGTAGAATCCTTTAGAAAATAAGAATAAAATTTGAACATTTGGTGTCGATCATAAATAGTTTTTTTCCTGCTGCGTCTCTATATGAAACAAATGATTATGAAACACAGACTGTGTGAATATGTAGAACCAAAGAATCATTTGTTTTATAAAATATCTACTCAATCGTTATTTCCTTAAAGTAATTTGATTATATTCAATATAGTGTCATCCTCTATAGTCAACACTTTTGCTAGAAAATACACTTAACGAGTTTCT
Organism: Eupleurogrammus muticus; assembly: GCA_036785175.1. Taxonomy (NCBI): domain Eukaryota; kingdom Metazoa; phylum Chordata; class Actinopteri; order Scombriformes; family Trichiuridae; genus Eupleurogrammus; species Eupleurogrammus muticus. The sequence goes on from JAYKQN010000011.1 coordinate 922,384, forward strand.
GCTAATTGCTTAATTGATTTTTTTGCCAACAGCTGCTGGAGATAGTGCAGAGGGAAGGCCTGTGTCTGGTGGCTGTTCTCACCACGCATCACCACTGGTGAGGCGCGTCGACCTCACGTTTGTGGACGTGAAGCGGCGATAAAGAGCGTTAAACGCTGCGATGTGATGTCGTTGATCAGGGACCACGCCCGGGGGAACGAGGCCCTGGTGAAGGAGGTCGCGGGGCTCAGGGTCTACGGGGGGGACGACCGCATCGGGGCGCTGACCCATAAAGTCGCGGCTGCTCAGGAACTGAAGGTAGCGCCGAGCGAAAGGAGGAAAAAGCCGGTTCTACCAGTTTATTTCATGTTTCGTGTGTTTGTCCACAGTTTAACTCCATCAACGTGAGGTGTCTGTTCACTCCCTGTCACACCTCTGGTCACATGTGCTACTTCGTCTGGGAGGACGAGTGCAGCGACGCCCCGGCTGTGTTCACAGGTAACTATGCACACACACACACACACACACACACACACACACAAACACACACACACACACACACACACACACAGGCAGGAATTTAAAAAGTCGTTAATGAAAAAATAGAATTTCATCAAGTTTTAATTTGATAAAGTTATTCTCGTCTTTTTTCGCCAGGGGACACGCTGTTCATCGGGGGGTGTGGGCGGTTCCTGGAGGGCTCGGCGGAGCAGATGTACCAGAACCTGACCCAGGTTCTGGGCTCCCTGCCCCCGGACACGGTACGAGAACACGGCTGAGTCCTGCTAAGCAGCAGAGGGTTAACCCCCCCATTATAAACCACATTTAACGCGTGTTTGCATCATTGTTAGAAATCAATAATGTCGTTTAGACTTTCTCTGTATTTTATGTTAAAACTTGATTTTGAACATTGGGACAAATCAGAGCTACCATTAATAATATAAAAAATAAACCTATTTTAATATATAATGCATTTTACTAAACCAACCATATTGATTCATGTTATTTCATACATATAAATATAATATAAAAATAAATAGAAAATAAATATTTTTCACGTTTTAGAAAAAAAAAAAAATATGATATATATATATATATATATATATATATATAAATGTCAAATTGAATTCAATGTATTAAAAATATTAATAATAAATAATAGTAGTTTTCCCCAGATAGTGAGTTTATTTTTTTATTTGTTGAAAATGTTCCAAAATTCTGAATAAAAGTCAACCTTTGGTGGTTACATGACCTCATAAATTATATGTCCTTCAGAATAAAAGCCCCGTTTTATGGCTAACTGTCAAAAAAACATAGATTTTATCTAAGCAGCTTTTTACTTTAAAATGTAAAACAAGAACAAACTGCCCCAAATCAGGAAATAAGATAAAAATCTGCAATGAAATATTCACTGATTAAAAAGATAAGAGTTCAAACATCAATTATTATTATTATCAATTATAAATAAAAATATTAGATACAAATTCAATTAAAATTAATTGAAACCATTTTTTTTATTTGGGGAAGATTTCCCAAAATTGTGAATAAAAGACAAAGAATTAAAGTGAGTCAATGATGCTCACATGTTAAATGTCTGTGAGCTCATAAATTATTATTATTATGTCCTACAGCTTTTTAGAATATTGAACAAGTGAAAAAGGACTCACGAGGGCTGAGGATTGTGTCTTTAAGTGTCATTTTTTGGTATTTCACATTGATTTTCTATACAACAAAATTTCGCTATTTATCCATTATTCAGACACAGTGTTTTCTCATTTTCCAGAAGGTTTTCTGCGGACACGAGTACACCGTGAAGAACCTGAAGTTCGCTCTGCTGGTGGAGCCGGAGAACGAGAAGGTGAAAGAGATGCTGAGCTGGGCCAGGGTGAGAAACCTGCTGCGCTGGTTCTGTCTCTGCTGAAAAACAGCTCTGTTAAAGACCACTTTAAACATTTAAACAAAGGTTGTTGGACCTAAACCTGGAATCAGAATAAATCTACAACATGTGAGGAGACGACAGAAGAGTCAGAATCTATTTATGCTGATGTTATGTGAATGAATGACCATGAATCTGAATGGTTGGTTTGGTAAAATGCATCCTATATTAGAATATGTTTATTTTTCTCCTGTGAACAGGCCAGAGACGACGAGGACAAACCTACGGTTCCGTCCACGCTACGGGACGAGTTTGAGTACAACCCTTTCCTCCGCCTCTCGTAAGTCTGAATGAGCTACTACTACAAACCTTTATATGATCTTTATATGATCCTCACACTGAGGCCAAACAGAAAGCGGGTGTGACACTTTGACATAAAAAAAGGTTTTCATCACTTAAAATGGCCTAAAAATAGAAATATTAAAAATCTACTCATCAGGTTGTTGCAATATATATAAATGATGTTTTTTAATTTTATTTTTTACTTACCCCAGAGAGTGAGTTTATATATAAATATTTTTCGCATTTTAGAAAAATACATATATAAAAGGTAAAAATTGAATTCAATGTATAAAAAATATTAATAATAAATAATAGTATTTTTTCCCCAGATAGTGAGTTTAATTTTTTATTTGTTGAAAATCAACCTTTGGTGGTCACATGACCTCATAAATGATATGTCCTTCAGAATAAAAGCCCCGTTTTATTTGCCTAACTGCAAAAAACATAGATTTTACCTATAACAGCTTTTTACTTTAAAATGTAAAACAAGAACAAACGGCCCCAAATCCAGAAATAAGATAAAAATCTGCAATAAAATATTCATTGATTAATAAGATAAATCAATTATTAGTTCATGCAAAAGAATATATTCTGAAATATGTTTAAAATGAGATTATAAATGAATAAAATGACTGGTCATGTGACCTCATAAATTATGTCCTTCAAAATAAAAGCCCCCTTTTAATGCCTAACTGCAAAAAACATAGACTTTATAGAACAGCTTTTTAGAAAATTAAAGTAATTATTGTCATATGGTAACATGATATAACTGAGGGTGCGAAAGACAGATTAGATTAGATTAGATTAGATTAGATTAGATAGCTCCTTTATTGTCCCACAGTGGGGAAATTTACAGTGATGATTTACAGATGAAGGGCATTTTATTTAATTTTCTTTAGGGAGGAGAGGGTGCAGAACTTCACGGGGAAGACGGACCCGGTGGAGGTGCTGAGGGTCCTGAGGAAGGAGAAGGATCAGTTCAAGAAGCCCAAGGTGAGACTTCCTCCCCACGCCATGATGGCTCTGGAATGGGGGCTGCTGAGGCCCTGAGGTCCAGACTCAGAAGTCCAGACCTGACCTCTGGAGCCAGAACGAATGAATGAAGCAGCAAAGACCCTGAACCGCAGTCAGGGGCACCAACACCATCACTGGGGGTCAGAAATATATTTGTTAATCATCTTAAACTCAAACCGGAACATTTAAGGCTGTTTGTCCTGATCGTTTACAGTTTCAGGGGATTATAAAGGAGCCAATTAAATAATCCCACAAACAGCTCCAATCTAAATAAATCTCTAAATAGTGGTTAGTTGCAGCTACTACTGATATTATATTAAACTTTTTTATTATTGTATTGATGATGTGGATATTGATGATATATATTGATGCTGTAACAGGAACATTGGGTTTTACTGCAGATAAAATACTTTATTTAGTGCTGGAGATTGAGGATTGTGGTTCTATCATAAGGTTGTTTCCACCCAATTTAGTTTTGTCCAGGAATATTATTTTTTCCCCCAGAGATGGTGCCTGTGACTGCAGTTCGTTGCTTTTACCATAAATTTAACTCACTGACCTGCATGAGCTTCATTTTTAAACAGCTGCACCAAAAAGGTCAAAATGAAGCTGCTTGCATTAAATATAAATAAACTCATTTATGGACTAAACTGCAACGCTAATACTGATCCATAGTGGAAACAACATGCATCTTCTTTATTTATAGTTTTGAATATCTGTTATTGGGAGAAGAATAAGCTGAATTTCTTCATGAAAGGTTTTGGAGAATGTTTTATTTTTTTACTTGCTACTGTACTCACCTTTCACTTTTATTACTGCATATGTGCATTTTACCAGAGTTCGTTTTAACTTTCTCATAAGACCTTAGAACTCATTTAAGCTACTTTTGCAGTTGAAAGCTGAATATTTAATTTTCTGTTAAAAAAAAAAAATCAAGTGAATTTGTCAGATGCACCTTGTAAAACACTATTTTAGAGCAGGATTCTATATTGTTGCTTATATGTAGAGAAATCCCACCGTGTACATCATCCTGTAGATGAATAAAACATGTTCTGAATCTATATTCTGTCCAACATGTTATTCACATATTTTTAAAAATGAATGAGAAATGGCTATTAAATATTATTTTATTTTTTAAAAATATACACTTTTATATATATGTATATAATCATTATTTTAAATAAACAAACTATAATTTGATAGGATTTCAAGTGTAACAGCTGCCACACAAAGTTAATTCATATTTATACATTTGAGTGGCCCCTAAGCAGCGGTACAAAAAAAAAAAAATCAGAACATATACATCATTATTCTTGGCATCAGAATTGTAAATGTGTTTTATCCATAAACTAGTAATTAAAGCAGAGAAGTAATAGTGAGTGGATGTTTGCAAACAGAAAACCTCCTTATATTTTGACAGAAAAAAAGTCACATTTAATACGTCAGGACGGTTCTGTAATTAGTGTCCAACCAATCACCACTTCATGGTGAGTCCGTTGGTCGTCTTCGCAACGGGGTGGTAACGCGTGTGCAGCAGCCGCCGCGCCCGCTCCTCGCCGACGCCGTGCAGCCACGTCTGGTACAGCTGCGACACGCCGGCGTCGTCCTCCGGCGCCCGCTGCAGCTCCGCCTTGTACAGCTCCTCCACCCTCTGCAGGAGGTCCTTCTGGTTCTCGCCAGGTGAGGCCTTCACCTGTCCACCGCCGTTCAGGCAACCTGGATATAGAAGAAGCTTTTTTTAAATGTGATAAGGGTAATAACCTGTAGGAAGTCCGTGTTCCTGTAGAAAAGTGGAAGCTGAAGCACATTTTTCATGTTTAAATGATTGTGTGTTGGAATGATCCATAGTCTGAATAGACCAATTGTACATTGGGTAAGACATGGACATATACTGAGATAAAGGGAGACATGCTAATACAGTTATTGTAAAGAAAAATAATAAAATAATATCAGAATTATGATAAATCCTATTTAATACTCTTTTCCTGTATAGTTTAACAACCCGAACAGGTTACGGTTATGTGTGTTTTTAAATAAATGAGTTTAGGCGCAGATTCTGTTCTGTTAGGTGATAGTGCTGGGATTTACTGAGGGTCTGTGAACTCATCTTTGAGTAAGACTGGTGGTAGCATGAGGAATAAAATAGCAGCTAAACTTAAACTTTTGTGACGCCCGTGCAGGAAGAATTGAATTGTAGTGAAAGAGCTGGGAAGGAACCTGAGCTGGATCAGTGATATGGAGCTTTACACTGGAACTAAAGTGCTGCTGCAGGATAGAGCTGGGATATATACGATTTTTGCCTTTAATAATAATAATGATGAGGTTTTGAATGTCCATAAAAAAAGCTGATCTGTAGGCAGATGTGTCTAGTGTGTCTCCTCACCAGAGGGACAGGCCATAACCTCCACGAAATGATAAGGCGACTTCCCCCTCTTCAGTTTCAGCATCACATTCTGGATGTTTCTGAAGCCGTACGTGGAGGCGAAACGCAGCACGGCGACGCCGTTCTTCTCCAGGATCACTTCCTGGAAGTCGTTGTTCCTGAACCAGAGGCAATCAGGTGGAAAACAGGACTTTACTGACGGATTATATGCAGCGATCCTTAGTGTGTGCTAAAAATGGAGGGGTGTAAGGATTCATCGACTATATCAATGCACTGATTTCTTGTAGCACCTTAAGATTCTCTGGTATGACGGGCTCACCTGAGGGTCTTGTAGTTGAGCTCCTTCACGTTCTCACCAAACAGCTGCTTGGCAGCGTGGATGAAGACGTGGTGGAGGTAACCTCCAGACCCGCTTCCAGCGTGGTTCAGGAACTCGTCCCCACTCACGTTGCTGAACCTAGGACGAGAATATTCAGTTAGGTCCAAATTCACCTGGCTGGACATCTATGGAAAGTGTTGTCAGTCAATGACAAGTGGGATAAAGTCAAAATGACATGTGGTGTAACCCAAAAAAATTGCATGTTTTTTTTCCAAGAGTTAAACTAACTGGTACCAAGTTTTCTAGGCTTACATCACATGACATTTTTTACATTATCGCTAAAATCGTTGCACAGTGCTTACATTGTGTCTAAAGGTGCAGGCGGCACTTCATTAAGAGGCATCTTTTTCTCCTCCAGCATTTTGAGGATTTCACCTTATGGAGACAAACAAACATAATTGATTCTGCACATCCATTCATTCATTCATACAAGGAGCAGCGTCGGAGGAGATCCTGTACCTGAGGTGAGCACGCAGTCCACCTCTCTGGTCTCGTCCTGGGTGAAGTCCGACCTCGAGGCTTCCAGTTTCTTGTCAGGACAGGGCATCACGGCCACGTGGTAGATCTGCTGTGGCGTCAGACCCTGAAGTATATAAATGAAAGAAAAGACAAATGTAGCACAAGGAAAATTGTCTTAGGAATCGGGGTGTTTGGTTAGTTGCAATTTGAAACTTCACCACTAGATGTCACCGGAAACTACACACTACAAGTTTTAACACCAATCAAGTGGTTTTTATACCTGTTGTTCAGCAAAATAGCCTTTAACCAGAGAGCCCATCATGGCCTGTGGGGAGCGAGTGGTGCTGACGTACGGGAGGACTAACTCTCCGTGAGTCTTTTCAGCATAGCAGATCCAACCTGAATGAAGCGCAAACATGACAGCAAAAAGCCAATGAAAAAAATAAAGATAATGAATATGCTATGCTTAAATTAATTGTTAAGTAAAATAGAGAGGTGACAGCTGAGAGAGAAATGAGGATGATATGTAATAAAGCTCCTGCCCACGCTGTTTTTCTCCTCAACATCTTGAACCACTGACATGTCCTTTATATTAAACTGATCAGGTTTTTTTGTAGTGAAATACCTGGACATGCAGACGTCATCATGGGCAGGGCCGAGCTGTCCTGCTCCTTCCTCCGGAAACGCTCCACAAACTCCCGCTGGCTCTCCAGCAGGCTGAAGGTTCGACTGAAGCTTGTGTCAAACACATGGTGAACGCCTGAAAACAGAAGCATCTTGTTTGAATGTTTCTAAAAGATGTTATTCATTATAAAAGGTGACTATGATCACCTAAATTAGTGGCGTTGATCTCAAGTTTCCTCTCAGGCCACAACAGCTTTATAGTTCCTCTCAAAGACCTAGTAGTACAGATCCTAATTGTTTCTCCTTTCATGATAGTGGCTGAATAATAACGAATAATTAATAAGTTGCTGATGACAATTTGCCAACTTTGAAAAAAAATATGTTAATATAGGAATACTATTGGTATGATTTCAGCATTTAATTATTACAAATCCTGCAGCAAAGCGACGGTTTTGCATTGCTATGCTGAATATTAAACATAATGCAGTGAAAGAACAAGGAAGCAATGATGGAGGTATTTTAACAAAGGAAAATAAGGAAAAAGTTAGCAAGGCGTGCTTGAACGCACCTTAACGTCATACAAGGATGACATTTATTCACTTTTCCAACTCTCAATGAATAAAAATCAACTCATTCTGTCATCGTGTCACGTATCACTACCATAAGCCAACTGACCGAGGCCTTTGAGAAAGGCCGTGAGCCTCCTGCCCGCCTCGCTGCTGCTGAGGTTGTATCTCGCCGCCAGCGAAGCTCTGGACTGAGGCGACACCGACACCACCACCACCTTCTGCTCCGTTTCACCGGTCTGTGAACGGAGCCCAAAATGATCATTTTTGGAGTCCGTAAGCTGTGAAATCAATCATGTCCATGATTGATCTACATTCTACCTGGTTTTCCAGCAGCACTTTGTAAAGCTCCTCGTGGCTCTGCTGCGTGATGAGGACGCTCTCCGCCGACGTGATGCAGCCGCTGCAGGCCAAGCAGTCGTTCAGGGAGATCTTTGCTTTCTCCAGCTTCTGCTTCCCACCATCCTATAACCAACAACAACAAAAACATGAGATTTGAAAACGTGCATAGCGAATCAACACACAGGTTCGGATCAGCTTGTGAACGCACCTGATTGACTTGAACGTAGCTGCCATCGTCTTCTATCTGGATTTTGGCCACAGATTTGCCTTGTTTCTTCTCTATTTTTACAGGTTTGATACACGCCTGCAAAACAGAAACGACATGAGCCACAAGTACAAAAATGACCTATAAATGGACGTTTGGCAAAAGACATTTCTTAGATCACTTGGCTTTTACCACATTACAAAGCTTTTCTCAGGGGACAGAGATTATTTACTCATAAGGGACGACTGAGAACTCTGACCATGAGGTGTGGCTGAAAGCTGAGAAAAAAGCTCTGAAGAACAGTTGACAATTTACAAAAGCTAAAAATATAAATAAATAATAAACTATGGATTATGTTACAGGTGTTACACCTGTTTCTGTACAGTTACATCATTGCTATTATAAGCAGTAAGAAGCTTTTAATGGTTTAACATAATTAATAGAAATATTATTGATTGGATGAAATTTATGACAAAATCAAATCAACAAAAACTAATTGTATATATTATTTTAGTCATTTTATGGATACAGAGGCTCACTTTAATGGTCATTTAGCTTATTCTCTTAAATATGTTTTTATTAGAGTAATTAATTAATTTCATCTTTCTTTTATTACAAAATCCTTACTGGCTGTATAAAAACTTGCAATACCATACTAGATGCTAGATAATTTTTTTTTTAATAATTAGAAATGAAACATTGTGAAGAGACTACAGGGAGAGCAACAAGGAAAATCAATTAATAAATGAATATTTCAATTAAAAACCAATACACTAAAATAGGGATTCTTTTTATTTAACTTTTTTCCTCCTTCATAAAGCTTTAATGAGCAGATTGAATTCAATAACCCTCAATATATTCATATATTAGTATATTAATAACTCCGTTATAATGTGACTGGTGTTATAACTGTTACGTTGCTGATTCTGCGCAGTTGCGCAATTATTAGCCTGACATTAGCCTTAAGCTAACTACGTAGCTTTCGCGTTTTGTTCACAGCTCTGACATTCACAGCTAACGTTAATTTAGCATCGTAACCACTTAAAACATCTTAGCGGGTAAATCCGCTTCTATGTGACGGGGCGCGAGTGGTTTGCGTTAATTTTAAGTCACAATGGAGCGAATACTGAGTTGTAATGCTGTCAAAAAAAGAAGAAGGTTTATTTACCTGAGAGGGGGTGATAAAATCATCCAGATCGGTCAACTGCAGCACCCCGCTGAACTCAACCGCCATGATTATATCCGTAAAATGAGGAATAGTGAAATAAAGTACGGGTTAGTGATGTTATATGACAGGTACATTACAACCATGCACCGCTCCAAATCAACACAAACGATTTTTGACGCCGCTCTGGAAGCCCGATTCCATTATATACAGGTCACGTGCCTCTTTCTTTAGTCCCGCCCACTGAGTAGAGGATTATTTTAAAAACTTTATTGAAACTTCTAGCTGTTTACAGATAAAACACATCTAGATAACAAACGTCAAATAACAAACACGTTATGACAAACGAATATATAGATGACTAGATGATGTAAATAAGATCAAATATCAAATTATGAATTAATAAATTAATACCTGTATTAATAGTGGAGGGAGTACTCAGAGCATACTCAAAGTAAAGGTGACTTTACTGAAAAAAATAAACTGAAAAAAAAGTAAAAAAAAAACTGCTGATGTCTTTATAGAGTGTTTCGATAAAGGAGACAAACATTTCACTAAAACCAAAAGATGATCTAAAGTGATCTAAATAAAAATCCATGCTCTACAATATTAAATGCCTTATAGAAGTTTAAGAATAAAATTAAAGTGTTATATATGATATTAAATCAATATATTCAGAGTAATCTATCAAATTAGGAATAAACCTAATGTTGCAGCTAATATGTTGATTCGTCATGAAGCCAGATTGTGTTTCATTGAATATTTAACTTAAACTTTTTTCTTAAGCATCTGGCGAATCTTAGTGAGAGGAATTTACAGTCAACATTAAGCCGTGTTATTGGGTTTTCAATTATGAATAAATTTAAAATGATAAAATTTAACCTTAAGACCATCCATTCAAATGGATTTTTCATTTTGATTACAGCTTTAATAATGTTTTTTTTTGCAATCAGTCTAAATATGTTTGATATTTGAGGAGTGCATTTTGTAATATTGATAATGTTTTTCCCATTTTATTTGGTTTTAATTGGAACTGTATAAATCAGAATCAAATTGAAATGTGTGATTAGCATAAATCAGTTGGACTGGATGTTATAGAATCCTTTATTCCCCAAGAATGATATTACAATATAATAAGTATTATAATTCCTCTTTTCTAGTATTTCCTTTCCGCTTTCCCCTCACTATAAATTCATTATTATTAGTATACTAATAATAATGAATTTATAGTGAGGGGGGTTCAGTGTCTTTATACTATAGTATAAAGACACTGAACACAGTTACAGGCGACGAGTGACGCAAGCGCCCCATTGTTGTTATGACTACGCGGTCGTAAATCCGCCATGTTTTCCCCTCCCCGTAGCGGCGTTGCGACAGAGACGGAGAACTCTAACGACATGAGTGTAGAAAACAATCATACGGCAGAAACGGACCCGGAGCAGGCGAAGAACGGCAACGAGACCATCACCATTCAGACTACTCTGGGAGACGAAGGTTCGGTCCTCCGACCGGCTCAAAGGAGCCGAAATGTTAATCAAATTGTTACGTTTGGGCCTAGCAAATTTCGTTGCTAGCAGCTAGCCGCTGTTAGCAACGTTCGCTAGTTTGCGGCCTCTGCTCAGCTTTTTTGTTGTTGTTGCTAGTTTTTTTTAATGGAGCCGGGTTCTATTGATCTGATGTTTACGTAGGCGAAGCTAACGGGTAACGTTAGCTCGCAACGCCGATATGTTCGACTTATCTAAAGGTGTTGTCTCTTCAGATGAAGATGTGCACAAGTGTGGACGCTGCTACTCGGAGTTCTGCACGCTGGAAGCCTTCATCCAGCACAAGCTGCAGCACAGCTGCAGGAGGGGGGCGAGCAGTCAGCCCCCAGGACCACAGGTGAACACAGGAGGACAGGTGAATATCACAGGGCAACAGGTGAATATCACAGGGCAACAGGTGAATATCACAGGGCAACAGGTGAATATCACAGGGCAACAGGTGAATATCACAGTGCATCTGTTTTACAGCCCTGGAGAGTAACTAAGTACATATACTTTAGTTACTCTTTTAATGCTATACTATATATATATATATATATATATATATATATATATATATATATATATATATATATATATATATATATATATATATATGTGTGTGTGTGTGTGTATACACAGATGTATTATAATAAATATATCTGTTTCTCCAGGTTGCTGCAGCCAATGGAAACTCTTCATCAGAGGTGACAAACATGGAAGGTGCATCCTCCGATGAGGCGGTGAAGACCAACACCAATGGTGAGTTAGCATTTCTGCTCAGGTGAATTGAAATTTTTTTAAATTAAATGGTGATTGAACTGCCATTTTGAACTTGATTTCCACACAGATGAGGGCGGTGATCTGCTGGGTCGAGGCCGTCGGAAGAAAACGGCTGCGTTAAAAGTCACGGAGCAGTCAGACGGCACAGAGGGATCCTTGTCCGACAACGCTGACGGAGACAAACTCGTTTTTAGAGTCAACCACGAGGGACGCTATATCTGCCACCTCTGTGAAAAGACGTTTAAAACGGTAAATCATTATTTTACACAAAATAAATAAAATTAGTGATAAGAGATTTCCAACTTTGCATGAGTGACAACGGGCAGGATAGTTCTTACCATATTTTTCCAGTCAAATCTTGCTAATGCTTTTTTCTTTTTGTCACTAAACAGACCAACATCTTAAGAACTCACATGAAAATTCACAGCGACCAGAAGAACTTCTCCTGTGATCTGTGTGAAACCTCCTTTCGCACTAAAGGTTCCCTGATTCGTCACAACCGTCGCCACACTGGTACGTAAGCGTGACCTGTATCGTACGCTTTCCCTGGGTTTTAAGAACTCAAACATGTTCTAAATATAGTTTAACATCTGTTCTTTAAAGCTTCTCTCTGCAGCTCTAGAAAGGACAGTTCATTTTGTGTCTGCCACTGTATATTTGTGACCTTACAATGGGCTGTGCTCATTTCTAAGGGCATTGGGAGTTTTTCAAACCTGGGGACAGTATTTATATAACCTTGACCTTCGTATAATCACAAAGCAATTAAAATCCCACTTTCTATGATATGGGACATTTAAATTCTTTGTCCTCTAGTAAAGGCGACCTATTAATAACTCGACTTTCTTACTGTTGTCTCGCAGACGAGCGGCCGTATCGCTGCACCCTGTGTGGTCAGTCTTTCAGAGAGTCGGGTGCCCTCACCCGACACCTCAAGGCGCTCACGCCCTGCACGGAAAAGATCCGCTTTGTCCAGTACAAGGAGATCCTGGTCAGCAAGGACGGAGTACAGAAAGGTGAGGTCTTATCGCGCCGTCCACGCTCACACTATCAGCCGCCAACTTTTTACTCATTAATGAAAATTAGCAGCAGTTCCTTCACTTCTTCCAAGACCTGTCTCAAAAGTGAGATTCTGCTGTTTTAGAATAGCTGACGTAATGATTATCCGCTGTGACTCGTCCAGGAGTGGATGCTGAGCAGGCCGCAGTGTCCGTGCAGCAGGAAGTGGTGGTGGTGGAGCAGCTGCCGGAGGAGCAGGAGGTGGTGGAGGCTCAGACCGCCGTGGTCAGCGTGGTGGAGGCCGGCTCCCAGGAGGTCCTCCACCAGGTCCACTTCACCATGGAGGTGGACGGCACAACGCAGGAGCAGCAGGTGGGTGGAGAGAAGATGCAGATTTCCAGTTATAACTATATTATGTAAGTGGACCCCCCCCAGGGGGGCATGTGGCGCCATCAAGGGGGGGTGCGTTTGACCACGGGGAACACGCTTTTTTTCATTTCAATTTTTTTTACAGTCCTAGAAAAAAGTGCAATGGCACCTCCACTACATTAGGGGGCAGTGGTGCTTCATTGGTAGAGTGTTCACAGGGAGCATACAGCACAGAGTATGAGTATGAAGTGTAGACACCAAGTGACACCATGAAAACATATTTAACAGGGATGAGAAGACAAAGCTAAGACGAGGAAATATGACGAAGCGTCTGTAGCGCTTGGTTCACTGTGAAAGACCGGTGTGTTACTGAGTCTGAAATGTTGGAGACAAAGACATTAAAGACATTACACCACGATCACTGATAAGACCATTTTATGTAGTTTTATTTTTCAGTATCATATGGTTTGACATGGTCAGTCAAAAAACTAGTTTAAATAATTTTTGGTGGAGGTGTAGCATGGCCCAGACTCTCCAGTTGACCTACCTGACGCCCCCACCCGCCCCAACAGGTGGTGGTGGAGCAGTCTCAGGCTGAAGCTCTGGCCGCCGCTGCAGCAGCGGGCAACAACCTGATCTGTCAGGCCATCATCAACTCCGGCATCGCCCTGGAGACGACGGAAGAGGAGGAGGAGGAGGAAGTGGCGGCGGCGGCGGTGGTGGTGGAGGAGGAGGAAGAGAGCTCGCAGGGGGTCGAGGAGATGGACAAGGTGGTGACGGTCGGCGGGTGTAGCGACGCTGAGGAGAGCATCACCGACATCCAGGTCAAAGAGGAGTTTGTGGAGATGGAGGCGGAGGTGAGGGCGACGAGAATTACACTGGTTAATGTTCTATAATATATTCACTATCCTTTTAAAATAATGCACTATATCACTCAAAATGCCTTGGATATGTAATCCTCAGTTATTTTTCATGCGGAACTTTTACATTGGCTGGTTATTTCTCTTATGTGATAATAGACTTGGATATAAAACAACAAATAGACAAATAAAGAGAACAATGCAATCATTTAACATTTATAAATATAATAATAATGTATAAAGAAGCATACACTTATTTCCTTCTACCCTCTACCTAATAATGTAACTTTCATTCATATCAATAACATGTATTCCATTAAAATGTATGTAATGCTAGATATATTGATAATAGTAATGATATCAATAATAAAAGTGAAGACATATTGATCTACAATAAAAGAGTAAATACAGATCAGGTAAAAAATTATTTTCTGAAATCATATTATTTTACAAGCAGCCTGTACATGTTGTTTTTTTGTTTTTTTTGCAGGAAGCTGGTGATATGCAGACATGCGCAAAATTGTACACGTGTCCACACTGTAATCGCTCGTTCAAGGGCCTGAACTATTTCCGCTTTCATGTCAAAGGTCATTTAGGTGAGTGTAAATACACAAAACACCACTTTTTTTTTGTATAAACAAACCTTTAATTCTATTTGCATGCTCTGTTTGCAGGTTACAAGCCCTTTAAGTGCACCCTGTGCCAGAGGGAGTTTCTGAGCGGCTACCTGCTCAAGAAACACATGGAGCTCCACGTCAGCGAGAGGAGGTACAAGTGCGGCGAGTGCGGGAAACTGTACAAAACCATCGGACATGTGCGCGAGCACATGAGGGCGCACTCGGACGAAAGGCCGTACCACTGCGTCCGATGCAACAAGGGTTACAAGACTAAGGTGATTTGGATGTGATTGACTGGTCATAATTATTAATCCCTAACTTCTTTTATTGTAGGGCTGACCTCCAACTCATTTCAATTTATGTGTATAGCCCAGAATCACAAATCGCAGATTTGCCCCAATGGGCTTTACAGTTTTTACAAAAGCAGCATAACATCCCCTGTCCTTAGACCCTCACATCATACAAGGTAAAACTCCCTAATAAAAAACAGTTTAAACTGTGCTTTATCATTCAGTCCTTGCTCTGTGATCCACTGATCCAGTCTTTGCTCTGTGATCCACTGATCCGGTCTCTGCTCTGTGATCCACTGATCCGGTCTCTGCTCTGTGATCCACTGATCCGGTATCTGCTCTGTGATCCACTGATCCAGTCTCTGCTCTGTGATCCACTGATCCAGTCTCTTCTCTGTGATCCACTGATCCAGTCTCTGCTCTGTGATCCGCTGATCCAGTCTCTTCTCTGTGATCCACTGATCCAGTCTCTGCTCTGTGATCCACTGATCCAGTCTCTTCTCTGTGATCCACTGATCCAGTCTCTTCTCTGTGATCCACTGATCCAGTCTCTGCTCTGTGATCCACTGATCCAGTCTCTTCTCTGTGATCCACTGATCCAGTCTCTTCTCTGTGATCCACTGATCCAGTCTTTGCTCTGTGATCCACTGATCCAGTCTTTGCTCTGTGATCCACTGATCCAGTCTCTGCTCTGTGATCCGCTGATCCAGTCTCTGCTCTGTGATCCACTGATCCAGTCTCTGCTCTGTGATCCACTGATCCAGTCTTTCCTCCAACTCGTACCACCTGTCTTATGTCTTAAACTCAGCTGTGTAGCTGATTTCCTTCAGTTTAAACTGTGCTTTATCAGCGTGTCTCTTTACCATTTTCAGGTTGTTAAAACAACGATGTTCTGCATAACGCACATCCCCGTTATTTTATCTACAATCCATGCTCACACTTCCTACATACAGACATAGGGAGCACCAACATTTTGGAGAAAATAGAAGACTTTAATGTGGCCTCATATTCGTGAAAATACGGTAATAACTTGGAACCAGTTTGTCTTGCAGAGATGTTAAAAAAGAGTTTTCTTCTCGTTCAGAACGCTCTGCAGGTGCATCAGCGGACCCACGGCGACGAGAAGCCGTACGTGTGTCAGTACTGCCTGCGGGGCTTCAGGGAGAAGGGCTCCCTGGTGCGACACATCCGCCATCACACGGGCGAGAAGCCGTACAAGTGCAGCAAGTGTGGGCGGGGCTTCGCTGAGCACGGGACGCTCAACCGCCACATGCGGGCGAAAGGTGCGAAAACACACACATACAAATTACCAAATAATAGCCAAGGTGAATATTTTAATAAATTACTGCTGGTTCTATGAACTTGGTTTAATTCATTTAAAATAAAAAAAAAAATGAACTTAATAAAAAATCGAGGAAGAAGATGTGATCACTGATGCCACAAGTTTTTCTTCCTAAATTACTCCAATACAGTTAAAGAACACCTTCTCTGGTTATATTGATTTATTGTCGATCAACATGACTCCAGTGCAGTGAAAAGATAAAAAATACAACATTAAATTCAAACTATTTTTTGGTAAAACATGCAGAGAAAAACTTGAGAAGTAGCCCAGAAAGGAATTAATCTCACAAACTCACAAACAAATCAACACCTTTGGTAATTTGCTGAGGTATAATATTGTCAGTAACCTTTCCTGTGGAAGACAATCATTGTGAATCACTGTGTTGTAATGTAATATGACTGTAATACAAGAATTTGAGTAAATTATAAACCATATGTTTTCCCTGTATTACCGGTCAAGATTTTTCTCAGAAGAGAATTGATTTCTTAATTTTCATTCATTAGATGGATGGTATATCTCTTATTTAACGGTATTGTGAATGAAATCAAAATCACAATATCCACCAAGAAAAAAAAAATTCAATTTCTTTCTTCTTTCTGCTTGTTCTTCTTGTTAAGGCAAGCAGCATCCACAAAGGTGCATTTCTTTAGCTTGAAAGACTCTTTACAACTTTATTGTGTCACACGCCACTATTGTGCCCTTTGTTTTTTATGCATCTTTAAAAATAAGCACATGCAACGTTTTAATCATGCTAATTAATTTTTAAAATTTCCACCAGGAGGCTGCCACAAGGAGGAATCCAGCGAGGAGCAGGTTGAGGTGAGGGAGGAGCAGGAGTCCGCCGACAGCCTGGCGACGGCCGCCATCATCTCAGAGGATCCTCACGCCGTCCTGGTGGAGTTCTCCTCCGTGGTGGCCGACACGCAGGAGTACATCATCAAGGTGAGATTCACAGGCGGCTGTGGAATGAGGAAAAAATGGGTCAAATGCGGGTAAAACACTCTGAAACTCGTGTATCTGCTTCCTCGTCGGTTACAGAACAGCAGGTATGCAGGTGCATCGTAAAAACTGTTATAGAATGATCAGCAGAGGTTCAGCATTATATATCCTGCGTGTTCAGGCCCAGTAACGAAATGTTTTTTCTGTCACATTTCACTCATTTTCAGTCCAAGTTTAACCGCAGAATTTCTATATTCTACATGACGTTCTATATAAGTGGCTTACAGATCAGGGTGTCCACAATTTCTGTCTTTAAGACGCTCAAAAGCTTACTTTGCATTTTTTGGCCTTTTACTTCTCAATGAAAAATGAGTTGATGCTGGATTTAACAAATGAGTCTTTTTTCTTTTTTGGGTACAATTATTTCAGGCATTGTCATTAATTGAATCGCCCTGTTTCGTATCCACCAGACTGAAACAGAGGAGCAAGTGCAGGAAGAGGAGGTCACGCTCATCCAAGACAGCCAGAACGAGGTCAGTACATCCGTCAGACTGTTATATCAAAATATTGAAATGTGCAATATTTTTCACAATAACTGAATATTGTAATATTGTCTTTTTTAAGAGTGAGGAGACGTTTTTTTTTTTTTTTTTTTTTTTTTTTTTATCCTGTTTTGCACAATTTGCCCTGCATCAATTTTGCTTACTCTACACTACCTACCCTGGGGTGTGATTATATAAAATAGTAGTTCAACTCTAAGTAGCATTCATTTTTTTTTTCCTCCACATATCTGGAACAAACTCCAGAAAACTGCAGGTCTGCTGCACTTCTCTTGTCCTTTTAAAATTGAGGTATTGAAGTACAATGCTATGGTGTAAACCTGCGTTGTGATTTCTAAACATCTTCAGTCTTGCACGAGTTTCTCGTTATTTTTTTTTCCCAGCAGTTTTGGCACTTCTCCCTTATGCTGAATGCGTCCCATGAACTAAACTGAGTTTGACAGGTCTGGTTTAGGTTGACACGGTGACAGTGGGTAGTTCACGGCAAGGCCTAGAATAAAGTGCATTTACACCTCCACTCCATTAGGGGGCAGCAGAGTGTTCACAGGGAGCATACAGCACAGAGTATGAGTATGAAGTGTAGACACCAAGTGACACCATGAAAACATATTTAACAGGGATGAGAAGACAGGCGGAGAGAGACGGAGATAAAGAGACAAACGAAAGTCTCCCAAAGCTAAGACGAGGAAATATGACGAAGCGTCTGTAGCGCTTGGTTCACTGTGAAAGACCGGTGTGTTACTGAGTCTGAAATGTTGGAGACAGAGAAATTAAAGACATTACACCACAATCACTGATAAGACCATTTATGTAGTTTTATATACAGTATCATATGGTTTGACCTAGTCATTCAAAAAATGTTTATAGTTTAACTAGTGATTTAATTTTTATTTTTTTTAATTATTAAAAATATTTTTTTAATTTCAGATTCACTTTGAATCTTTTGTGTTACAGTTAACATAGCTATTCTAAGTTGGTCCATTTTTCTTTTTATTCTCTTATATGTTAACAAGGACGCTAATATAGACAAATTATACTACGTATACTCTTACTTATTCTCTAATTTGAATTTACTGTTTATTATTCCCCGCCCATCCCCCATCAATAAAATGGGATTTTCACTTTCATTTTCATCCCCCCCACACACACACACACACACACACACAGATGGGAAACCACATCATGAAAGTGGTGCAGCGGATCGTGAGCCAGTCGCACGGCGCCGGCGGCCCGGGCGGCCACCAGATCATCGTACGCAACGTGGCGGTGAACGGGGGGGGCGCGTCCATCTCCGACTGCGGCGACACCATCACCATCGCCACGCCCGAGAGCCTGACGGAGCAGGTGGCCATGACGCTGGCCTCCGCCATCAGCGACGGCACGCTGCTGGCCGCGGCGGCCGGCGCCGTGGAGACGGCCGACGGGACGGTCACCATGGTTACCACGGAGGAGGTGGTGCAGGAGGGGATGCAGATGGTGCAGCAGCAGGAGGAGTATGTCATCACCTCCCCGGAGGAGGTGGAGATCCAGACGGTCATCGTGTGACGGAGGAGGGCGAGAACGGCTGGACTGATGCGATTGGCCGTCGAGTTCGTCTGAGCGATTCACACAACTAAAGGCCAAAGTGTTTATACGGATTAAGGTTACAGAACAACCCGAGTCGTTTGTGCTGAATGTTAATCCAAAAAAACAAACTTTGTTTAAATTGAATTGATCGATGGACTGAATGCATCCAGACTTCAGCTAACTCTACAACTACTTCGGTGCGTCCGGGTTGAAAAACGACTAGATCATTAGTTTAATTTTATATGGTTTTCATTTAGAAGACGTGTATTTCTTTCACATGGTACGAACTGAACTGTGTTTTAGGCTTTTTTTTCCCAACTCTACAGTTTGTATTGTCCTTTGTCCGTTTGCCTCTTTTTTTTTTCCTGTCAAAAAGAGAAATCCTGTCTTTTCTTGTACTACCTAAAACGGCATCACCTCGCTCTCTGACGCCCGGGTCGGCGTCTCGTGTGGACTCTTTATTTCTGATCCTGATCCCTAATGCATCTCTCAGCATGACGGATTCACCTGGACGCGGAAGTTTAAAATATGGCCAGTTTGCTCAAGCAGAATCTGCATCAAATAAATGCTATTTTCATAGAGGGAGTGCTTTTATTAGCTTTTTCTTCTCTGTTTTTTTGTGATGTCGGCTCGTCATTATATAGTGTGTCTGGCCTCGCTATTTGTATGTAGAGCTGCACCCAACAACTATTCTAATCATTCATTAGTTATTTGGTTTATAAATTTGTGTAAATTGTCAATCATTTCTCAAAGCTGAAGATTAGATCTAAAATGTCTTTTTTTGTCCACAACCCAAAGATCATCAGTTTACTATTATAGAAGAATAAAGAAACCAGGAAATAATCAGAGAACAGAAGCTGAACCAGAGAATTTGGTCAAAAAAATCTCAAATCCATTAATCGATTATATACTAGTTGCCAATTATAATGTAATAGTTAGCAACTAATCATTGCAACGCTAATAATTGTGATCATTTCCGAAGACTAACAACTCTGATAGTCGATTAATTGATTATTGAATTAATTAATCCATTAGTTGTTAGAATTATAAAATGTTTTTTTTGTCCAGAGCAACAGTCCACAATCCAAAAACCATCATTTAATCTAGATTATAGCGGAATAAAGAAACCAGAAAATAAGCAAATTTGAGAAGTTGGAATCAGAAAATTCAGACATTTTCTTCTTAAAAAATGAGTCAAATCAATTTTCAAAATAGTTGTCAATTATTTTTTTACGCCTAAACGAATATCGCATCTAATTTAAGTATTGAAATTAATTAATTATTTTTCTGTTTTGAAATATGCCTGAGAATAAGCACCAAGAATTTCTCTATCATTACAGATTGTGTGTCTCAATCAATCAATCTTTATTTGTCAGATGGTCACATATGTGAGGTCAGCCCAAATTAGTATTAAACAATAATTAGCTGTATATTTATGATTTTTGACCACCAGGATCCCAGGGGCCTCATGGTAGACGCTCCTCCTGTTTTCATTCCTCCCATATTAAGCTGAGAAGATCCTGCAAAGCCTCCAGAGCTGTGAGTTGAACTACTCAAACATTCTGATGAATGTCCAGTAATAGTTGTGTAATAATACTCACAAAAGTGAATACCTATAGCTAAAAGGTGAACGGATAGGTCAGAATACAGAGGCCTGCAGAGACTTCAGTATGACCAATAAGGAACCTTTTTAATCGTCCTTATAAAATAACTCTTATGAAGAAGAAGGGCAAATCAGAAACCACACAGTGGTGACCCAGTTGTTGAAAAGTGTGAGCTAGAGTGACCTCAAGGAGCAAAAAAGCATGTTTAGCTGCACTCTTGGGAGCTACGAAGAACTTTATAGTGCCCTCTGGGAGGCTAAAGCATGTGCTAAATGGGCTTCCTCTGAGCCAAAACATGTGCTAAAGTGCCTCCTCACCGTCAGCGCGTGTGCTAAAGTGCCCCCTCACTGTCAGAGCATGTGCTAAAGTGCCCTCTCACTGTCAGAGCATGTGCTAAAGTGCCCCCTCACTGTCAGAGCATGTGCTAAAGTGCCCCCTCACCAAAAAAACATGTGCTAATGTGCCCTCTCACTGTCAAAACATGTGCTAAAGTGCCCCCTCACCAATAAAACATGTGCTAAAGTGCCCCCTCACCAATAAAACATGTGCTAAAGTGCCCCCTCACCAATAAAACATGTGCTAAAGTGCCCCCTCACCAATAAAACATGTGCTTAAGTGCCCCCTCACCATCAGTGTGTGCTAAAGTGCCCCTTCACTGTCAAAACATGTTTTAAAGAGCCCCCTCACCATTAAAACATGTGCTAAAGTGCCCCCTCACTGTTAAAACATGTGCTAAAGTGCCCCCTCACCAATAAAATATGTGCTTAAGTGCCCCCTCACCATCAGTGTGTGCTAAAGTGCCCCTTCACTGTCAAAACATGTTTTAAAGAGCCCCCTCACCATTAAAACATGTGCTAAAGTGCCCCCTCACCATTAAAACATGTGCTAAAGTGCCCCCTAACCTTCAGAACTTGTGCCAAAGTGCCTATCAAAACATGCTCTCTTCAGTGGCAAAGACGTGCTATATGTGCCCTTTTTGCCCCTCCCCTTCAACAGGTCATGACCTTACGAGGCTAAAACCTGTCAGTGTCTAGTTTTTTTGCATCTATAAATTCATAATTGTGATCCAGCAGCAGAACAACAGCCGTCACTGCTCCTAATCGTGGGAATACCGGCTGCTTTGAACGTGCACATACCTGGCGGCTAAGAACGCCGCCTACTGCATCCTATGGGATGAGAGCAGAGACCAGGAGGCCCGTTCCGACCGACGCGCCGAGTTAAGCTGCTAACCGCGCCGTTTGCATTCTTACGACAAAATCGCCTGCGTCTGATTGGCTCGCCAATGACCTTGAGCGCGTTCCGCGGGCTACATCTGTAACCAGGCGTGCCGAGGTCAACGCCGACTCTATAATCAGAGAAGTGTCCCTGGCTGGTTTCCTCCAACGCGCGGTTTTCTGGGTCATCCCTCAGCCCCTCAGAGAGGGCCCCGTGCACATGAAGGCAGAGAGAGAGGGAAGGTATTTATAGAAAAATGGGGCTTCGCGGTACCTTTTTTTTTTTTTTTTTTTTTTTTTTTTTCTCCCTCCTTCTCGCAAAGAACCATTTCAGGACCAAGCGGCAAAGCGTGTCCCACTTTCCCGGATCCTCAGCTCAGCCATAGGGCTCGGACCGAGGCTGAGGCTGGACCGCCCGGCCCAGCATGGAGAGCCCGGCTCTCTCTTCCTGTCTCTCTCCACCGGCCTCCCCCCCCCCCGTTACTCAGCTTCCTTCTCTCTGATTGATTGACAGACGAGAGAAAGGAGGGAGGGAGGGAAGGATGTGACCCTTTAGGTGCGCTTGTGTTTTTTTTTTTTTTTTTTCTTCTTTCACTGGAGGCGGTGAGCTTCAGGTGAGCAGCAGCAGCTCGGGGGTGTCCGCGGGCACTCTCCGGCTACTGCGTCGACCCCCCGGCGGGGGGCGAAGGGAGGCTGGCCGGGACGTGCCCCGCCGCCAGCCGGGCGAGGATGAGGCGCTTCCTGAGCAGGAAGGGCCGCTTCTCCCTGCGCCAGAGCAAGTCCGGCACCCGGAGCGCCTCCAAAGATTTCTGTAAGTACCGATTCCCAATCGCTTAATTTAATTTTTTTCCCCCCCCTCCCACGGTGTGCTAGAGGTAGGATAAAGGAGCTGAAGATAAGATTGTGCTGTCCAGGTCTGTGAAAAAAAAAAAAGAGGACGACGACCAAGGAGGAAGAAGAAGGGTTGTGTTCTGGTGGGGAGAAAAGATGATGATGATGATCCACAGCGCATGTAAGAGATTCTTTTCAGATCTATTTCACAGCAGATAATCAGCTGTAGATTTGAGGTTTCCTTTCCAGCACAATGACACCAAGTGTTTGGATTTGATGCGTTAAACGGCAAGATCTCGCAGATTTGTCTTCGCACCGAAGAAGATCTGAAATTTCTTTGCAAATCCTCGTTCTGACTTTTATTTTCTCGCTTCTTGTGCACTTTTTTTTTTTGCTAATTGAGTCTTTTCTCTTCATCTCTTCAGTTCATGCAGCTGCAGTGTAGTTTTTAAGATATAATAAAATGTCAAGGGTTACTCGTACTTGAGCTGACGAATAAGAACTTGAGCTAAAATGTTTTCTTCAGTGTAGATTCATGATCTTATTACTAACACGATACTGCAGTGAAGTCAAAGACATTTGTTTTATTTTCAAACTACGATCCAGACTTCGAAGAATATTCCGATTCCTCTAATGTCCTACATAGATTTTTTTGGCGCATCCGATTGGCTGGAGATGACGGATGAAGTCTGTTGGGACACTTTTTGCAGCAGTAGAATGAGGCCAGTGACCAGGGGAAGGCCAGCGGAATCAGAATAGTCGTTCGCTGCAGGCCGAAAAACCAAAAATCCTCGAGTTATAGCTAAAACATTAGAGCCTTACTTTGTTCTGACAATAGCATGCAACTAATTAGATTATTGACTTTATTCATTATGTTCTGTTGGTCTGGACAGAAAAAGACATTTTAGGATGAACATTTCATGAACCACAATGATTCATTTCAATAATCAATTGGTCAGTGGTTCTCAAAGTGGGGTCTGGGGACCCTCACGGGTCCTTAAAGGGGATGTGAGAGGGTCCTCATTAAAAAGGGGAATAATTTATATTCCAGAGAGCCTGCTGGGACACTGAGTCCAGCGGTAGAATGAGGCCAGTGACCAGGGGAAGGACGGCAGCTTGACATGGGCTAGATACCAGCCGTCAGAAATCAGATCACCGTCATTTATCTCACAGAAAAAAACATGTCTGTTAATGTAAAAAAAAAAAAAAAAGCATTTTGACTTGTGTTCCATTTATATTTATGTCTTCATTGAATGGATCAGTGTCCCTGGCTCCATCCCTTAAGTGCCCTATTTAAACCGATCTGACCTCCATTTCTCAGCTCGCAACCTGTTCGTCTGCATCAGCACCAGATTAGAAACGTTCCTACGCACTGACGTCACTTTACCGTATTTACACGACCATAAGGCCCCGTACTAAAAGGCGCAATCACAGTTCCGTGTGTCATTACTGTATTTAACACACACATAAGGAACCTAACTATAGGGCTTTATATACAGAAATAGATATATACAAAAAATAATGAGTAAAGTCATCAATCAAACCATCAAAGTCCTCATCCTCTGTTTCTGATTCCAACAGCAGCTAAATCTCCATCAAACATGCCAGCTTCACTTTCTTCACCATCAGAGTCACTTTCCTCTAAATGATGCATTATAATCCGCTGGAAGTTGCTGCGCTACCGTAGTCCTGGTCTGGATGGAGAAATGGCACCGGAGCAAAAGCACCAAGACGGAAATGTTCAATTTTCATTTCTTCTGCTGCTTTACTGCTCTTAGTTGAATGCTGACCATAGGAACGCTTCTCCCACTGTTCTTTGCTCTGTGATCCACTGCTCGAGTTTTTCCTCCAACTGCCACCTGCTTTATGTCTGCAGAATCTTAAACGCACATCCCTGTTATTTTATCTACAATCCATGCCCACACTTCCCCTACATCAGTGGTTCTCAAATAGTGGGACTCCATCAGGGGGGCGTGTTTGACCTCAGGGAACATGCTTTTTATTTTTTTATTTAGATTTTTTTTAACCATCCCAGGATAAAGTGTAATAGCACCTCCACTACATTAGGGGGCAGCAGAGTGTTCACAGGGAGCATACAGCACAGAGTATGAGTATGAAGTGTAGACACCAAGTGACACCATGAAAACATATTTAACAGGGATGAGAAGACAGGCGGAGAGAGACGGAGATAAAGAGACAAACGAAAGTCTCCCAAAGCTAAGACGAGGAAATATGACGAAGCGTCTGTAGCGCTTGGTTCACTGTGAAAGACCGGTGTGTTACTGAGTCTGAAATGTTGGAGACAAAGACATTAAAGACATTACACCACAATCACGCTGATAAGATGATTTTATGTCATTTTATTATTTATTTATTTATTTAAATAATTGAGAAGCACTGCCCTACATACCTACATAGGGCGCATCACACATTTGAAGGAAATATAAGACTTTTATGTGCGCCTTATAATCGTTAAAATAGGGTAAATACATACAGACCTTAGAAGCAGCAAAAACAACTAGGTGCAGGTTTCACGGCTCGTGGCGAGCGTTCGTGTCGTACCTCTCCACGGTTTCCCAGCTTCCTCCTTCTGTCTGTCTGCCCCCCCTCCAGACCTGGGCCTCCCCGCCACCAACCAGAACTGGCCCGAGGCTTTCGGCTTCCGTCTGGGCGGCACCGGGCCCAGCTACATCCTGTCGGTGGTGGAGGGCAGCAGCGCCTTCCTGGCGGGGCTGCAGCCCGGCGACCAGGTGGTGGACATCGAGGGCCAGGACGTGACCAACCTCAGCACGCCGGCGCTCGTCGCCCTGGCTCAGACCCTCAAGACCGTCCCGCCCAGCATCGGCGTGGTGTCGCGGATCGAACAGGTCGGCCCGTCCCACAGCGAGTTCATCAGATGACGTTAATCACTAAGTGTTCTGATAATCAATCAATTTGCCTCATTTTTAAAGAGAAAACGTCCAAATTCTATACAAAAAGAGATGCAATAATCGTTGTTCATTATTGTCTAATACTAATTTGACCTGACATATGTTATCATATGACAAGTAAAGATTGATTGATTGATTGATTGAGGCACACAATTTGTAATGACATAGAGAAACACTTGTTAATCATAATACCAAAAATGTTTACATCATATATAAAACAGGACATAAGGATGCCACTTTAGTCCTTGGGAAATGATCATCAATTATTACAGTTGCATTGATTAGTTGATCAGTCAATTAGCTGCTATTACATTATATTCTATAGAAGTAAACTGATGATCTTTGGGTCTGGACAAAAAAAAAACATTTTAGGGTTGATTTGAGTCATTTTCAAGAACAAATCAAACATTATGTCTTTTCTTATATAGTTGACTCTATAAATATATAGATCAGGTTTTATACAATTTTTAATCTTAAGATTTTGTTTAATTTTTTAGATTTTTTTATCATGAAATGTACTCAATATTGGATTAATTGTTCCAAAAACATTTTTTTATATAAATAAGATTTATGATGGTTGATTGTGATTACAGGTGCAGCGATTTTTTTTTTAAGTCTCATTATATTTGCTTTTTTCAGTTTGATTCAATCATATTTTGGCCTTGAGTTTCCTACACTTTCTGTTCTAAAACATCTTCTAAAATCAAGAGACTGTGATCTCTTTTTTGACTTTATGGGCACTTGACACACATACATTTAGGCAAAAGTAGCCTTAAGCTACTGCACTTTACCATTTGTAGTTTAGGATTGTCTCGTCTTGCGCACCTGCACTTTGATGTTGTTGTACATGTAAACGCAGAGGACAGTGAGAAACGCAATTTTGATTCCTTTGTATGTCAAGTACATGTGAAGAAATTGACAATAAAATTGACTTTGACTGATTTAATAGATTAATTGACTTAAAACAGTTAGTTTTAGTAGATCTATAACGTCTCCCCCTGTGGCCTCCTCCTCCAGCTGGACATCACCCCCGGGCCTGATGGCCGCTTCGGCTTCACCATCGTGGGCGACAGCCCCCTCATGGTGGAGGACTGCATGCCCAACGGCCCGGCGGGCCGCACCGGCCTCAAGGCCGGCGACTACGTCATGCAGGTCAACGGCGTCCCGGTGAGGCACCACGAGACGGCGGCGGCCATGATCAAGGCGGCGCAGGGCCGCACGCTGCGCCTGGGCGTGCTCAGCATGGCCCGCCGGCCCAAGAGGCTGAGCAGCAGCATGAGGGTCCTGTCCCAGAGCGGCGACAGCGTGAGGGAGAGCCGCGCCCACAAGGCCATGGAGTTCAACAAGAAGGTGACACGGATAGAGCCCTGGTGGTTAAGCCTCAAACTCAGGTCCTGCAGGGCCGTGTGGGTCCAGGTTCCTGTTCCAGCCACCGGATTCTACTAATGAACCTTTAGAGCTGGAGCTAAAAACCTTCATTAGTGGAATCAGGTGTTTTACTGCCCGGTTGGAACAGAACCCTGGACCCACACAGCCCTCCAGGACTGGAGCTGGACCCCCCTGCTCTGTTGCATATACAGCAGCAATTACTTTATCTACATGATTTCACGGTTAGGTGTGAAAAGGGGGCTTTTATTTTGAAGGATATACAATTTGCAAGGTCACATGACCAGTCCCTTTTTGACATATGAGCAACTGAAGGCAACTTGCATTTTATTCTGAATTTTTCAGAAGTTTTCAACAAATACAAAAAATATATTAAACTCACCATCTCTTAATATTTATTTAATTTAATTTTGATATCATAATTTTTTAATGATTTATAATACTGCCACAAAATCAGTCATATTGATCACAAAAATCACAAAATCCTGGTGGGGCTTCTGTAGTAAACTGATGATCTTGTTGTTGTGGACTGTTGGTCTGGACTAAAAAATAAACATTTTAGTGTCGATTTGAGTCATTTTCACGAGGAAATCTCACATTATGTCTTTTCTTATACTGTTGACTCTACAAATATATAGACCAGGTTTTATAAAATTTTAATCTCTTCAATTTTTTAGATTTTTTTAAATCCTAAAATTGAACAAAATCAAGATAATTTTACTCACTATTGGATTAACAAGTTTTTTGAGGCTGCCTTATGTTATCCTGGCGGGCTGTTAACCAGTCCCCCTGTTGTTACCTGTTTCCGTGCGTGCTCCA
The DNA here is from genome assembly GCA_036785175.1 of Eupleurogrammus muticus. Classification (NCBI taxonomy): domain Eukaryota; kingdom Metazoa; phylum Chordata; class Actinopteri; order Scombriformes; family Trichiuridae; genus Eupleurogrammus; species Eupleurogrammus muticus. The sequence goes on from JAYKQN010000011.1 coordinate 950,347, forward strand.
CCAGGTGGAGGAGGTTCTGGGCGAGGAGCTGGACGTGAAGGAGCACCTGTTCGAGGTTCTGAAGCAGTACGCCGCCGAGCGGGACGTGGACAGCCTGGCCGAGGCCCTGCCGGACATCCTGATCACCGAGGAGCATCAGCAGCTCATCGACAACGTCAGGTGACTCTGAGCAGATCAATATATCGCAATATGTCGCGACACGTCCACGCACGATACGTTATCTATACACTAATGCCCGATGTAGATTTAGAAACTGCTTATATCCCATATATACAGATAATATAAATAGGGAAAGTAGTACACAAAACCATTTTATGAATTAATTAAATAGAAAATTAAGTACTTATGGACATTTACTGAATCTGCTTTTTTTCACCAAGGACCCAGGAAGTTGAATTGAATTGAAAAAACTTTATTTATCCCGTGAGGGAAAATTCTTCACACTTTTAATGACGAGATTTCATGAGCACACGTGATTGATCCGTGAGGGAAATCTATTTTCTGAATTTCTCTCTTGTCAGCTGTGATTTACTCTCTGATACAGGCACCAGTTTTTATTATTTTATAATATTTTTTACAGACACACACACACACACACACACACACACACACACACACACACACACAGGCTTCCCACTTTGAATCTCTATGCTGGAGTGCTGCCAATCAATATAACTTTATTTACAGATCAGGCCTCAAGTTTGGGGTCAAAGTTTTGTGTTTTTCATCTGCTTGGTCGGTCATTGATGTAGATATAGACATTTATAGCGTTTTAAGGTAATTCTTGTTATATTCCATCAGGTTTTTACAGAGATGGGCTCATTTTTTTGGGTAGTTATGCAGCTGAAAAACAGCCGGTTCCCTTCAAATCATTAATCGCACATTTCCTTAGAAATGCTGCAGAGGAAAAGCTGTGTATGTTTGTTCTGCACAGGATGAGGATTAATTAAGCATCAGCTCTGTCCATAGACCAATATTGTTTTCCTCACCTTCAGGCAGTGGGAAAGTACAGTAAATCCACCCCCCAGATAAATGTGAGTCTTTCTTTAGATCAGAGATTATATCAGTTGCTGTTACCCACAATCCCTTTCTGGTGTGTTGTTCAGGTGAACCGTGACCTCTGGAGACTCTGATATGCAAAGTGGTGTTTGTCTCCCCTCGTGTTGCTGTCGTTTCCCGTTTGCAGTTTCAATGTTTACCATTTTGCACTGATTAGGCTGTGCAAACCTTGGTGTAGGGTTTTAAATTTACACAGAATGTTTGGAAGAATTTTTGGAAGTGATTTCACTATGACATAAGCGTAAACTGCATGTAAGATTAGATTAGATTAGATTAGATTAGATAGCTCCTTTATTGTCCCACAGTGGGGAAATTTGCAGTGCTACAGCAGCAGTTAGAAAAGTTACAAAAATGTTTTTAAAAATTTAAAAAGGAAAAGAAAAATTAAAAAATTAAATTAAAAAACAATATATACAGATATATACAGGTATATATAAATATGAATTAAAAAAGTATTGCACTGGTATATACAGGTATATATAAATATGAATTATGAATGTATTTGTACTGTCCATTTTTTCTGTTGGGGGGGGGGGGTTACTGCGAGCTGTACTTGTTGTACAGTCTGACTGCTGTAGGAAGGAAGGACTTCCGATATCGCTCCCTCAGACACTTTGGATGGATAAGTCTGTTGCTGAGGGAGCTCGTCAGTCCAGACAGTGTGTCCTGCATGGGGTGGAGGTGGTTTTCCATCATTGATGATATCTTCCTTATCATCCTTTCCTCTCCCACCACCTCCACTGGGTCAAGGGAGCACCCCAGGACAGAGCTGGCCTTCCTGATAATCTTGTTCAGTCTCTTCCTGTCTGCAGCTGTTATACTGCCTCCCCAGCTGACCACCCCATAATGTATGACTGATGCCACAACTGAGTCATAGAATGTCTTAAGGAGTGTCCCCTGCACTCCAAAAGACCTCAACCGCCTGAGCAGGTAGAGCCTGCTCTGGCCCCTCTTGTATAGCGCAGTTGTATTATCAGTCCAGTCCAATTTTTTGTTCAGATGAACACCCAGGTACTTGTAAGATGTCACCATCTCAATGTCCATTCCCTGGATGTTCACTGGTGCCGGGGGATTGCATACCCGCCTACGGAAGTCCACCACCAGTTCCTTGGTTTTCCCCGTGTTGATCTGGAGATGGTTCCGCTGGCACCAGTTGACAAAATCCTGCGTAAGTTCTCTGTATTCCCTGTCATCATCATCCTCAATGAGGCCAACGATGGCAGAGTCATCGGAGAACTTCTGCAGGTGGCAAGTTGGTGACTTGTAGGTGAAGTCTGCAGTGTAGAGGGTGAAGAGGAACGGAGCCAGGACCGTTCCCTGTGGGGCCCCCGTACTGCAGACGACTGTGTTGGATACACAGTCCCGTGTCCTCACATACTGTGGACGGTTGGTGAGGTAGTCCAGAATCCAGGATGTGAGGTGACGGTCCACCCCAGTGTTCTCCAGCTTGTTCCCCAGGAGTGCTGGTTGAATCGTATTGAAGGCACTGGAGAAATCAAGGAACATGATTCTCACAGTGCCTCCAGGCTTCTCCAGGTGGGAAAGAGCACGGTGGAGGAGAAAGATGATGGCATCGTCCACCCCGATGTCAGGCTGGTAAGCAAACTGGAGGGGATCCATCAGTGGGCTCACCAGGGGGCGGAGATGGTCGAGGACCAGGCGCTCCAGTGTCTTCATCAGGTGGGACGTTAGTGCCACCGGCCTGTAGTCACTGAGGTCCTTGGGGTGTGGCATTTTGGGGATGGGTACCACGCAGGATGTTTTCCACAGTTGTGGCACCTTCCCCAGCTTCAGGCTCAAGTTGTAGATATGCCCTACAATCCTGCTCAGCTCGTCTGCGCAGGATTTCAGGAGCCTGGAACTGATGCCATCTGGACCTGCAGCCTTCCTCGTCTTCATCCTCCTGAGCTTGTTCCTCACCTGTAGTGCTGTGAGGGACAGGCTGGAGAGGGGGGGCTGTGTGCCCGAGTGTGTTGGGGAGGGGGTTGGGTTGATGGTGTGGAGTGTCCTTGGTAGGTGTGAACTCAGCCTGGGCTGAGAGGCGGAGGTGGAAGCGGGGGGGAGGGGAGGGCATTGACCAGGAGGTAAAGTCAGGGGGGGCTGCAGCAGGGCAGGCTGGGCCGGGGGAGGGGCAGATGACTGGTCAAACCTATTGAAAAATAGGTTTAGGTCATTCGCCCACTGTTGGTCCCCTGCCGTCTGGGAGTTTGGTTCTTTGTGGCCTGAGATGGTTTTCAGGCCTCTCCAGACTCCACTGACGTTACTCCTCTGCAGCTGATCCTCCATCTTCCTCCTGTAAATGTTTTTCCCCTCTCTAATCTTCCGCCTTAGCTCTCTCTGCGCAGTCTTCAGCTCCTCCTTGTTACCTGACCTAAAGGCCCTCCTCTTCTCCTTTAGGAGAGCCTTTATGTCGGCATTAATCCATGGCTTGTTGTTGGAAAAACACCGTACGGTCTTGGTGGGTACAGTGTTTTCCACACAGAAATTGATATAATCCGTTATGCAGTCTGTGAGGCTGTCAATATCCTCCCCATGGGGATCACACAGTTCCTCCCACACGGTCGTGTCGAAACAGTCCTTCAGAGCCTTTTCAGTATCCTCAGACCATCTCTTCACTGTGCGGGAGACAGCTGGTTGCCTGTGTACCAGTGGGTTGTACACAGGCAGGAGATGCACCAGGTTGTGGTCTGATCTTCCCAGGGGGGGGAGGGGTGATGAGGTGTATGCCTCCTTGGTGTTGGCATAACATAAGTCCAGTGTTTTATTGTCTCTGAAATGAAATGAAATGAGCCAGAATGCTAGTTTCTACACATAACATATATTTTAATTAGGTTGCTGCATTCTTAAAGTCACCCTATACAAACTTCAGCTATTTAAAGCACTCGTGCCTTTAATTTTATCCTTTTCTGTTTAGTCACATTTTTGTTTTGACCTTTAAGTCAAGTTTTAATGAACAGCCTTTGACAGCAGATTGATAGTATGGCCAATAAAAATCAGTCTAGACGGGTATCTGTAACAGCAGCAATTATTGTTGAACCTTTGTAGAGCTGCTAGTTTTATGAGGTTATGATGCAGAGTGAAACTCGTCTAAATACATATTAAAACACTCATTGATTGATTATTTTGTGATTTAAAAGATGAACAAGCAGACCCCACAAACACGATGTGAGTGATACGATGGATGTTTGACGTGTTGTGGGTGCCGATCTCATTGTTGGCTGTGTGGAGAATCCCTGTCTGCAACACACACCTGCTCACACACACACACACACACACACACTCTCATCACGAGCCCCTCCCACGGCGCCATAATTAAGAGGTGGTGTGTGTCGCAGCATGTGAGGTGTGTTTAACGCCGTGTATGAAGTTCTCAGGTAGAACTTGTCCAGCTGGGCAGTGGACACACACACACACACACACACACACACACACACACACACACACACACACACACACACACACACACACACACACACACACACACACACACAGGACCTGTTCTATTTTTAAGCAGCCTACTTCCTTTAATAATTCCTCTCTCAGGTTCTGACACATTCTCCACTGTCGGTTCTTTAAATCTCTCTACTCTAACACATTAGTCGCTGTTACCGGATGTTTGAGACACCGGAAAGATTAGAGGAAAACTGTTGTTTTGTAGCTTTGATTGAGTATTTTTATTTTTTTTTTACCTTGAACCACTATTTATATCTATATGAAAAGCTATGCAAAATAAATCTACAACACGTGAAGTGACCAAAGGAGAATCAGAATCTATTTATGTCGATGTTACAGAGACAATAGTCAGAATATTCCTGCTAGAAATGTGTTTTTTTACTGAAAAAATACTTTATTTAAAACCTAAAACAAGGCTCAAATCATTAAAAAATTTAATTACGTTAATTATGTGCAATGCAAAGTACAACTATTAAAAAGATAAGAGTACAGATAATCAGACTGCAGATAAAATACTTTATTTAGTGTTGAGCTCAGGTTCAACATGAGATTTATAATAAACTCAAAGCTGAACCTGGATCAGGAGGTTTAGGGTTTTTTTTCCAGTTTAGAACAAAGTCAAATATTCATGTGATCGATGACTTCTTAATTAATATTATTATTAACACTTGTGTTTGTCTACTATTTCACGTCAATTCGGCTCTTGTGAAACACGTCTTTTGTTATATTAGACACTTTATGACATAAAATTATGTGTTTTATGATACAAATACTTTATTAGGTGTTGGAGCTGAGGTTTCTCATGTGATTTATGCATAAAAACTACTCTATGCGTCATGTCAGTAACCCAGGATCTCCTTTAGTCCAAAAAAAACGTTCTCTTGTCTTTTAAGAATTCCCTGATTTTTGTTTAAACGTGAGTCATGTCAGTAACCCAGGATCTCCTTTAGTCCAAAAAAAACGTTCTCTTGTCTTTTAAGAATTCCCTGATTTTTGTTTAAACGTGAGCATACGAGTGTCTGCACGTTCACGTCGTCGCATCGCGCTGACCTGCCTACGAGATTCCACCAGGACGCTCCTCTCCTCTCCTCCTCCTTCTCCTCCTCCTCTCCTCCTCTCCTCTCCTCCTCCTCTCCTCCTCTCCTCTCCTCCTCTTCTCCTCTCCTCCTCTCCTCCTCCTCTCCTCCTCCTCTCCTCCTCCTCCTCTCCTCCTCTCCTCTTCTCCTCCTCTCCTCCTCCTCTCCTCCTGTCCTCCTCTCCTCCTCTCCTCTCCTCCTCTCCTCCTCTCCTCCTCCTCTCCTCCTCTCCTCCTCCTCTCCTCCTCCTCTCCTCCTCCTCTCCTCCTCTCCTCCTCTCCTCCTCTCCTCCTCCTCCTCCTCCTCTCCTCCTCTCCTCCTCTCCTCCTCTCCTCCTCCTCCTCTCCTCTCCTCCTCCTCTCCTCCTCTCCTCCTCCTCTCCTCCTCCTCCCCTCTCCTCTTCTCCTCCTCTCCTCCTCTCCTCCTCCTCTCCTCCTCTCCTCCTCCTCCCCTCTCCTCCTATCCTCTTCTCCTCCTCTCCTCCTCTCCTCTCCTCATCTCCTCCTCCTCTCCTCTCCTCCTCCTCCTCTCCTCTCCTCCTCCTCTCCTCCTCTCCTCCTCCTCTCCTCCTCCTCCCCTCTCCTCTTCTCCTCCTCTCCTCCTCTCCTCCTCTCCTCCTCTCCTCCTCCTCCTCTCCTCTCCTCCTCCTCTCCTCCTCTCCTCCTCCTCTCCTCCTCCTCCCCTCTCCTCTTCTCCTCCTCTCCTCCTCTCCTCCTCCTCTCCTCCTCTCCTCCTCCTCCCCTCTCCTCCTATCCTCTCCTCCTCTCCTCCTCCTCTCCTCCTCCTCTCCTCCTCTCCTCCTCTCCTCTCCTCCTCCTCCTCCTCCTCTCCTCCTCCTCCTCTCCTCCTCTCCTCCTCCTCCTCTCCTCTCCTCCTCCTCCTCTCCTCCTCTCCTCCTCCTCTCCTCCTCCTCTCCTCCTCTCCTCCTCTCCTCCTCTCCTCTCCACCCCCTCTCCTCCTCTCCTCCTCTCCTCCTCTCCTCTCCTCCTCTTCTCTCCTCTTCTCCTCTCCTCCTCCTCCTCTCCTCCTCTCCTCTCCTCCTCTCCTCCTCCTCTCCTCCTCTCCTCCTCCTCTCCTCCTCCTCTCCTCCTCTCGTTCATCGTTCTTTTCTCCCACCTCCTCCGAGGAAAAAGGGATGATTTGTCACTCATTCGCTCTCCCTGCCGCCGCACGCTGAGTGATGGATGACTCGGCGACGCTGATTCGGACAGAGAAGACCCCCCCCCGGGGTGACCCCCTCCCCCCCCAAAGGAATACGCCGCTGCGTGATGGCGACGAGGGAAGACGAAGCCTCCCGAGGACGTTTGTTTCCACCCTCCCCTCGCCTGGCTGCTGCTGAGCCCGCAGCGAGAGCTCTGAAGATCCAGGACAGCTAAACTGTCGTCCTTCCTTTCTGTCTGGGAGAGCTGGAACGCCTCACCATGGATGGAGCCGCGCCGAGGTAGAAGGGGAGGTTTTTTAATTGCTTAATTGACGTCGAAGAGCCATGGGAAGAGACAGGAGCCTCTCCAGACGCTTTCGGTAGGGCGCTTTTCCCCCTTTTGTAGTGTTGTCTGTGCTTTGTGTTGCTCGTCCTGACGAACTGATGCTGTTTGTTGGTTATTGGAGTTTGCATTAATAGTTTTTCTGTCAGCGTCGTGTAGAAAAAACACTTATTTCTAGCAAAAATATGAGTTCTGGCGTCTCTGAGCAAACTTTTTCTTAATTAGTCTTCACCTTCTCTCTTTGACTGACGCGTCCAGAGCTGGACGTCCATATGTGCTGGTCTGTCAGCGGTGATTCTGCTTCTTGCGCTGAGTTTTCCCGGCTGGTTGCCGTTGTCACCCAAACCCTCTGGGTGCCGCGTCCTTGATCCACCCCCCCTCCCCCTCCAGACCTAATTATAGGCTTCTCTCGCCCTGCTTCTAATTGAGGGCGTCCCGAGGCCTACATCCAACCTCCACCAGTTTCTGGCCGGGTCACAGAAGTTGTGAGAAACGTCGTCGGCTGAGATCAGAGTCGAGGCCGAGGTGTGAAACCGGTGGAGGATAGCGAGGAACGCTGGGAAGCGATTGGAGGGGGCTTTTATTTAAAAACGCTGTTCTGTTTGGTTCGTCACAGGGATCACGGCGATGTACGAGAGTTTTTTGGGGAAAGTTCTGTGGCCTACATAGCCTGCACGCGCAGACTTACCAAATTCCCAGTAGTTGCGTGACCCTGGCCTAGAAAGAGCTCCAGTTCTCCACTTTATCTGGTTCCTTCACTTTTTCAGCATAAGAGTCTTTATCTGCAAACTTCTCTGATCTTAATTTTTCCTTAATACCATTTAATGACTTTCAGCGGTTTGTTTGTTTTTCAACAACTTTTATTTCTCTCTCTTTTATACAGAAGTGACCCTCTTTGCTGCATGAATGCATTGAACACTTTATCACTGTCACCTGCATGCACCACCTCCCATTGCTTTTAATTTAATTGATTCACACGAGTGAAATACCTGGGCTGTGTTGTCAGGTCAATTGTATTTGTTCAGCCCAAAAGGAGGAGCCTGATTGTTGAAGGCTCTGCCTCCCATATTTATTTTTAGAAATTTTGGGAACTATTAAGCTGCATTTTGAGATTGAAATGTTTAAGTGGGCTCACTCACATTATTGTCACATTATTGTTTTTATTTGTTCCATTCACCTTATAGATAAGACATTTTTTCCAAGACCAGATGTCAATTTGGGACAGAAAATGAACTCCCTTCTAACAAATTCTGTACTGTTTCTACAGTATGACAACTGTAGAAAAAGTCAGATTAAAACACTGAAGATTCTGTAAATTTCATATTGTACTTTTTATATATATAAAAATAAATTTGAAAGAGGATTAATATATGCATTCTTCATACATGCAGTGTAAACATGTTTTGAAAAATAGAGTACAGTTTCAGGCTAATGCTTTTTTTTTCCATTAATGCTAGCCTGATTTCCACACATGGAAGATCCATAATACATTAGTCTAGCTGTGAACAGTGTTATTGATACGCTGTTTTTTAGTTCTTAAACATATACTGAAAGATTTTCAATGTAAAAGGAAATGTTAAATGTTAAAGGAAAATGGGGTGTGGGGGTCAGTGAGTGGGAAAAAAATGAACAACTTCTGCAAGATGTCAAATTTGTCTTTTTTTACACCCATCAATGAATGCATACATATCATGAAATAACATGACGAAGGCTTATCATGAAATAACGTGATAGTTCCATATCTCAGAATAACGTGATAATTATATATCCTGAAATAACAAATAACATGATAGTTTCTTATCATGTTATAACATAATAATTTCACATCATGAAATAACATAATTTCACGTTATGACATGAAAATACCACATTATGAAATTACGTGATAATTTCATATCATGAAATAACATGAGTATCATGTTATAACAGATATATATCATGTTATAACTTATGATACACATGGTATAACATGATACTATCACGTTATTACATGTTACACATCACGTTATTACATGTTACACATCACGTTATTACATGTTACACATCACATTAATACATGTTACACATCAGGTTATAACATGTTACACATCAGGTTATAACATGTTACACATCATGTTATAACATGTTACACATCAGGTTATAACATGTTACACATCAGGTTATAACATGTTACACATCATGTTATAACATGTTACACATCACGTTATAACATGTTACACATCACGTTATAACATGTTACACATCACGTTATAACATGTTACACATCACGTTATTACATGTTACACATCACGTTATTACATGTTACACATCACGTTATAACACGTTACACATCACGTTATTACATGTTTCACATCATGTTATTACATGTTACACATCACGTTATAACACGTTACACATCACGTTATAACACGTTACACATCATGTTATTACATGTTACACATCACGTTATTACATGTTACACATCACGTTATAACATGTTACACATGACGTTATAACACGTTACACATCACGTTATAACATGTTACACATCACGTTATTACATTTATACACATCACGTTATGACACAATAGACATCAGGTTATAACATGTTACACATCATGTTATGACACAATAGACATCAGGTTATAACATGTTACACATCATGTTATAACATGTTACACATGACGTTATAACATGTTACACATGACGTTATAACATGTTACACATGACGTTATAACATGTTACACATGACATTATAACATGTTACACATCACGTTATTACATGTTACACATCACGTTATGACACAATACACATCAGGTTATAACATGTTACATATGCAATTACATGGTACTGAGCCAAATATGTTGCGATGCATCTGAGGCAGCAGGTGTTTTGAACCTATTATATTTATATAGATTTGTTGAACTGTTTGGAGTTCACAACTTGATTTTCAAGAAAACTGACTTTTAATTCCAGGATCATGTCAAACAGATTGGGTTTGGATGTTGTCTGTTTTTAATGGATCAGTGTGAGGGGACGTCTGGGATAGAGATTTTATTTGTCTGTGTGCAAGTCTGAGTCTTGTCTCCTTCAGTGAGGATAGACTACGGCGTGGAGGCAGCCAACTCAACTTCTGCGACTTTTCAATTCAAATCCAAAAAACTACTGCCTGGTGATTAATGATGGTCCTGTGTTTAAAGGCTGCTGATAATTTTGTAGGAGGGGTGAGGTAAACGCGATATGCAAAAGAAAACAGGCACAAATCATGTTTCTGAGATGGAGATTTGCTCCTGTGTGTGTGTGTGTGTCTTTAAAACCTAGAGAATATATATTTATAGAAAAAAATGACTTTGAAGTTATTGGCAGCGCTTTTTGCTTTTCTGGGTCACTTCTGTTGTTTTGTTGCCTGTTATTTCTTGTTCTCTGGATAATTGGAGATATATAAAGTAAATGAGAGGAGCCGACTTAAATATCGATGCCGTTTGTCAGATTTCAGGATTTATCCTGAGAAAACAAAGATAAAGGCTTTTTTTACCCTCCTTTACTGCTTGTTTCTGATTAATCTTAAAAGGAGAATTTATCATTGAGACCAGCAAACATTACCATGCAACACCACTTTTTTGTACAATTTTCATTTTACTGATTTGACGGTATCACATCGCCACTGGACTGCTCTAGATATGACAGACGAGGGTGTTTTTCTTTCCTTCGAGTAGAAAAAGACAATAGAAGTGGATGGGAGGGGGTATTACCATGAGTGCTGGGAGCGGCTCCTTCACTGTGAGCTGTCACTGATACGAGTCCTCGTACCTCCAGCACACAAACCAGACAAAGCTTTACTCTTACCAATACACACACACACACTCGGCCTTGGGATATGGATTGAACTATTTTTTAAACCAATTAAGTGGACCCCGCCGCTGGAAAAATATGTATTCAGAAGAAGACTCCTTTTGATATTGTGAACGATGGACGCTTTGAGAGATGGCCATGAATAATTTGGGATGTTTTGGGTGGATTGTCTGTGTTCGTTTTTTCTGCTGTTGCAGAGCTGAGCTGCCGTGTCTCCTCCTCTAAAGCTGAGTTTTGTCTCTTCCAAACTCCACGATGTTTGCCAGGATCTTCATCCCCAAGAAGCACCGGGAGCGCTTCGACGAGGTGGTCAACCAGAGCCTGATGAGCCGCATCAAGGGGCGGAGCTTCAGCGACCCCAGCCGCAACCGCCTGCGCCGCAGCCGCAGCGAGGACCACCCGGAGCGGCTGCTGGTGTCGACCCGGGCCAGCTCTGTGCCGCGCACCCACGCCGAGGAGGGCGTGGCGCCCCCTACCCGCGGCATGCGCAAGACCACCTCCCTGATCGCCGGCCACTCCAGTGGGTCCAGCACCAACTGCAGGTCTGTATACACAAGATTTCAGCCATATGCAATTTTTTTTAACAAATTTATTATTTTTTTTATTAATTTTTTTTCAATTTCCCTGTTTTTATTAATATTACAATATTTCAACCATATGCGGATGGATGGATGTATTATACGACCTGGATATGGCGTCTGTTTTAGCAGCATGCCGATTTCTTTTCTCCTAGTGGCCACTTTTCGTATTGCAACCAAAAAAATTCTAAAGATTTTTTTTTTTCCATAGATGACAATAGTAAAAGAGAAGCTTGTGAAACCCAGTTATTTTTACCATGAATTTTTATCCATGAAAAAACTTTCTAACATATAAAAGTACTGAAAAAATCTTCTTTCTTTGCCTATTTTTTTAATTAATTAATTCTTTAATTAAATTGTTTGTATAAAAGTTTTTATTGTGGTTGGCAACGTATTATTATTATTTTTTTTAAAATACAGTGATTCACTCATTTTTTTCCTGCTCTGCTTCAAGCCAAAACTTTATTTCCCTGTTTTGAATAATATCACAATATTTCATTATTTCATTTTTTTTAATAGGCTTTGACACATGCATGTATTATAAGACCTCGGTGTGGCGCAGCCTCTCATCCGTGATCATTACAATAAGATTATTTAACCTGCTCCTGTACTCCTGTACTGTAAACATTTTATCATAATTTTCCTCTACCTTTTTCCATTTTGAAAATGAACATTTTTAGTATGCCTTTTTGGTTTTTGATTCATGAGCATTGGTTCCGTTTTTCAGTGATTTAAGCTAAATAAAATTTTTCAGAACAAACTGCTCCTAGTTTATTGCAAGTTTTACATAAAAATAGAGAAAAACTCCTGTGCTCATACACATAGTTTAGACCTGTATATTTAAAGAAAAGGAATTACATTTTTTAATTTTAATTTTATTTTGAGAACAGTAGTTAGTGACGTAGGTGATGTCATAGCTGCAGCCAGAGTCGTTAGTTACCATGGTAACACCACAGCTTGGCAACAGGTCAGGCTGAAAGCTGATTGGTTGATGTTTTTAGGTAATAACTTTGTCTCTAAAGGTCCCACACTCGCCAAACCTTTATTATTTAGTTTTGTTTAAGTAATTTTTTAACAATATTTTCTTTATTGTGTCTGCACCGCTTCAAGCCAGAACTTTAATTTCCCTGTTTAGCTTATTCCATAATGTCCCCTGGTGTGTGGTACTGTAAAACCTGGTGGAGAAGCTGTGTTTGCAGGTTTGCTGCAGAGAAAACGACTGGAACATACATAACAGTGATATGATTATACTCGTATTAAGTGTCAGTGACGCAGCTTTTCTCGGTGATAAATGCTTTCACAGATGCTGATGTCTTCTCATTTCCTGTGTGACTTTATATTTTCCTCAGAAACGGTGACGGCTTTTCATGTCATTTTTAGTTTTCAAAGAAAGTCCCGTTTCCCTACATAACATTTTCTCTCACCCTTATGTCTGATCACACATAAGACAAACTCTCCAGGAGAAACAGGATCATTGATGTGACAGGTGTAACCGATGGGTTTGGGTAAATTAAAATGTGCATGAGTTTAAGTGTAAAATAAAGTGGTGAAGCCAACAGGAGCATGAACCTGTCCCCATGAATGGATGATGGCACAACATCCTCTCACCATTTTCTTGACACTTTAGAAATAAACAGCTCCCTTTAAGGAGGAAAGTTCTCCAAGAAAGTGGCGCTGTGTCTTATGAGGATGTTGTGCAGCTCCCTGGGGAAGAAGTGTCCATATTTAAGCTGTTCAGGCTCGATATGAATTCAAAGCAGTCTGCTGAATATGGAAATCCGCAGGAGGACCACAGTTGGATTCCATTTGCCTCTGGATGGGCAGGCGGCGCTATCATATCTCCCTGAAGTTAAAAAGGAGTTTTGGAATAAATTTCAGCAACAGCTCTGCAAATTGCATGTTATGTGAACAGTGAAACATGGCTTGTCTGAAGCATAAGAGACTGAAAAAGTGATTTTACACATTTCCAGGGTTTATTTGAAGTTGTCTACCATTTAGACCTTCTAATAAGCCATTCATAAAAACTCGATCTCTCTCTTTTTAGGACGGTGAGAGTTTGCAAAGGCAACATGAGCTTTGGCTTCACTCTTCGGGGCCACGCTCCGGTGTGGATCGACTCTGTCATTCCAGGTGAGTTTTAAATATTTTCTCAAACGAGTGATGAGTATTGAGTATTAAAATCCATCCTTATAATAGTGGATATTTTTCTCTTTGTTCTACAGGAAGCCCGGCAGACAAAGCGGGTCTGAAACCAGGAGACCGCATCCTGTTTCTCAATGGACTGGACATGAGGTCGAGTTCTCGCCTGAAATGTCCAAGTTTCAGAGCCAATTAAATGTGATGTGTCAGATGTGTTGGCATATACCAGCATTTAGGAAAAAGGATAATACTTCTTGTTAAACCTTTATGTTGAGTCATTTCTAAAATAGTCCAGAACAGGTCAAAATCTGTTGCAATCTGCCACCTCACCACTAGATGCCGCCAGAAAACTACACATGTGACCTTGAAGTTAAAATAATAATATACAAGTAAACATTAATATATCAACTAGCAAAAATGACTAAATAATAGCCAGACTCCTATTAAATACCAGGGGTTTTGAATAAAAAAAAATATACGGTAGACAATACTGGTTTACTCAAAGAATTTGCGTAAAATACCAAATTTTTGCTGAGCAAGATTTATGTCAGGAAGGAATCAATGACCCAGTTAACCGATTAAACTGATTTTATAGAAATTAATGTTCACTAAAGAATTAATAAAGTATAAGGGTGACTGACAAATCAAAATGTAGATTATGAGTTCATGTTTGTTTCATTATTATTTAAAATCCATTTGTATCATTTGTTTTTACAAAAAATTGTGTGTGATTTTTGAAACAAACTACAAAAGGATGATACAATTTTATATATTTATTCCACCTAGAATATAGCAAGTGTATTTAATTTTTTCTTAAACCTTTTTAAGAGAGTTTAATTTCCTGTTTTTTTAGGGAGTTTTACCTTGTATGATGTGAGGGTCTAAGGACAGGGGATGTTGTGTTCATTGGGGCAAATCTGCAAATCTCAAGCTTACACATTGCAATTTTAGCATTATCCCCTAAACACTTTATGATATGCAATACCTACTGCAAAAAAGTTCAAGAAATGTTTTCTTTTTCATGCAATGTGAGAAAAAAGTGAAATAACTGGGTAACATATATAAAAGTATCATCAGCATATAGCATAATGCGTTTCCCTCGTCTCCCTGCAGGACGTCCTCCCATGAGAAGGTGGTGTCCATGCTCCAGGGCAGCGGTGCCATGCCCACCCTGGTGGTGGAGGACGGCCCGCCAACCTTCAGCCTGTCGGAGCAGGACCTGGCGGGGGGCGGGGGCGGGGGCGGCGGCCCCGTGGAACGCGCCCGCTCCCCCATGCTCAGCTCCCTGCAGTGGGTGGCGGAGATCCTGCCCCCCAGCATCCGGGTGCAGGGACGCACCTTCGGGCAGCAGCTGGAACACCTGCTGACCATCCAGGAGAGGTACACCATCTGCAAGGCTCTGGAGAACTTCTTCCAACACAGGTGAGAGGGGGAAGGAGGTGGGAAGAGGAACAAGATCTGTGGAGAGGAACACATGAACAGAGGGCTGGGCCATAGACTTACAAATTGGAAAATATCTATAAAAATACAAGTTTTAGACCTTAAATAAACACACATACATAGATAAAATAGAGATAAAAAATAGAGATAAAAAACGTTTATAATCATTGATATCATTAATTATTGATGATTTTTTAATGGTTGATGACCTACTTTTAATACATAAATGTAGAGGCGAGTGATATACCTATAACATATATAAAATATTTCATATCAGTGGATAATGATCATAATTGTTCATTTTTAATTATCTATTTTTATTAGCGAGTGATTGTGACCACTTTATATTATAGTTAATTTGTCTATTAAGTTACTGGCTGTTTGATTTAGCGATTGATGTTTATGAGCCAAGGATCAAGCAGCAGTTCATATCATTTTGTCTTAGCTTATTAAATTTTTGAAGATAGTCACAAATAATCACATGGATCAGTTGAACAAAAACAAAAGCTGTGTCCTGTGGCCATTTTAATTATCTTCTGCGACACGCTAGCGTTCAACTTTTCCCTGTAAAGCCACTGATGCCCGAGACTTCCGAATTGGACAACCAGGCAATCTCTGTCACCTTGCCTGTGTTTCCATGGCGACAGGAATGTTGACACTCTGATCGTGGATGTGTTCCCGGTGCTGGATACCCCAGCCAAACAGGTGATCTGGCAGTTCGTCTACCAGCTGCTGACATACGAGGAGCAGGAGCACTGCCAGAGCAAGATCTCACGCTTTCTGGGATACAAAGCACCGGGTAGGCATGTTGTCCTTTTTTAAATTCCTCCTTGTGGGATTCTGAACTTGTACCAATGACAAAGGGAGTTTGTGTGTGTGTGTGTGTGTGTGTGTGTGTTCCAGTTCCACCGCCGCCACCTCCTCCTCCCCCCCCTCCTCCAGATCCGGAGGTCGCCCCCGAGCCCCACCGCCGTAGCAGCTCCATGAGGGTGACGGGCACCACATACAGAAGCAGCGTGAGGGGGCGGAGCTCCGACGACCTGGTCATCGGCACACACCTGGGCATGGGTACACAACTTGACCCCGTTACTGTTCTCAGCATGGCTTCTGTTCTTTATTCTGGAGCAGCAGATGCACTAGTGTTCACAGAAGTCTCATTGTGACAGGAGGAAACAGTTACCGTATTTTCACGACTATAAGGCTCCATACTAAAAGGCTCAGTCGCAGTTCTGTGTGTCATTACTGTATTTAACACACACATAAGGAACCTAACTATAGGGGAGGGTTTATACACACATAGATATATACACATAGATATATACACACACAGATATATACACACATAGATATATACACAAATAATGAGTAAAGTCATCAATCAAACCATCAAAGTCCTCATCCTCTGTTTCTGATTCCAACAGCAGCTAAATCTCCATCAAACATGCCAGCTTCACTTTCTTCACCATCAGAGTCACTTTCCTCCAAATGATGCGTTATAATCCGCTGGAAGTTGCTGCGCTACCGTAGTCCTGGTCTGGATGGAGAAATGGCACCGAAACGAAAGCACCAAGACAGAAATGTTCAATTTTCATTCTTCTGCTGCTTTACTGCTTTTAGTTGAATGGTGACCATCAGAACGCTTCTCCCACTGTTCTTTGCTCTGTGATCCACTGATCCAGTGTCTGCTCTGTGATCCACTGATCCAGTCTCTGCTCTGTGATCCACTGATCCAGTCTTTCCTCTGTGATCCACTGATCCAGTCTCTGCTCTGTGATCCATTGATCCAGTCTTTACTCTGTAATCCACTGATCCAGTCTCTGCTCTGTGATCCACTGATCCAGTCTCTGCTCTGTGATCCACTGATCCAGTCTTTCCTCCAACTCGTACCACCTGTCTTATGTCTTAAACTCAGCTGTGTAGCTGATTTCCTTCAGTTTAAACTGTGTGTGTGAATTTTGAAGAAAATAGAAGACTTTAATGTGCGCCTTATAGTCGCGAAAATACGGTAATTTAGTGCTGTTTGCGTTTTTTCCGTTTCCAGTTTTCATGTTACATGACCCGTGTGGTTATAATAATTAATACAGAATTTGATGATTTGATTTAATCAGTGGTGTCCACAGACTTTTTAAAGGCCAGATGTGAAAATGGAAAAAAGGGCACATATAGTGCGTCCTCGTAACTACTATAACTACTAACTACTATAAATCATCCTTAAACATCCAAAATCAGACCTATTTAACCATAGTTCCCATTCAGTCGTCAGGGCTGCAGTCAGCTTGTTTTTTTTAGATTTTTCTAGTTCTTGGTTCGTCATCATAGGCGTCCGGGCAGAGCCGGTACTGGAGACAGGGATGAGGCTGGCTCCAGGAGAAAGGCAGTCAGGAGACGGCACCTCGCTTCCCGAGACCCCCAACAACCTCGCCAACGTACGTACCGACACGCACACGTGTAAATATCACAGCAGTTACTCTAAAACAAGGCCACGGGGTCTTATTCTGGTCTCTTTTTGTACATTCCCACCACACAAGCTGTCGGCCGTGTACGCCGAGCTGGAGAACATGTACTCGTCCAAGAGGTCCAAGTCCCTGAAGAGCCGCCCCCCTCCAGCCCCCGAGAGCCTGCTGGAGCTGGACCCCCCCTCACGCACGGCGTCCCCGACAGTACACGCAAACACAGGTAGCCCCACGGCCTGGTTATTGCTAATATACATGTGTTTTTTTATCTTTATTATCTGTGAAGGATACCTGCAGTATCATGTATTTTTTCATTCCCAAACTTTGTAGTATTGGTAAATTCTGTACACAGCAGAAACTGAAATCTTAACCTGTGACAATGTCCTGTTTTTTCGGAACAATTATTCCACTGGCAGGTAATTTATCTTATTTATCTTATAAAAAATCCTGATTTGGGTCAGTTTGGTATTTTTTTAAGAAAACAAGATCAAGGTTTCCCTTGAGAAGTACAGAAAATGTCATTGTAAATTAGGACTACGTGAAATATCTAAATGATTATTAAAATGAGGGATTAATCTTAAAAATCTGGACGCGGATGTGCAGCCCCTTTTTTTGATATATTGTGTGTGTGTGTGGGTGTGTGTGTGTGTGTGTGTGTGTGTGTGTGTGTGTGTGTGTGTGTGTGTGTGTGTGTGTGTGTGTGTGTGTGTGTGTGTGTGTGTGTGTGTGTGTGTGTGTGTGTGTGTGTGTGTGTGTGTGTGTGTGCGTGTGTGTGTGTGTATTTTTAGCACTGCAGTGTAACAATGATAAATCCCAGGGTAGCCAACCTATTTGTAACTCTGCTGCTTGTCCTTGAATTTTACATCAGTTGTACACAAATATTCAGCGAGAAAACAGCTTTTATTTTTTTTAGTCTTTGTTTAATTTGACCAAAAGGTCAGAGGCAGCATTTAGGGCGTGAGTTACCATCCTTGACCTGATTCACCAATGACTTTCTCCTCCTACAAGACAGACAGAAGGTAGTTTACCTCAACATCAAGCAGAGTTTATTCATTGGAGGCCTCTAAGTATGTTTTTATTCTACCAGAAAAATCCTGAAACTCTACTGTCATAGGCACATTATTGGTATTAATTTGTGTGAGATTGAATGGGATTCTGGAGGAATTTGGGGGCTTCTGGGAAAGTCTTACCATACTGAACCAATTAGGAACCAGGGGAAAAATGACTCGTTCTCTGTGCCAGGCCCTTGTGATGTCACAGCTGTACAGCCACCACCCACCTCCATTCACAGCCATTAATATCGGCCAATCTGTTACACTATTTGACTATTTTTTGTGAAAACAGAAACGTCAAAAGTCAAAATCTCTTCACATGTACTTGACATGCAAAGGAATTGAAATTCTGTTTCTCACTATCCTCAACAACATTAAAGTGAACCAGTAGCTTGAGGCTACTTTTACCTAGTGATGCTAAAACTGAAAACGAATATGACAAGACAAGACATGAGTACATAAGCCCACTACTCACATTTAAATGACAAGAAACCACCATCAACACAAAATGTACATTTTTGAGAGACCTGATGAATTGTTCTCAAAACCGAAAGTTTTTGACTTTCATGTGTTGGCCATCCTTATTTGTCACTGACCCATAAATGCAGAGAGTGAGAAGGGCTGAGCACATTTTTAGAACCAGGAGCCTTTTTATCTATTTATTACATCTATTCATAGACGTTTCTATCATAACGCAGCACTTCAGAGATGTGGCCTTTGACCTTTCCTGACCACAGGAACCCGTAAAGCCCCCCCTCCTCCCGCATCCTGGCCGGAGCCCCTCCCCAGCCCTCCCCCGTCCCAGTTCTACCCGCCGGGCCTGCCGACCCAGACCAGCGCCGAGTCCAACCCCTACATCAGCCTGGACAGCCCGCCGCCCTCGCCCCCAGAACCCCCCGACTACCCGTCCACCCCCCCCGGCCACCGGGCCAGCAAGCGCCGCTACACCTTCTCCAAACCGCCCCGGTCCGAGGACACGGACCGGTTCCTGGACGCGCTGAGCGAGCAGCTGGGCCAGAGGGTGGCCATCGTGGACGACTTCCTGACGCCTGAGAATGACTACGAGGAGGTAGAGTCACACTGCTGGTTTAACACAACACGGGAATACAACTTTTATCACATGTAACCAGATCTGATCAGTTATATCGTGTTATACGTTTACAATCAGTAATTACTTTTATCAAAAAGAAATTTGAGGTGGTGTAAAATGTTGATAACGGTTTCCCAAAGCTAAAAAATTGGCCTAAATCAGCAGTGCACAACCTTAAGATCATCAGTTTACTATTATTAATGTGTTGGATTATTGTATTAGTTGGAAACAAACTGATTAATCAATGTTGCCCTTCTACTAAAGAACCTGTAATAAGCATTAGTATATATTTAATAAGGCCCCTCTTACTAAGCGTTAATAAGACATTCATTTTGCAAAATAAGCATTGTAATTAATGCAATTAAAACCATACTATGAGAGGCGATTAATCAACAGATTATTGAAATGATTAATCGATAGTTGTTTGGTTCATGAAATGGGGTAAAATATTGATCACTGTTTCTCAGTTTACTATAACAGAAGACTAAAGACACCAGGAAATAATTAGGAGAAGAGAAGCTGGAATTACAGAGTTTGGTAATTTTCCTCTTAATTAATTATCAGTTGATAATTAATTAAATTGTGATATTTATGTGATTGAACTAGTGGAGTTGTAAGTCACTTTAGAGGTCTAGTTTTGTGTGATAGTATAATCAGACAATAATGTAGACACACTTTTGATCAACTGTACCAGAAGAATTTCTTTCTTCTCATTTTCTGACATTGATGGGCTAATGAGGTGTAATTGGCGTTAATGCCAGGATGTTGTGCAGATGGGTTTCCCAGACGAGGACGACGAGGACATCGAGGAGGAGCTGGGCGTCGACGAGGAGGAGAACGGAGGATTCGTGGCGCCGGAGCTCAGCAGCCCGAGCGACGCGCAGAGCAGCAGCGGGGAGGAGAACGCCTCCTCGCTCACCTACTCGTCCTCCTCCGACCACATCCCCCCGCCCCCCATGACCCCACCGCCACCTCCGCCCGTCCAGTTCAACGACCTCCCTCCTCCTTCTCCTGTTCAGAGTCAGCCTCCTCCTCCGCCTCCTCCTGCTCCTCCACAGCAGCAGCAGATGAGCTACACCCCTGAGCACTCCCCGAGAACCTACGTCCCCATCCGCCGCAAATCCGGCCCGCCACCGCCGCCGCCACCCCGCAGCAACGTGCCGTCGAAACGCCACTCCCTGCACAAAGTGCTGCCCACGAGGGAGGACCTGCAGGTCCACGCCACCATACAGGAGCTGAAGGCCTACCAGGAGAAGCAAGTGTACCAGGAAAGACAGGCCTACGAGGAGCAACAGGCGTACAAGGAGAGGCAGGCGTACGAGGAGCAGAAAGCCTACGAGGAGCAGCAGCTGTTCCAGGAGCAGCAGGCCTACCAGGAGAAGATCTTCATAGAGAGGCAAGCCTACGAGGAGCAGAAGGCCTTCGAGGAGCAGCAGCTGTTCCAGGAGCAGCAGGCCTACCAGGAGAAGTTCTTCAAAGAGAGGCAAGCCTACCAGGAGCAGAAAGCCTACGAGCAGCGGCAGGCCTACAAGGAGCAGAAGGCGTTCGAGGAGCTCCAGGCCTACCAGGAGCAGAAGGCATACGAGGAGCGCAAAGCGTATGAGGAGCGGCAGGCCTTCGAGGAGCGGCAGGCCTTCGAGGAGCGGCAGGCCTTCGAGGAGCAGCAGATCTACCAGAGCCATCATTCCATGCCGGCCCAGCCCACCCAGCAGAAGGCCCACTCCCCGCTGCCTCTGCAGCAGCTGCACCAGTCCCTGCCCCCGCTGCCCTCACCAGACTCGGCCCACCACCACCACCACCACGCCAACCACCCCCTGTACATGATGCGGCAGGCCCAGCAGCAGCAGCAGCAGCAGCAGGTCCACCAGAGCCATCACCATCGCCGCCAGTCCCGCTCCGCTCCCCCGCCGCACCAGGCGTCGCCCCAGCCCACCGCCCACCAGCAGGCTCTGTACGCCGAGGGCGTCTACCAGAGCCGGCAGGGCCTGAGGCAACCGCACCACTCGTCGGCCGAGATGCTGAACCAGATTCACCAGGCGCCAGCCCACCACTCGTCCGCCGAGGTCCTGCACCAGCTGCAGCAGACCCAGACCCACCACGCCGAGGTGCTGCAGCAGATGCAGCAGCAGGCCCACTACTCGTCGTCGGAGATGCTCCACCAAATGCACAAGCCCAAGGCGCACCACTCCTCCTCTGAACTCCTGCACCAGGCCCACCAGCTGCAGCAGATGCAGCCGCACCACTCCTCCACGGAGCTGCTGCACCAGGTGCACAAGCCCCAGGCGCACCATTCCTCCACAGAGCTGCTGCACCAGGCCCACCAGCTGCACCAGCCCAAGCCGCACCATGCCTCCGCAGAGCTGTTGCACGACCCCGAGCAGGAGCCCGCCTCGCTCCCGCTGCAGCTGAACCGGGATAGCCACTCCCACCAGAGCCGCAGGAGCCTGAAGGGCCACTCCCACCAGGCCCAGGCGTCACCACAGGGCCGGCGCCAGGAGCCACAGACCCACCACCCCCAGCCCACCAAACCCTCCCCCCAGAGACCCCACTCCATCCAGCAGACGCACCACCACTCTGGCACGCCGCAGATCCACCACATCCACCACATGACCCCGCAGCCGCCCCCGCAGGACTTCCAGCACCAGATCCAGGTGATCCACCCGCCCCCGCAGCCGCACAGACCCCAGCCCCTCCTCTCCACCTTTCAGCCCCTCCAGCCGCACCAGCCCACGCTCTCCACATTCCAGCCGCTGCCCCAGCACCACCAGGCCCAGCACCAGGTCCAGCCCCCCACCCAGGCTGCGCGCCCGCAGTCCCAGCCCACCCACCACCTGCTGCAGTCCCCCCATTTGCCCCAGACCCAGGCCCACCACAAACAGAACCAGCCCCAGTCCCTGCCCCACTCCCTGTCAGACCCCACGGAGCACCTGGAGCCCCCCCCGCCCCCGCCGCTGCCCCCGCCCTGCTCCCCGCCCCCCTTACCCAGACCCAGTCTCTCCAGGATGGACTCCAACCACATGAGCGTGAAGCGGCTGCGCTGGGAGCAGGTGGAGAACTCAGAGGGCACCATCTGGGGCCAGGTGAGGTCCAGACAGAACGGGTTGGGTTGACGACTAAAAACTACAAACTTTCAGAGTTCCTGTGTATACTTGGCAACTTGGCAAATTTTTGGTAATTTACAGTAGTAAACTTTTTGCAGGTGGGAGAAAATTCAGACTATGAAAAAGATAATAAAGTTAATAATTGATCTGTTATCAAGGAATTGGCTTGATTTTACATATATATTAACTATTTCCTGTTGTATTGAAGATGTGGCTATTGATGATATGCACTAATATTGTTTTATATTATAGTTGGGAGCAAACTCAGACTACGAGAAACTGCACGATATGGTGAAGTATCTGGACCTGGAGCTGCACTTTGGGACTCAGAAGGGCTCCAGTAAGTACAAGTTGTTTGCTCTACTTTAAATTAAAAATCATCCAGCGGGTTAGCCCCATTTATGTTCACACACAAACGTGGAGAAGACACATATTTGTGCTTTAATCGGCGGGCGTTGACTATTGCTTATTCGTCGTTATTTCGTAGCACATCTTCATCATCATCATCCTGGTTCTTTGAGCTCTGTATCCCTGGAGTGTGATGGTCAGTTACTGGATCTATTTAAAATTCCCAATCATATATCCCCTCTTTATGTCCAACTGTAAAAAAAATCATCTTATTTGGTTATTTTTCCCCAATATTTCTCTTATTTTTTCCCCTGTAATTGTTTGTGGACTGTAACTGTGTGATTTAAGGGTCAGTGACGAACCATGTTTGGCCAGATGAGAAAGTCGATTACACCACATGGCAGTTTTGTCATTGTCCCTTAAACCTATTCTGTAGCTTTGCTTCCTTTTACTTTTACTTGTTTAGCTTGTAAATCTTCTGTAATCCTTCTCTCCTCGTATCCTTCCACCATCCACCATACTCTTCCTTCAAATTTACATTTTATACTAACACATATTCTCCTTTTTAGTGCTTGCTCCGGAGCCGTCTCCACAGCCGGAAACTTTCAAGAAGAAAGATGTGATTGAAATTCTGTCCTATAAAAAGGCCTACAATGCCTGTGAGTATACGATTGAGTCACGCTGTATATTCTTATTTTATTTTTGGTAACTTTAAAATATTCAGTCCTAGAATAAAGTGCAACTGCACCTCCACTACATTAGGGGGCAGTGACGCTCTCATTGGCAGAGTGTGTGCAGGGAGCATACAGCACAGAGTATGAGTATGAAGTGTAGACACCAAGTGACACCATGAAAACATATTTAACAGGGATGAGAAGACAGGCGGAGATAGACAGAGATAAAGAGACAAACGAAAGAAGACAAAGAAATTAAAAGACATTACACCATTCTTCTTCCAAAGGGGGGCGACAGAAAATAATTGAGAAGCACTGATTTCATACTCATACTCTGTGCTGTATGCTCCCTGCAGACACTCTGCCAATGAGAGCGCCACTGCCCCCTAATGTAGTGGAGGTGCAACTGCACCTTATTCTAAGACAGTAAAAAAATCCTCTTTTGGCCTCTTTAACCTGCAGCCATCCTGATAGCCCACCTGAAGCTGTCTCCCGGCGAGCTGCGTCAGGTCCTGATGAACATGGTGTCGGACAGGCTGGAGCCGGCCCACATCAAACAGCTGCTGCTCTACGCCCCCGACGCCGAAGAGGTGAAGAAGTACGAGGAGTACAGACAGGACCCGGGCAAACTCAGCGAGCCAGACCAGTTCGTGCTGCAGGTACGGGAGGGACGGGCCGGAAATACCAGGAATGGTCAACGTTGAAAACCTTTCAATTGGAAGAGAATATATGGCAGGGATGGGCAAAGCTGGTCCTGGAGGACTATTGTGGGTGCAGGTGTTTGTTCCAAAACACCTGATTCTACTACTGAAGGTCCTCAACTGGGAACTTAGAGAACATTATATTGCTGGCATGCAGACAGCACACCACTTCCTGCTGTTGAGACCGCGCCCCCTTTATTCTGCAAGTGTATTTTTCAAAATAAAAGTCGCCCGTTGAGCCATTCACTGTTGGCCATTTAACAATGCATTAACCTCTATTGCATAGCAAATACAACAATTACGTTGGCTCATTATTACTAAAAAGCAGTTATATGTATGTTTTACTCTTTAGTTGTGCAAACTGTGTCTTTTTCTTTCTTTGATCCGTGTTTTTCCCACTAGATGCTGTCGGTACCGGAGTACAAGACGCGTCTGCAGAGTCTCCTCTTCAAGTGTTCCCTACAGGAGAAGACGGAGGAGCTGCGGGGGGCCTACGACTGCATCTACAAGGCCTCGCAGGAGCTGAAGAGCAGCAAGAAGCTGGCCAAGATACTGGAGGTAGGAAACAGTTCAGCCAGCAATGGAAAAATAACATCAGTATACATTAAAGGTCCCATATTGTTCACTTTTCTGTTTTTTTTTAGTTTTTGACATTTTCATCTTTTCAAACATGATGTGTCACTGACCCAGAGATAAGTTTAAAACAAATGAGCTGAGCTTCAGTTCTTCTTGTTTCTCTAGTTTGTGTTAGCGATGGGAAACTACCTGAATAACAGCCAGCCCAAAACCAACAAGACGACAGGATTCAAGATCAACTTCCTCACAGAGGTACGTGTCACACACGCCAATAGAACCTTTTTATTTCTCAGCTTGTTTCATTCCTCATCGAGTCACTTTTTTTTTTTAAACTCTGCAGTTGAGCACGACTAAAACGGTTGACGGGAAGTCGACGTTTCTACACATTCTGGTCAAGTCGCTGTGTCACCACTTTCCCGAAGTATTGGATTTCTCCAAAGATCTGACCATGGTTCCTCTCGCATCGAAAGGTTTTGCATTTAAATCCCTGCTCCAAAGCTTGAGAACATTTAAAGATATACTCGGGACGTATTGATTATTGTCTCTTTTTTCTTATTTGTCCCGTTCAGTAAACCAGAGGACGATCACCACGGATCTGAACGACCTCCATTCGACCATCCAGGACATCCGCTCGGCCTGTCAGAGGATGCCAGCGACCGCCGACGACCGATTCGCCGTCGTCATGAGCGTATCCTTAGAGGGTTTACCATAGAAACCCACCAGAGAGGTTAAAATCCCATAGATTTACCATCCCAACTCTATGCTGCAGCAGCTCTTTAGATCCAGTGTGAAGCTCCAAATCACAGCTCCTCCTCATGTTGACTCCTGGCGCTTTTACTATAATTCAAAGCTCTGTTTTCCTGTTTCTTCCTGCATCGATCATGTAGGCGGTGTAGCTGCTACTTTATTCCTCACACAGGTCTTACTCTAAGACACGTTCACAGACTATCAGGAATTCCCAGCACTATCACCTTCCTGTTTCTTCCTGCATTAATCGTGTAGGCGGCATAACGAAAGTATCGTAACATCTCTCGAAAACCGCACGCTAAGACGTTAGCCTTTTTAGCGCCTACTTTATTCCTCATGCTAACACAGGTCTTACTCTTAAGATGCGTTCACAGACCCTCAGGAAATCCCAGCACTATCACCTAACAGAACAGAATGTGGGCCTAAACTCATT
The DNA here is from genome assembly GCA_036785175.1 of Eupleurogrammus muticus. Taxonomy (NCBI): domain Eukaryota; kingdom Metazoa; phylum Chordata; class Actinopteri; order Scombriformes; family Trichiuridae; genus Eupleurogrammus; species Eupleurogrammus muticus. Next base: position 976,583 of record JAYKQN010000011.1, read on the forward strand.
TATTGATAAAAAGGTTGTTAAACTATACAGGAAAAAGTAATAAGTAAGAGATTCATCATAAATCTGGTTTTACTTGATTTCTCAACACAATTTAACAACTGAAATGTAGATTAGGAGCCGCACTTTTAACATACATTACAGCCTTTTTCTTATAATACCTCTATTTTCAAATATAAAATCCTGACGTGGTAGACGACGTGCGGTGTCTCCCTTGACCCCGGCCTGTGTAGAACTACCTGGAAAACAGCCACCCCGCCGTCCAGTCCCTGGAGTCCCTCCAGCAGAGAGCCATGGACGAGTTTTCCAAAACCGCCTCCTACTTCGGAGAAGACGGCAAGAACAGCAACACAGAGGCCTTCTTCGGGATCTTTTCTGAATTCATCAACAAGTTCGAGGTGAGAGCGAAAACACTCTAATTCATTTAAATGATCCCTGGAGTCACTCTGCAGTCTGACAACCAACATGTTACGCTGCGTTGTTCCTATTAAACATTATGGAACCTTTATTTATATAACAGCCTGGGATGCAACTTAAGTGGTCGTAGATAAACAGTTTTTCGCTGTGAATGTTTAATAATTGCCTCATTACCTCCTCTGCCGCTGGTTTATTCTCAGAGGTCACATGCAGCGTGGTTAGTAATGAAGTCTGCACGGCTCAGGCCGTTCTAATGAGCTGCACACTGCAGCAGGATCCGTGTGTTCAGTAGAACTCCATCTGTATAAATATACTGCATCTGCTCATGAATGCAAATCACATTCACTTTTTATGAAGACGAGAGTTTTCAATTTTTTTTTTTTATGATAAGTCATTGAAATCTCTCATTGTCATGCTGTAAGTTTCATTAGCTGTAAGTTTTCATACTTCTATTTATACATTTAAATCATGATACAGAATAAAAATTAAAAATAATAGAAAATACAAGATTGACAATTTATGCATTAAGAATATCTATTTATAATATTTTATGTCAGATTGTCATCTAAAATATATCTAATGCGAAAAAATATATGAAGTGGATCAAAAAGTACATTTTCCAGTAAATCTCACATTAAGAACAGAAGAAAACAGAAGTTTTATTCATACAATCATACAAAGTTAGTGCTCACATGCTTATCCTCTATCCTCATCCTTTTTCTAGTAAAAATATAAATATTCTTATCTAAAATATTCAGTACCCTATAAATGTACTTGTTACGTACTAAAAAGTACAGATTTATTAAATATTATATTTATATATACTTAAATATCAATTCAAAGAGTGCTTATTAAAAAGATTCTGTTATATTATTATATTATATTGTATATTTATAGCACAAATGTGTTAAATTTCTATAGAATTAAATATACTAATATAATATAAAATATAATATATATAGTATATAGAAATATCTAATATCTAATATCTATCTAAAATATTTAATACTCTATAAGTACCATAGTAGGGGAGTCCTGAATTCAATGTTAATAAAAGAATCATAAAATTACTAATTACTTCTTAAAAATTACTATTACTTCTTAAAAAGATTCTGTTATATTATTATATTATGTTGTATATTTATAGCACAAATGTTAAATATCTGTAGAAATAAATATATATAGAAATATCTAATATCTAATACAGATATATATATAGAGTACAGAATTACTAAATATTATACTTATATATACTTAAATATCAATTTCAAAGTTAATTATTTAAAAGATTATATTATATTAATATATAATAATATATTATTATATAATCTTTATGTGATCATATTATTATGTGATGCAAGCTGTTTTATGTTGTTTGAACAATAAGGTAATAGACATTTAAACTAATCGAAAATAAGAAGAGAGAATGACAATTAAACAGTAAGTTAGTACATAATAATATTATCTAATAATATTATATCTAATAATATTATTATTATTTTTAATTTAATTCCTGCAGAGAGCTCTCAGTGATCAGCAGGGAGAAAACCAGAAGAGCCCCAGGAGTCCACGAACGGCCTCCCCGCTGGCCTGGTAACACACACACACACACACACACACACACACACGCACACACACACACACACACACACACACACACACACACAGACACACAGACACACACACAGACACACCTGGAGAGGACTGCAGCTTCATACCTACACCTCTGTATATACATTCACCATCATACACATTTTTTCAGCAAAAAACACACATTTTTCTGTATCCATGTATTTTTTTTGTGGGACGTAAAATAAAATAAAATGTCTTTTTGCATCAGAGATGATTTAGCTTCATACCAGTGGTGTGTTATGTTTCCTCTTGTATTTAAAACCTTAATGACTAATAAAAAACTAGTGAATAGAACACAATCTTTTTTTTGGGCCGTGAACGCATCACGATTAGTTACCCGGCAAACGCCTGTAGGTCAAGTTTTATTTCTCTAAGGCTGAGTTTAACTTATTAAATACCTCTGTAAGTGATGAAATACGACTGTACAATAAAGTCTCTGTGATATATAGGAAGTAGATGTAGGACTTAAAACGTGTCCTGAGATAGATGGCTGATTAAAATACCCTTCAGATTTTCCAGTTAGACGACATGTGTATTTTTTTAAGCCGCCCACCACACTGAATGTAACACGAGCTCTTTACTGAATAAGTGTAGCTTATTTATTGAGTCAATACTGATAAGTTTTCTAAATGCTCATGTATGATACTTGACTTTGACAGCTGCATACTTGTATATTTATATATATGAGACCATGTGGGAGTTGGAAGCTGTTTTATAAAAGACGACGTGGTTCAGTAGAAGTGGGACCGTGTGGATTTTACAGTGTTTGACGCTTAGCCGTGTTCCACTTTAGATGTTTTCTGCTGATTTCACCGTAACAGAGACATGTCGTGTTTGAAGAGATTTACCGTGTATATATATATATACATTTAGCACACAGACCGACTCCTTTACTGCTCATGTATTGTGTGTTTCTGAGCAGGAGGGGGTCAAACGTTAAGTTTAACAGATGCAGCATCATATTCACACTGATGATAATAATATTAATGCAGCACAGCAGCTTCCAGATGTGGCAGTGGAGCATAAACAGTATTAGTCTACAACAGAGTGATATTTTTATTAAGAATATATGTGCAGCTGCAGTGGTGAATGCTTTGTTTTCTTTATTCTGCTTATTAAATTATAGAATCTGAACTTCTGTTGTGTGCACTTTAAGGCCTACGAAGTGTTAAGTCTGTATTTTGTATTGTATCCTTACAATGCTGAAATGACATAAAGAGTCCTATGAAATCTACCTGCTGCCTGAATGTCTGTTTCTAACATCTCTGATCGACCAAATAAACGTTGATATTTATGATATATGATATGAATATGTTTAAGTATACAGGTGGATTCAATATTTAAATTAGTTATCGCACAAAATCATGATTTTATAAGACAAGAAACCAACATGAACACACATTTTTTTACCATTTCTATCTGCAAAAAAATCTATAATATTTTATAGTTATATTATATAAATAAAAACATTTGTGTTATTGACACTGAGGCCCCTAGAAAAAAAGGGGAATTACTTATTTTCACTATAATTTTATTCCAAGTAGCAAAATAACCATTTATAGAATTATATGAATGCAGGATTGTCATAATTAAATAGAAATAAACTCAATTATATAATTAATCACTATTTAATTTCTATAACTTGTGTATTATTGTTACTTTTGCACATGAATTTATTTAATTTAAAATGTAATTATTATTTATATATTGATTATATTCTATATTGTAGTAGAATTGAATGAATAAATATATCTATCTACCTATATATGTGTGTGTGTGTGTGTGTGTGTGTGTGTGTGTGTGTGTGTGTGTGTGTGTGTGTGTGTGTGTGTGTGTGTGTGTGTGTGTGTGTGTGTGTGTTGCACCTTATCAGAATAATTTTTTTTGATTTCATGGGTCCATGACGTGAAAGAGTTTGAGAACCGCTGATGTAAAAAATGTTCTGTCATGTGCAGCACAATGTGTTTTTTTTCTGAGATATGCTGGTATCTGTGTGTTTACGGCACACACACACACACACACACACACACACACACACACACACACACACACTCAGTGATACGCTGCTATCACTCCCGTCTTCATTCTGAACATACTCGTCATTCAGGAGCCGCTTTGCCGCCATTGGCTGCTGAGTGTTGTGCAAGCAGCGTGTGACGAGTAATAAATCTCTTACATTTTAACTAACGCTTGTAGTCGGGAAGTGGAGTTTGATCCTGTGGTGGGACGCTTCTCCAGAAACACCGGATCCCCGGGAATCGTCCCCGGCCTGTTTGTGACATGTTGTATTGTTGTGGGCCAATTTACTAAAAAGGTGAGTTTTATTTATTAGATTATACTACGATGATATCAACACGCAGCCTGAAGGCTTTTAGTTGAGGATTTAAGCAACAGAAGTTTATTTGTGTTTGTTTTTTCAACACTAGTTGTGCTAAAGTGCAGAATTTGTATTAGAATTAAACTGTTAACTGTGTTGAACTGTTTAAGAACAGGAACATTAAAAATATCTCCAATAACACATGTTGTAAAATATGGTAAAATCATGCAACAATGATAGATTATAATGCAATATGACACATCTTTATCTACAAAGTACATGTCAAACAGGTGATTAGGTGCATGTGTTGATTTTTCTTATCACTGATGCTTTTATCATGTCAATGATTGCAAATTACAACTTGACTATGGTGTCAAGCAACAAGATGTTTAATAGGTAAGAATTAGGTGTAACAGTGTAATTAGGTTTCAAGATGAAAATAACTGATTTTGTTTAATTTTGTGGTTTCTAGATGACCTTTGACCTCTCCGCGGGGCCCTGGAGGACCAGTTCGGCCCCGTCTCCGTCTCCTCCTCCGGGGGGGAAGGCGACCCTGGTGACCCTGGACATCGTGGTCCTGGTGGTCTACTTCCTGCTGGTGCTGGCTGTGGGTTTCTGGGTAAGGTGTAAGACATTCTTTGACCTCTTTTCAGTGGCGAACAGATTTACATCATGTTTTACATCCATCATGTTAAAGTGCCCTCTAGTCAAAATGCATGTGAAAGTGTTGTTAATGCTAAACATCACGCTGTGTTAAACATTCTCTGCTTTTACTCGGCTAGAGATCATCCTACATGATGCTGGGGATAGAACCCTGATAACTTCACCATTTAAACATACTTAAACAACACTAATACAACAAAGCATGAACAGCATTTAGCAAAACACTGAACTGACTTGTATCATACTCAGAAATAGTTTTTTTACTTTTCTTTTCACCTCTTTCATTACCACTGCACAGACACCTCTAAATATATTAGTAATATTCAAATTAAATTACGTACATGAATTCGTTTTTTTTCCCATGCAGACATACTAAGGGTATAGGTAAGACATAGACAATATGACATGTAGACATTAAAGTGCAAGGATGACTTTCCCTTTTTGTTGTACACACATTTACTTTATGTATTTATTCAGTGAGATGCTGACATAGAACTAGTGGCACAGTAATAAATAACAGAAACGTTGTGTGTATATCACCACTGTTGTAGTGTGACATTCTGACAGAGTGATAATAAATGATAAATAAATGGAAATCAGTTAGAGAACAATTATCCAAAAAAAGTAAAAAACTGTATATGATGTGCAGCAGCAAACATGTTTGTTGTGTATTTGCGTATCGCAGTGTGTGTGTGTGTGTGTGTGTGTGTGTGTGTGTATGTGTTTTTGTGTGCATGCGTGAATGTGCGTGCATGCTTGTGTGTGTGTGTGTGTATGTACGTGCTTGTTTGTGTGTGTGTGTGTGTGTGTGTGTGTGCCTGTGTATATGTGTGTGTATGCGTGCGTGTGTGTGTGCATGCATTCGTGTGTGCTTGTGTATGTGTGTGCGTGT